>CM069606.1:5867945-6467945 GCA_035771175.1 Paratinospora sagittata | reverse complement strand
TCAACCATGGATTTGAAATACTCATGGCCTTCTTGAACTAAGCCCGAATGACTACAGGCAGAGATGACTGAAAGAAAAGTGACACTTGTTGGTCTTATTCCTTCTCCAATCATCTTATTGAATAGGAATATAGCTTTCTTTGGATACCCATGTTGCGAGTAAGCTTTCATCATCGAGTTCCATGAAACCACATCTTGTGTCGGTATCTTATTGAAAATGTTCTCTGCATTTGCTAGAATACCACACTTTGAGTACATTTCTATCAAAGAGCATCCAACATGCATGTTTGATTCATATTTGGTTTTGATAGCCAAAGAGTGGATTTGCACACCTGATTCGAGGGAAGGTAAGGAAGAAGCAGCTTTCAAAACATTAGTGTAAGTGAATTGATCACATAAATTGTCACTATTCAGCATTCTTTGAAAAACTTCCAGTGCTTTCTCATTTTTTGTGTTGTAGACATGCCCTGTTATAAGGGCATTCCATGGAACATTAGATGACAAACTTCCCATCTCATTTAACTGTTTTTCTGCATTCCCCATTTCTCCAGTTGCTGAGTACATATCTAAAATTGCAGTTCCCACAAAAACACCTGAAGCCATACCATTTTTGATAGTTAAAGCATGAAGCATGGTACCATAATTTGAATGTTTCATGCCACCACATGATGCAAGGGCAACTACAAAGGTATGCTCATTGGGTGCTACTTCACTGTGCCTCATGAAATAAAACTGTCTCAGAGCTTTCTCAAAGCATTCTTCTCTGTAAAACCCTGTTATAATTGCAGTCCATGAAACATGGTTTCTACTTGGAAGTTCTTGGAACAAAATCTCAACCTCCTCCATCATCCTAAACTTGCTATACATTGTCAAGAGGGCATTACCAACTTCAGTGTTGGATGAATACTCCATTTTTACAATCTGGGCATGAAATTGCTTCCCCTCTTTGACTCCCAAAGCAGTTCCACAAACATCGAGTATAATAGAAAATGTATAGGCACTGGGTCTAATATTCTCCATACTCCAAACTTGCATGAACAAACCCAAAGCTTGATCGAAAAACCCGTTAGTTGCATAGCCAAAAATCAAGTTATTCCATGAAACAATATCCAAATTGTTGGGACATTGATCAAACATGTCATGCGCACTTTGGACGTCCCTGCATTTGGCATACACACCCACTATGCTAGTGGCCACAAACTTATCACCAACAAGTCCTATCTTGATAACTAAAGCATGGTAGCTTTGCCCAAGATCTAGATTTCCTAAATGGGCACATTGATTTATAATACGGATCAAAGAAATCCGGTCTGGTATAGCTGTCAAAGAAGTAGGCCTGCTCTGAGTGTTAAGAACCTTTGTTGGCATGAAGCCATTTTGAGTTTTCCTAAAATTTCTTGTTACTCCCGTACCCATTATTTCAGATTCCTCAAAATGGCCAGAAAATTTGGGACTCTTTTCAGGGATGCTTATCAATTGACGAGCTGCATCGTCTGGATTTAATGCATTATCTGGTTTGGTTAATTCAGATGGATGGATACTAATCCTTGCACGCAATTTACGAGCGGTAGGATTGTGAGTGATTTGCAGACAAGAAATATTCTCTTGGTCTCTAATGCAAGAAGGAAAAGAGTAAGGACAGAATGCAGGATGGTTGAGGGAGAGATGGCAGAGAGAAGCCATGAGGAAGGCCGTTCACTGTTCAGCGAGCATGTTTGTGACTCCAATATGTACATATGGGAGGCAGGACAAGATTAGCCAACAATTACTAACCAAAGTTCCCAGGTAAAAAAAATATAAAGCCCTTGGATTTCGACTCTATTTTTCTAGTTTTATAAGCGTAGGGAAAGGTATTGAGAATTGCGTTTTTCCAGCATTTTTTTTCATGAGACATGCTAAACCGATTTTGGTGCCAACGCCCAAAGTCCAACTTTGTCACCTTACATTCATTGGATGCTCGAGGAGACGAGCAATACATGCATCTCACCAAACATCCAACGTTGGGCATCAGAGTTGCACTTTGCATTGTCACCTTAAAATCCGGCTTGCACACACACACAGAGGTAAGGTCCGTTTGAAGTTTATTCGAAAGTGACTCCAATCCTATGGTTTGGAAGCTGTAATCCAAGGGAAGCAGGGCAGCCACGATTTTTAAAGAAGGGTTGGACCACTTTTTGGTCTACGGTACCCAACCTTACTTTGTGTTGCCGGAGATTGTTCTCACTTGGCGACGATTTGATCACACAATAATATCCCCATTTTCTTACTCAAAAAACCCTCTTTCACTTAATTGATACGGGAACAAATCGATACATAGAATTTAGTAAATTTGAGAAAACAAACACCCCAATTCCACTGGGTCCTTAGAATGAGAGTCATCTTCCTTTCATAATAAACAAGTGAGGCACAAATCTCCTCATCTTTTGTTCGACTTTTACAGCAGCGAAGCCAATGGACGATGCTGCCAACGACAGTGATTGCACCCGAATAAAAAAAGATTAACAGCTCGAATAATTGAGGGCAGAGTGGTGAAAATATGTTGAATAAAATAATAAACAGTGGCGAGCAAGTTGATTCCATTATTATTGCCAAAGAGGACATGAATGGAGTTTGTTAAGTTTAATAATTTGACAGCTTAGGAACGGGGTTTTTTGTAGCCCGTTATCATATATGTTATAGATTTACTCAAAAAAATATCTTATAGTGCTCTTAACTTGAACAATGGTCTGGATCAAAGTGGAGTGGGATTATACAACATTTCTCAAATGAGTTTGTCATACTCATCCAGTGTTGAAGACACTCTAAATAAAGTCCGTGTGAGGGTCCAATACATCAATAATTGATAGAAAGCAGCCATTAAGAGACAACTCCTAAATGACACTCACCACCCTGTAAAGGGTTTTATCCGTGTTCCCAGCGCATCCACTATGATCAATTATCTATAAATCAGCCATTTATCCTATTTCTTTATGTAATGGGTCCAGAGCCCTGACCACTGCTTCTACCTGTGTGTTTTTTGCCTTTAATATACTGTTCTTCCTCTGATCCCTCCGGCATCATGTTTCTCAGCAATGTTCTCTGAAGTCTGTCATACCTGCTCTGCATCAACTTTATCTTAATCGACAATAATGTTTACCAACCGATCCTTGACTATTTCTTCTTGACATACACAACTGTTCTGAGAAGTAGGATCTTAATGGTGCACATTTTATCTGAAGAAAATTATAAGAAAAGAAAACTGCACATAAGAATTAATCTATCTTACATGAAGATCATCAGAAAACCCAACGTTCCATAAAACAAAGAAAAATTAACAATTGAAAACTTAATCAAGAACTGGTACTGATACAACAACAAAAATTAACAATTGACAACTTGATCAAGAACTATTACTGATACAACAACAGGAAGAGATGCCTTATTTCTAATTTTCTCTTAAGGTTCCAAAAATCAGTCCCTTATTTTGGAGGGCAGAAGGTGATAACATACCGAGGAGCCCTACAAGTGCGAAGGCTCGAAGAGTCATCATAAGCATAACTATAGGCTTTGGGACAAATAGCCTTAAACAAATGAGAAAAGATGGTAGGCTTGCAAGTCTGAGGATTAGCATAGTCTCCAGTGCAACAATACTTAGGCGAATTAGTAGCCAAACAAGCACTCTTACACCCAACAACCTTTCCTTCTTTCTTCAACACCAGCGTAGAAGGGCAGCACACATTCAAATCAACCTCACACGCCGCAACACCACACCCAACACCACCACCCACTGGCACCATTGAAACTGGAAGATTAAAGCCATCAACCAAACTCACATCATAGTAATGAAGTGCAGACTTGGAAGTTCCCAGTGTCATTTCCACCACCGTTGCTGGTGGCGCGCCGCCCATGCCTCGGCAATGTAGCAAGCCTGCACAGTCGCCAGTGTTACACGAGCCCTTGCCATTCTCATCGAAGCAGCAGCCTTGCCTGCCCCATAGTCTTCCTGACCAGCCCTCTGGAACATCTATGACTACTTGTTCATTGCAGTTGAGATGGAATCCACCGTCTAGAGGGGAGGTGTGTCCGGCGCTGCCAAGAATTCCGGGCCATACGCTCTCTTTGCAATTGTTCACTAGTATGAGTTGAGACCCATCTGCAAGAAAATAGAAGTAGCATTATAAGAGAGTGTAATTAAGAGAAAGGGAGAAAGGGAGAAAGGGAGAAAGGATTTTGGTGAAAAGTAGTACTTGTGAGAGAGAAGGAGAAGGAGATGAAGATGAAGATGAGATCAGAGGAAATGGGCTTCATTTTCTTGATGAATCTGGTGAGTTAAATTGTGTTATTTTGATCCTTCTTCCTTGTGGTTTCGTTACGAGTGAACTGCGATGTTTTGAAAACTGCTTCTGGGTGGAATAATAAACGGTTGGTTTCCTTGTTTTATAAAGGGCACATCTCTTTACCATCCACTTGTAATCGCCTCCTTGGAACCTTTTTGACTCCTAGTATCCTCTACTCCTGAGAGTTGGTTTATAAGATGATACCCCTTGTGAGTCACATGCCATTTGGAATAAAGATTCAAGAGCTGATGAGATCAGAAAATAGTTCAAAGATGGTGCAAGTTGGTTGCAGAAAAAACTCCTCCAGTGCGTACAGAACCTGAAGAAGCCCTTTACGTTTGGACACATGCTTATGTTCCTTGCTTTCACTGTAAGTTTTCGTTTTTAACTATTGTTTATTGTTTAATGCTTTGAATATATGGTTTACATGCCTTCATCACATCGTATTTTAGAATAAAACCCATGATAATTTACATATATAGAGAAAAGTAATCCTATATATGTAACCCTAGGCCCTAAACCTCTGCTACATTTATGGTAGTGGTAGGGTATACACCAAATAAAAGGCACATTAAAACTCAATCATCCTTATCTTATGTACTTTTAATCAACACGAATTCCCATAATACAAGAAGATCTAACTAGTTTAATGGAGGCTTGAAGTTTTGATAGATCTTCATTCAGTGTATCTTCTGTTTTTCTCTTTGTTTTAATCCAGAAAACTACCCTTGAATATTTCAACTAACACCATTAGCAGCATCCAATGATATACATGGACTTAACTTGAAGTAGACCTTTATTTTATTTTATTTTATGTTTATTTCCTTCTTTGTGGAGAGCGTTTAAACAAGAAAAATGGAAGAGAGATTACTTTTTGTCTTTGAAATTAATAAGATAAGAATTGGTCCCCTCACCTCCAAAGGGAAAGTGAATTCAAAGACATACTAATGCAGGTCCTCCCGTTGCTGTCCTTTAACAGGATTATTTCTTTTGTGTTCAATAGATGATCTTTTAGAAATTTCAGATTACATAGTTGCAAGAGATAAAGTTCTAGCTAGGGAAGATCGTTGATCCATGTGAAGGCTTTCTATATATAATTATATATATATGATCAATAGGCATTTGGGTTACAGGCTGTTGTGGGATCCAACTTTGTAACTTTCAGGTTTTATTAATAGCAATACTAAATAATAGTATATATTTTTCATTTTAACTTTATTCTCATTCTCATATAGCATAAAGCTACAATGAGTAAAATAGTTTAATATATTTAACCAGACAGATTTTAATGTTCATCACTTTTATTTCACTTTTGCTCATATTAAAAGAAAGTTTAAGGACGACGAGTGATTGGGTTGAGGTTTAAGATCGTGTATAGAAGTTTTATGGTTTAATTATCTAAAGAGTTCTTGATGTCTAAAATTTTGTTTCGGCATAATCAAAGCTGTGGCGATACCTCGGGAAAATAAAAAAAGTTAAAAATAAAATAAAAAATTTAAGGGAAATGGCTATGAGAGCCGCTGACCTATGATACAGAAAACTATCCTACAACCATAACACAGGTAATTACATATTTCTTACGGTGAAAAGCAACAACAACACAGACCACTAATCAAACAGACACATAACTGGATTTGGATCCCGTTGAAAAAGTTCGATTGAGAGAGCTATGCTCAGATGACCCAGAAGAAGTAAAAAAAAAAAAAACTAAAAAAAATTTAAGGATTCTTGACGAACATGCATGGAATCTCTCTTTCTTTATCTGCAACTCCAATAACAGGAACAACGACAGCACTCCCTTGTTTCTCCTCTTTGTTCTCGCCTTCTTTTGCTTCTCATCGATGCTGTTGTTGTCTCTACTCCCGTAAACGATCGAATTCATTGAGACCCATTTGCAGTTATGGTCATGGGAGAGATCTCGATGATTTTATTGTGTTGGGTCATCGGCCTTGTTCCATGGGATATCAGAAGAGAAAGAAGAAAAGCTATGGAAATACCCTTTTGAGAGCAGCGAGTAGAGAGTCTCCATATGAAGTTTTGGGGGTGTCTCCATCCGCAAGTCCTCAGGAAATCAAAAGGGCTTATCGGAAGCTTGCTCTTAAATTCCACCCAGATGTCAACAAAGAGGTATTTGTACTGTTGATTTTGGGCTTATATTTTTCTTTAATCTTCTTCTGCGTGGATAAAAATTTGACAATGTGTTTATCGTTACTAAAGAAAAAATCGAAATTTATGTAGGATTGTTCAATTTTCTTGTTTATTAGAATCTCTATTTCTCCTTCATTTTGGATGCCCATGTCGTTCTTTCCTCCTAATTGGTACCCTTGTTGTAAAGAAATGAAGGCTGTAAGATGATTATGGCCGAGATCCTAGAGATTACCTAATTGGAACAATTTTTGGATGGTGTAACCCAAGCTCCTATATATGCACCTAGGGCAGCCTAGTTATTGGGAACACAGAAATTCTCTCTTTCTTCAAGATTATGACTGAATTTATTTTTTGAGGATTTGGCTCTTGATTGAAATGAATCGAGAAATTTCCATTCTTCAAACCCTAAATACTTGGAATGAATAAGCCAACGAGGCATTGGCCAAGTGGGTTGAGGGCAAGGAACCAAGAGGTTTCGAGTTTGAGCTCCAACCACTTGTGTCCCTCCTAAGTTGGTGAGGGAGTAGTTAGTTCTGGTGAGGGAGCGGAGGCGGCATCAACCTATCTACTAGTGACCGGTGAACCCCTCGAAAGTGCATAAATAAATTGTTTCTTCTCAGAAAAATAAAAAACGAATGAATAATTTTTGTGTAATTCATGGTACCAT
This sequence comes from Paratinospora sagittata, assembly GCA_035771175.1. Lineage (NCBI taxonomy): Eukaryota > Viridiplantae > Streptophyta > Magnoliopsida > Ranunculales > Menispermaceae > Paratinospora > Paratinospora sagittata. The sequence goes on along the minus strand of CM069606.1, from coordinate 6,460,815 downwards.
TGTCGTGGTTGGCATTTAATTGCAGTGTTTGGAGCATTCGAGATTGATTTTAATGGTATATGATATATCCCAGGTGATCTCATAGATGAAGATATCAATGTTCCCATTGAAATAAAGCTTTCCATGAGTAGATCATTTGAAATTTTCAATTAAGAAAAGTATTGTCAAATTCCTTCCCTATTGCCAAAGATATGTAACTGTAATTTTAATCCTAGTCCAAGGGGACAACACTTTGGCAGTTAGCCAGGTTCTTACGCGGTCATGTTGCCCAACATTTGCTGATAAAACTCAACTCAACTAAGTCTTTTCCCAACTACATGGGGTTGGCTACATGAATCCGCTTCCTCCACTTTGCTCTATCGAAGGCTAGGCTAGGCTAGGTCAACATTCAAATTACAAGAAGTTAAGCCTTTCTTAATTATCTGTGTCCATGTTATTTTAGGTCTACTCTACCTTTATTGTTACCATCTAGTATAGTGCATCCAAAGGCCTACCTCTACCATTTTTGTTACCATATGCTGATATATACATTAAATGAAAAATAACTTGCATTTATTTTTATTTGACTGTTCTTTTGTTTCAACGTATACACAGGTTAATGCCAAGGAGAAATTTATGCGGATAAAACATGCATACAATACATTGCTGAACTCCGAAGCTCGACGCAAATATGACTTTGGAGGTTATGCATCTGACTATTCCTATTCTACTCCTGGAAGAAGCCAAACCAGGAATAGGGAGGACGAAGAAGAGTTCTATGGATTTGGTAAACATTTCTTGAAATTACTAGCTTATCTGAGATTATAGTTTTAAGATCTATGTCATTCATGTAATTTCTTTTCTTTTTTTCTTTCGCTGGGGGAAGAGGGGAACACAATCAAATGATCCATGAATTTCACTATTTCAGTACTTGGCATCTTCATTTCAAGTGAAGAAAAACACTTAAAAGTGTTCCTTTGCGGAACATGTACGTTATCAGTAGGCTTAGTCATAAGGTTAGTCCCCGGATGACACGTATCATATGTTGAGCAATGAAGGGGCCAATATCTAGATCCCTCTTGTCAAGGATTCTGTTGAGCCTAAAATAAAAATGCAAAGATAATTTGACATTTGAGTTCAATTGAATCCATTTGTAGTGTCTTAAAACACAATGATAAGTATGAGAAGAACACGAAATTTGATCAATAAGATGTTTTATCTTCAAATTGGGGGAGATTTTAAAGCTGAATCTCCCAAGACCCACCAAGTGATGGATGCTACCATTCTCCATGTGAATAAGATGAGTACATAACATACCCAGCTATGCTGTTGGTAAACTGACCTGCCAGATTTATCATTGGACTTCATGTTGGCCTCAATGATTGTGAGGATACAACTATTTTCATTAGCCGATTCTATAATGTATCTTAACCTCACTAAGGTCAGACTTCTTTTAAGTTCTTATGAGGGCACGGTTTATTCTGCAGGTAATTTTTTCAGAGATGTTCAAATAACAATAGGTAGTTTTTTTTTTTTTTTCATTTCTTCAAAACTTTATGGGGATCATGAAATTATCTTTCTTTATTAAAGATCTTGTCAGGCATTTCTTCTTTATTGTGATATGAGAAGCATCTTTTTTTGTGTTAAAATATGAACATTTGTGGTTCACAGAGGACTTCTTTAGAGATATTCAAGCAGAATTCAGAAACTGGGATGCCAACACTGATTCACAAGGGAAGCCAAAGAGCTTGTGGGAGGAGCTGGCAGTAAGCAGTCACAATGCTCGAATTTTTTAAACCTTTTAATGCAATAATGAACCTTCTGTAAAAGAATTTTGTCATATTACAAGCACTGCTGGAAAGGGTAGAGCTCTGAATTTAAATGATTAATATAGTGAAGTAGTGTATGTATATTGTAGATAACCGTTCTGATCAGCAATTTGTGATCTTTCTTCTTCAATTAGTGGGTTGTATACCCAAAAGACATCTTCTATCCCTTACAACTAGCAATTAACCAATCCTAGGTATGGCCATTTGCAGTTCAAAAGCATCTTTAGAGTTTAGAAAGCACATCTTGTTACAGAAGGAATCAAACAAACAGAAATCGATCAGGAAACATCTTAATAATGCCTTTTCTTTTGACAACGTAAAAGGTGTATCTTTGAACTCGTATCTTTTGAAAAATGTGATCTTATTAAGTTGATTTTCTAGCCCTACAATTAGAGTATCTATAATTATACCTTTGGTTTTACATCAATTTGTTGTGAATGGAGCATTAGCAAGTACTGAGAACCTTGGAATGTATAGCAGTAGCATCCTATAGTTTGTAGTTATTGCAAATAAAATCCACTGTACTTTTCCATATTAAGTTTTCCAAGTTAATAGTATCAAAGCATAGGTATTTGTTCAACTAGAAATGGATTTAAGTGTTTTAAGAAACTCCCTAGGTTAGTCTACAGTTTGTGTCTCTCTAAACTCATCTGTCAGGCACTAATACTGTTTTTCTCCATTTAATTTCACTTGGATCCATCTCACACCCTTGATTTATTTTTACAGGACATTGGCGAAGAATTTGTGGAGTTCTTAGAGAAAGAGCTGAACATTACTGACCCAAGTGTGGAAGTAGAAAATAGCAATGAAGGACCCATAAAGGACAATCCATATGAATATTCCAACTCAAAAGGCAGGGGAGCTGATGTCAGGAACAACACTAGCAACGAAAGCAGCATTGAGGATAACATAGATGAAATTGAAGCTGCCCTTGCTCAGTTGAAAAGAGAGTTGGGGCTCTAGGGAAAGAAGCCTTAGTTCCTGGATGGTTGCTGGTATTGAATATGGTACATCCAAGGTCTTTCCTGCTCCAGCTGGCTTCAAAAGGTGGTAATTTGATGGAACTCCTGTGCTTGTGATTGTATGGCTGAATCTGTGCCCGACTCTCGGCTATAATGAAAGTGATGATAATACAAACTTAATTGTGCTCATGCAGTGGTTCGTTGATAATAACCTCATAATGTATATTGAAAATTTACTAGATCTTGCATTCTGTTTCTCATTCCATGTGAAGACAGCCTTGGCCACACAATTAAGACTTTTTAAAGCAATGAAGATATCATTCTCTTGCAAAGAAACGAACCCTAGGTGTAGGAAAGCCGCGTGAAAAAGACATCTTGCTTCATGTGCAACAATTTGGATTTTTTGTGATTACAACCATGGCCATCTGTACCCCTCAGGCGAGATCAATGAATTGACACTAATAAAAGATGATGCATAAGAACTTCGTTATTATAATAACTCGTATAAGTTGGTTTGGAGCAGTCTTCCTCGGATTTCCTTCTTTTAGCATTCCCATTCCCAGCCATGAAAATGAAATATGAGAAAAATTAACAATAACTACAAGTTTTCAATATCTAAAACTCTGAACTGTGGCCTCTGAAATAGCACCAAGTATATTCTTTTCAACCGCACCATTTTAGAAATGAATTATAAACAAAATTTTGGTTACTAGTGCACACTTAGAATCTCTCACCAAACCGTAAGAACACAGCACCAGTCCCGGAATTATGATCAACAGCATATTCAGCTCTTACTAAACCCAACTTGGCACCTACACCATATGCTGAGCCATGACCCATTCGACGGTAGAACTCTGTAGGATTACCCTTCACATCTTTGGAACTACCCAAATCATTTCCATGCTCTCCAAACACATATACATGTGTGTTCCTCACAGGTATCCGAAGCTCTGCTGCTACCTGCATTGATTATAAGCAAAGGATTAGAATTTCATTATCCCAATATCCTGAAAGCTGAGCACTTGAATTACTCATTAATGAAGCATTCAAATATCATATGGAACAGCATTAGAGTTTTAAACATGCAAAAATAAATCTTATTTTAAGCTGTGCTTACCTCAAGGATATTTCTGCATGCTCCCAGCTCCCCCATATTGTATCCCCTCACAGAATAGGGCCCACCAAGTGTGAAGGCATCATAACTGGGAAGATCTCCAACACAACCACCATAGTGCCCATGGAGAACCAGCACAGGAGGTGGTGGCTTACCCGCACCTTCCTCAACCTCCTTCAATTGGATGAAGCGAGTCATTGTCAGCTGGTGGCGATTAAAGAATGGGAATTTGATTCCGATGCCAAGTCCCTGGTCCAGCTGCAATTTATATGAACATCGTATTAGCATGTGAAGAACATCAACTGACCAAGAAGCTTAGAAAATGTTCAATAAAGAAAGATGAGGATAGCAAATCATCAGATGCCAAATAATTTTAACACTGTAAAATAACAACATAAATTAAGAGGTGACGTGAGGGGATCCAAAAAGATCCAAACTAAATTTGCAATCACTATGCAAAAAAAATGCCAATAGCAAATAAATTTTGGTATATAAAATGTATATTGACACTTATCTTTATCCATCATTTATTTAATGTATTGCTAAGAAAAATGTATATAAAATGGACGTACAAACCAGGTTGGAAGATCAATCACAAAATTATTCTGGCATTTGAAGATGAACCAGCCTACTTCAATTATTTCAGTAAATAGTCAAAAGCTGAGGCTTTTTTTTTGTTTGTTTGTTGTGCTTAAATATTTCCAGAGATCAATTGATAATGTTGTTTGAAGAAGGGGACTAGAATGTGGTACAAGTGATGACTGATAATGGAGCAGCCTGTGTAAGGCAGGTCAAATACTTATGGACGAAAGGAAGCAACTATCCTCATGCTGATTATACTTGAACAATTTTTTTTTTCAATTCAAGGATATCTAGGCCTCTTAGAGCAACCAACTAGTCCCACGAGATGTATGTGAACCTCCTTATCCTTACACACATTGGAAACTCTATAGGGAGTGGCCCACTTGGGTCAGATTCAAACTCAAGACAGGAACTTCTTGAGGTAGGTTCCTGGCCACCACACCAGCTCTGCTTTCTTTACTTTAACTCAATTATGAATTATATGAGGAGCTCCTAGTGCATAAATGGAGTATGGAAAAGGCCAAGAAAGTTACTCAAATCAGTATTCCACTGCTGCTATGCATCAAACTTGGTGAGGGAGGAATACAAGGGTAGGTTTTGAAGAATGACTTACCGCTGCTTACCTAAGTTTGAAATTATTTTAGAAAAACTGAGTGATCAAGAAAAATGTTTACTTTTCATGTGCAATGGAGCAGAAGATGAGTCCATACAGCAGGAGTCAGAAAGGCAAGAAGATTTAATATGCTATGCAATAGGTAGAGAAGGTTTAGTTTGGATCAAGAAGGTATTTGCTTTTTTTTTAATGTTCTTTTTTCCTCTTTTGTTGTACGACATAGATGCATAGATTTCTATCTCTCAATTTCCAGGTTCATGATGGCTGATGCTAAGGCCAACACATATCAACAAACCAAAGTTTCTAAAATAGTATATGCCAATTTTACATTTCATATACAAAATGCTAATTAGACATGCTTACATTGGTTGGTCCCAAGGCAGTTTTCAATAGTCAATTGATACTAATTGAACATTAAGACCATGATGAAGATGAATACTGTGTGGAGGTTTCAATAACATGTGGTACTTCAAACTTTGAATGAAATAAAGGGGGAAGTCATGTAAGACTCTTAAAAGGTAGAACATGAACATAATAAACTAAAAACAAAGCCCAAAAGACATGAAGTTCACCTGAAACACGTTCCTCTCACCAACAATAGCTCCATTGACAAACTTGGTGTTATCACGTGTAATATTTGCCTGCCCAAACACCATTTGATCAACACCAGTGCCACTAAGCGTTGTTGGAGGCCCATCAGCACTGATTCCACCACTTGGCAACTGTCGCTGACCATAAGGAGAAATGTGGCTGCTCTCATCACGTGTTGTAATCTTCTCCATAACCAGTCCATAAGTGAACTTGCTTTGACGAGTGAAGTTCTACAAAATGTGTACCAATCGAAACAAATTAAAGGGAGCTTTTTCTTAAAAAATAGTCCTCACACATTAGAATGGAAAAAAAAATGATAACAAAAAGGATTCAACCAAACCTCTGTTATATTGGCTTTAACCCCTGTTCGATCAACCCATATGGGTGGAACCTCATCCACCCCAGGCCCTCCCGTGAAAACTGGACTCAGTTTACGACTATTGAAGCAGTTTGCACGGAATGTGCGATTTCGAGGATTAAAAATGCCATCAAGATACGGATGTACATACTCGAACTTGAAAGAAAGATCATCCTAAAATCAAAGTCGGGGGTGCTCATGAAACATGATCTTAATGACATGTAAAATTCACAATTTGAACAGGGAAAACATTTACAACTGCATTAAATTGAGACTACCTGAGGATCGATGAAGTTGTTTGTGGTCAATGAACCAATAAGTGACCTGTTCAGTCCTTTGAGGTTTCGATGTTCAATTGTGACGGTTCCACCAGGCTGGATTGATGCCTGAAACAGTTATCCATGATTAACATATATATCAGTCCAGATTCCAAACATCATCAAAAGGAAATACCGTAACTTCCAATAGCTAAACTAATTGTAATGGTTACCAAGGTAGGGCGACCATGACGTCCTGGAACAATGCTCCACTCTGTACTGACTTCAGATGTCTTCTGTTCAAGCTCTTTAAGCTTTATCTCGACTATAATTCCTCCTTCCTTCTTCTCATCAGGTCGAGGATTTACTTCAATATTAGAAAACAAAGCAAGGGAATTTATATTCCTCAGAGCTTGTTTTCCTGCCTCTATATTAAAAACACGGCCCGGTCGAAGCTGTGTGTACCCAACAAACCAAATTAGATGTTCACCATACAAAAACTAATATGAAAGCAAGTAAGAGCACAAAAACTAGAATTGAATGTACCTGTTTTGGCAATTCTCTTCTAACGACAGCAAGCTGGGTGTTCCCCTCACATACATTCCCAAGCTTATCCAAAAACAGTATAGCCAACTGAGTAATATCTCCCTCCACAACCTCGCACACCACTTCCTTGGTGTTCAAATTCCCAAAATTCACGACTTGTGCGCAAGCATAACCCTCGTCATGGTACCATTTCTGAACTCGATCACGAATTCTCTGCAGCAACCTCGCGCTAACCGTTCCCTGCTCTCGCAGCATTTGCAAAACCTCTCTATGAATCGGAACAGGCAACAAGCACGGCCGCGCCCTCTCAATTCTCCTCCTGTAATCCTTCTCCTGACTCTTGTAATACTCATAAGCTTCCTTATCAGTCATATCCGAATCCATCTCAATTGGCTTCGACTGCTGCATCAATCCAACATTGATACACCTGAAAGAATCAGCCGATTGCCAAGTGCTCTCAGTGAATGAAATCGTAATCCCTATGGTTCCATCAGGTTTGGTCTTCCCTTCAAGATCAACCTTTTCGAACATTCCACAAGTCGCTAGGGTTTCGAGCTCCTTCTGAAGAACAGCTTTCGTGTAAATCCCACCAGGCAGCAGAGACACCATCTCGAAGAAGGAATCATCAGTGCCGACGGTTGTCCACCGCCGTTGATCGAAGAACAGAATCTCCGACACCTTGTATCTCTTGAACCCACTGAGCTTGTTTAACTGAACGACGATGTTCGCCGGAAGACCGTGAGAGTCCCATTCTTGCGACTGAGACTCGTCGTCCTTGGCATTTGCAGGCGACGGAGAGAATATCTTCGACCAGAAATCTCCGTTGCCGTCACCGAAGAAGCCATCGCCGCCGTTCCAACCACCACCGCTGCCGCCGCCGCCGGTACCTGATCCGGTACCGGAGAAGCCGAGTTGAGAAGGTAAGGGGGAGAGGTGGTAGATGAGAGAGGAGACGGCGGAGAAAGCTAGGGTTTTGGAGAGGACATGAAGGGTTTTGGAGGGTTGAGATGAGGGTTTACGGTCTGAGGTGGAGGAGAGTTCGGTTCTGATGGTGGCGGTGGCGGTTCTGCGGCGGGAGAGAGCGGAGGAGGTGAGATTGGGGGTGAGGAGGTGGCCCGGGCCGCAGAACGCCATTGTTGGCTGAGGGATAAGGGAGAGGGAGAGAAACGGAAGTTGGGGTTTAGGTGTGTGATTCGCTGGATGTTGGTCAGTGAAGACTGAACAGATGCGCCAGAATCTAGTCTTACTGAGGAGAGGCAGGGCTTGGGTCCGTTAGGTTATGACTCGTGGATCGGTGAATCGCGAGCCTAATCTTCGTCAACGATTCCACAAATAAAAATGCAAAAATTATCAGAAAAACTTGGATCAAATTTTTTTTTTTTGGTTTTTTAAAGAAAAATTGTTAAAGAAGTAATTACAATTTAATAACTAACAATGACGTTTTTATATAGAAGTTTTAGGGATTGCTTTAAAGTGTTTTTGTTGAAAGAGATTTACTATTTCGCTCCACTAAAAATAAGGGTGTTCATTCTAACTAACCCGATTAACCAACCAACCCGAACCTTAAGAGTTGGGTTGGGTTAGAAATTAAGAACCCGATTAAATTTGAGTTGGGTCAAAATTTTACAAATTAACCTGATCAATCCAAACTTATCAAAAATATTAAGTATTTTTTTTAATTAGCACTTTTATTAGAGTTACCTATTGCTATTAAATCACATAAAATCTTATGGATAAAATAACAAGAATGAAAATATTATTTTAAATTATATTTATATTTATATTTGACTTAAAAAATTTATAAATATATTTGTGTTTGACTTAAAAATTAGCTTAAAAAATGAGAATTTAAAATCAATATATTAAAATAGACTAACTGTGATAAATTCAATCTGAAGTTATTGGGTTAGGTTAGGTTGGTTTAAAATTTTTACAACTCGACTTGATTGGATTGAATTTGTATTTGACCTCAATCCGACCCAACTCAATCCGTGAACACTCTTATGTAAGAATTAGTCTCATATCATACCGAAGGGTGTGAGAATACTTCATGAAAAATAAAAAAAATAAAATAAAAACTTACAGTTTAATATAAGACAGTGATCATTAGGATCTTGGCATAAAAAATATTAAATTATAATTCAATGTCTCTTTATCTTTACCTTGTGTAAAAGATGAGTCAATATAGTAGAGTTATTTTTTTTTATTAAACCCATATTTTAACAATTAAATTAAATTATGCATTGTAAAATTGTGTTATTGGAAGCAAGTGTCAATAAATTGTAAATCGAAAACATGATTCAATAAAAAAGAAGATACGAAAATAAATTTGTTTTTAGAAGGCAATTCCCCCAATTCAACCAAATAAAACATTTTTCACAATATATATTATACGGACCGATCCATTTATCCTGCTCTGTTCTATAAGCTAGATTAACATTTATATTGCCGCGTATTGATTCCTCACTTGAGGACACAGAATGGGCAGTTTCGTCGTTGTAAACAAGAACCTCACAGAATGCAAGTCTCAGTGTAATACCCAGTTTTCCAATTAATTAATGCACAGGGAACAAACTATCTACGTCTAAAATACTATACTAATTATTTTCCAATTAATTAATGCACAGGGAACAAACTATCTACGTCTAAAATACTATACTAATTATTTTCCAATTAATTAATGCAGAGGGAACAAACTATCTATGGCAAGAGCTGTAATGCAAAAAAGAATACTTACAGTCTCATGATAACCTTGAAAGCATCATAGATTCCCCATTGTGCACCAGTGAGGGTTCCAATCATGACAATACGAAGTGGAAGACCACGGGTAAACAGACCCCACAAACCTAGCTTCTTCACAGCCTGTGAAATATTAAAGGAATTAGCTTAAATCAGCAAAAGCTGGGAACAAAATAAAAGTACAGAAGCATAATTGGAGGAAATAACTCACGTCACCGACAGTGGCTCCCTTAGCGTTATTTAGGAATAACACAAGATTGTCAGCAGGGTTAGAAACAATAGCACAAGATCCGAAAATCTCGCCGAGATCTCGCCGACATGTCGCCTGGAATCTCGCCGAGATCTCGCCGTGATCTCTCCGAAAATCCTTCGCGTCTCGCTCTCTCTAAACTCAATCGCACAACCTCGTTCTTTCGAAACCAACGCACTCGTCTTCCTCTTGAAACCCTCTCCCTCCCTTCTCATCTTGCCGCTGCAACTCCACCATGGATCTCGCCACCACCGCCCTCTCTTCTCTTCTCCGCCACTGCACTCGTCGCCGCCCTCTCTTTCTTCTCTTCTCTACATCGCCACTCTCGATCTCTCGCCTCGCCTCGCCTCCGATCTCTCGGTCTCTCGCTCCCGATCTCTCGCCCTCACTCTCTTCTTCTTCTTCTTCTCTTTTTCCCCATTCTCTTTTATTTCCCCTCTTTCTCTTTCTCTCTCTCCCATGTTTTTCTTCCTTCCACCTGCAACTCATTTGATTTTTATTTTTATTTTCCTTTTCTTTTTTTTTTCTTTTCTTTTAAACAACTAACATGTTATATAATATATATATATATATATATATATATATATATATATATATATATATATATATATATATATATATATATCATACATACAATATCACACATACAAGTGTATTTTATTATTTTTATTATTTTTAGCAACCAAAATGTTGTATAATATATTTATATATATATATCATACAGACAATACACTATTATTATTTTTAAACATTGCAATTCAAGTATTATTAATTTTTTAAGCAACCAAAATGTTATATAATATATTTATATATATATCATACATACAATACATTATTATTATTATTTTTAAACATTGCAACTCAATTGTTATTATTTTTTTAAGCAACAAAAATGTTGTATAATATATTTATATATATATCATACATACAATACATTATTATTATTTTTAAACATTGCAATTCAAGTATTATTATTTTTTGTAAGCAATCAAGATGCTATATAATATATTTATATGTATCATACATAATTTTTTTTACCAAGTGTTATTATTATTTTTTTAAAATTGCAACTCAAGTGTTATTATTTTTTTTAGCAATCAAGATGTTATATAATATATTTATATGTATCATACATATTTTTTTTACCAAGTGTTATTATTTTTTTAAAAACATTGCAACTTACGTGTTATTAATTTTTTTAAGCAATCAAGATGTTATATAATATACTTATATATATATCATACATACAATACCACATATAATATATTAGATTATGGTATATCATATTTTACGTTTTTATTATCTAGATCATCATATTATATCAGGTGGAAGTTTATTAGCTAAGTTATATTATATGTATAATGTGACCACCACCATACAACATAGACATGTATGCACATTATATTAATATAATATAATACAAAATAAGTGATTAAAGTGTGATTTATGCGTGGATAGGTTGATAACGCCCAACGTCGATAAATCAATCTCAACACATTTAGAAATTAGCGATTCAGGTGGGGATGATTCTAGGCCTTCATAATATTTTATTTGATATATAGATAGGAATGTTAAATTAATTAGGTCTATAGTATTATTAGATTGCTTATGCATGCCTATTGCACATGATTATATATATACAATGTTGTGATTGTTTAGCCAAGATGATATGTGTGTGTTACCATGATTTTATTCTGATCAAATGTTAATTGGATGCATGGAATTCATGTGGTAGTTGAATTCATTTATAAATTATAATGCCTGATAATGAAATGTATGATTTGGAATATTGGCATAGTGAATGCGTGAATACTATTATAATTGACTTTGTGACATGATACCATGTGTAGTGGAGTTGAATATGTTTTATGAATACACTTAATATCGTGTTTATACCGTACGTATAACGTGACATCACTAAAGAACACGATTAAGATAAGAATCACACATATGAGACAGTTATTCTAAGGAATATCGCCAATGTTCTAATTTTTGGGCTGTGCCACCCTGAGTTTGATTTTCTAACGATACGTGATTTGGAACGTGATGAAGTTACCGACTCAAACAATCTAATGTTGTAACGATTAATGTGTGAAACTTGTTTGTAATGTTCTTGTGTATGTATCACAATAAAAATATTGTGAATTGTTTAGATGACCCACTGGGCTTTCAAGCTCACCTCTATTTTTTTTACATGCAGGTACTTAGAAAATAAGATCGCAAGTTCGTGACGTAGTTCAGTGTAGTAGGGGTGGGTTTAATTAATTAATTAGCATTGTGGTGATAGGACTGAACCTTTTATTTAATTTTTAAAGGTTTAAACGAATTGTATTGATAATTGAAATTCAATGAATATTATTACGGTCAGTAAAGACCCTGTGATTTATTTCACGTGTGAATGCCTTGGAATAGAATCCATTAATTCTATTTGATAATTGTATTTTAATGTTATGTCCATAATGGATGAACAAGGACAAGTACCATCGTATGAAGATAACAATTGTATGAAGAATTAAATGTATTCGTTTATCTTAACCAGTAAGTTAGTTGGAAGAATATAAACTCATAGTTTTGCAAATTTTATTATTTATAAAATGGTTATAGGTTAAGATAGACGGATACGAGTAACGTCTCGATTTTCGGTGATATTTTATATAAAAGTAAAATATTCATTGTTTTACAACAAATTTTTTTTTTATTAAGTTTTAAAAATCGGGGTGTTACACTCAGTCTCTTGACGCTTGTGATTGATGCACCATATCCCCTTAAAGAATCCCAAGCCAAGAAGCTGCCAATGAGAAGGGAGAAAAAAGAAGGGAAAATAAAATGTTTCTCTGCGTTTTCCCACCTGTAGCCCATGGTGCAGTATTGCAGAAACCATCATATCTCGTTACTTTGCCGAGCTGTGTGAACAATCTACTACCGCCCTGCAGGGTTTATGGAGTTTACTTTTTCAATAAAATCTGCTATGCTTGGGCAAAATCGGGATACGTAAATTTCTTCTTATTGCATGCCATGAATGTGGATTTGGTGCCCACAAAGAGTATTCGATGAAATGCCAACCTGACATTCATTCATGTATTACTCCAAACCTATTTTCCCTTAAGCCATCCCGGTGGCTTGTTCATAGGTAGAGAAGCAGGTGGTTTTGGAGTGACGTATGGATTTTGCTCAAATATTGTGGCTGGGGCGATATTGATTGACATAAATATAAAATGTTTGGATCAAATGCCTGTAAGAAATGTGTTATAACAGTCTCCTTTTGTTCACGTCGTAGAGGGTAGTCTTCCCACATTCTATATAATGCTAGTAAGAAATGTGTTATAACAATCCAATTCATGAGTCTAAACACTACATAGACTACCCTCTTGACCATGTATTTAGAATGTGGTAGCTTAGAGATACCTGCAAGATATCCCCAACTATTAGAACTAGTGATCAGATCTCCTGGAACTCGATTATTGCTGGTTTTCTCAATACAGGAGTGGTAACGAAGCCCTCAAATGCTTTAAAAGGATGTGGCAAGCAAGTCGACCTATTTATTTCTTCAGGTTATCAAATGCCAAATCCAGGCTCTGGTTTTAAATGGGTATGCTTCAAATACTAAAATGTTCAGAATGGACTTGTTTAAATGTATTCAGTTTGATTCAATCAAAGAACTTGAATTGGTTTCCGGGAATCCACTGTTATCCATATTTACACAACCAATGGGTGTGTTGATGCGCTTATATATATCATGGGTAGACAGGGGGACAATGTTAAATTTCAAAACAACAGTTGTCGATTTAAGAAAACTCACAATAACATACGCTACCATATCATTCACTCAGATGCTGGTAATGTAATCAATCAAAGAGGAAGATCAAGCCCTTTCCCAACGTCGACTCCTATTACTTGAAGTATGCCCTTGTTCAAGATCTGAAATCAACAACACCCATGATTTAGCAGAGAAATTAAAATTTCAAAATTCATCCATCTCAACATATCAAACAACCCAAAAAAAAAAAAAACAGGGTTCTAATCCTTACCAGTTCGACTATAAACACACCAATAAGCCCAATCATACAAGCTCTGGAGTTCCATATTTCTGCGGTTCTTGTGAATCCAAGAAAAGGGGCTGCGAATTTCGGCTCCACTTTAGGATTTTCCACCTGAAAAAGCTCAAAACCCATACGGTTTTTCATTCAATTGGATTAACTAAAACTAAGAAATAGGAGGTAACTAGGCTAAAGCAACATACTCCAGCAGGAAGCTTTGCAGCTCGGACTCTCAGAGAGGTACACTTGATGCTTCTGCTTTTGGAGTTAAAGCTACTGAATTGGGATCGGTGATTGGCTAGACTAGGCGTAGCTAGCGAGACGAGTGAATACGATGGTAAAATGGTTGATATGGTAGCCATTGTTCTGCTTCTAGTTCTTCCGTTTCCTGTAATTCTCTCCCCTCACCTTATCTCATATTTCTTTACTAGCACAAACCCAAGAGCACCACGTCGCACTCTCATTCAGGTCACTAAATTCTAGAGTAGCGGCCCAATTCGACAAAAACTTTTCTTAACTATCTAGTTTAGCTACATGATTTGACTTCGTCTACTTCGCTTTCTCCTTTCTCCCTCCACCTTTAATTTTACGGTACATTATTAATATGTTACCGCTCTTAATTAACATATTCAAGGATTTCTTTTTTGTCAAAATATTTAAAGATTTTCATTATGTATGTTTAAATCATCTAAATCAAGAAGGTAACTTGTACCTTAAAAGAGTGTGTTTGGTGTGCAGAATAAAATAAAATTAATTTTATAAAATTAGATTGGACTAGATTAAAAATAGTATATCTTGTATTTGGTACAAACACATGAGATAAGATTAAAAATTAATTAAATAATTTTTTTATACTTTTTTTTAAAAATACGTTAAAATAAAAAAACAAGGTCGCTGGTTGATTTTGCAAATCGCATGATCAGTTTTTTTTTTTTTTTGTACAAAGAAAGAAGAAAAAGAAGAAAAAGATGATGACGAAAAAGATGAAGAAGAATGATATATAAAAAAAAAATTATTGGATGGATAAAATGGTGGGTGGAATTGTTTGTAATCCTATCTCACCTACCTTCAAATAATGAAATAAGATTAAAAATAATCCTATCCCTCCTACCAAATAGCCTATAAAAGACAACATTAGCTTTTTTTTCTCACACAACTACCTCTCCATAATAAAAAGGGGCTGGTAAAAAAGAGTAAGAAGAGCCAATGAGGTGTTGACGGAGATGGTTACCAATGTTAGGGCATTGATTGAACGTGTCTGGGGGTTAAGTCAGAAAAGACAACAATTTAATAAATACGTACTTGAAAGCAGCTGTAAAGACTAAAGGCTACTTTGTGTAGGTATGCTTTGCATGGAAGTGATAGATTATCAAATTTGGCTTGGGAGAGGTTGGTGCTATTGGTGGGTCATTGTTGTTATATACCTAAGCTGCTGAGATTAGTGGGTTCAGAAAGAGGCTTGACACCCTGAGAGTAGAGCAGGTTATACTTTGTATCTATTAAAAAAAGATTAAAAAAAATAAATAAAAAGTAAGCGAAGCTGTACATGCATATGTAAGATTTTTCGTTCTTTTTAATTTTCAGTTTTTTTTTACTAGGAAGGAGTAAACCTAAAAAGTAAAAACAGAGAATTTATTTGAGGAGAAAGGAAAACCACGAGAGAAGCGAAACGCTCTCATTCCATTTTCCGTGGTCAACGATGGGACATGACCACAAACCCCAACCCAAGTCAACGATCATGCTCTCACCACCACGTGGCCGAAAGTCAAGCTAAACCTTAAGAGGTTGCCACGTGGAGCAATGGAGCCCACTGTTGCCAAAACTGAGTTTCTCCTCACATTATATGGTGTCGCCTTCTTCTCACCATTTTGTTCTCTTTCTCTCTTTTCTTTCTCTATCTCTAGCTATCCATTTGCAGCAATGGCTCAACTCGAGCCCATCAAGAAATACGCGAAGAGCCCCAGCGGTGGAACCCGAGAAATCACAGTGGAATTCCTTCTTCAAGGTAATTATTAATTATTAATCATCTTAATTAATTTGTAATGTTTGATACATCAATTAATAATATTCTCTAATAATTAAATTGGTACCTTCTTATGATCTTATATATCTAACTTTCTCTTCTCATGATCATCTCTACATGCAATGCATACAATGTAATGTACAGCGCATGACATAAACTCACAGGCACGAGCATCGCCCACGTTCGGCAAGATCAATCGTGATCAAGATCAAGAAGATCATGACCAACAACCCAAGAAATCGGTTCTCACCAAGGTTAAAGAGAAGGCCAGGAAACTGAAACAAACGCTAAGCATGAGGAAGCACAACCATGATGAAGATGATAACGCATCATCACATGCTTGTGATCATGCTAGCCTCGATGCTGATGAAGACGAGGAAGAACAAGAAGAAGACGAAGATCCTGAATACTATGGAGCCCCAAGTATAATATATATATATATATATATACATAGATCACCTCAGCATTTATTTCTCTACTATTATATATGGCTTAAACCTTTGTACATAATTAATTCTTGATTATTTTCTTCAGTGTATGAATCAGAGCTGGCACCAGAGGATGTGAAAGAAACAGCGAGGCAGCATCCAAGAGAGGATGTTGAGATTTTAGAGAAGCATATTTTGGTGGGCAAAGGGAAAGAAACTACTGAAGAAGAACAAGTCACGAAGGAGAACAACAATAGTAGTAGCAAGACAATCACAGAATCTGTTACTGAGAAGCTGGCGCCGGCGTATGCAATGGCAACAGAAGCGACCCAGATGATCACTTCCAAAATCCAAGACATGGCGATCGCAACGTCCTTGGCATTGGAAAGAAAGGGATCGGGTGGTGTTTGTGGTGAGCAGAAATGGGACAAAGGGGTATCAGTTAAGGAGTATCTGATGCAGAAACTGGAGCCTGGGGACGACGAAAGAGCGCTATCTCAGGTGATATCAGAGGCAATAAGTCCAAGGAAGGATCCTGGTGACAAGGGTGTGGTTGAGAAGGTGAAAGGAACCGTCTCGTCTTTGTTTGGGAAGGAGGAATCATCATTGCCATCACCACTATCATCATCGTCGTCATTATCTGATATAACAACAACATCATCTTCGAGGCCACCTTCAAACATTCCTATCTCTTGGAATGCCTATCAAGGTATATATATATGTACACAACTTTCTTATTAATCTCTCTATCGGCCGTGATCTCTAAAAACTTCCTATACATTTTATCTCACACATACATATCTACCTGGGCTCATCTTCTTTTGTAGGGGCCGAGGAAGAAGAAAATGAAGGAAGGATACTTCAAACCAATTAACACACCCTCTTTCATGCGGAGGCAAGGTTTCTGATCCAAGCACGATTGCTATGTGTGCTTGTACTGTGTACTAATTAATTAAATTCACATTTTTTCCTTAATTCTTGGTGTATATTAGGCAGTAATTGGAGATTGAAAAATATTTCCATGAATGTGATGAATGGACTTTCTTATTCAAGTCACTTTTATTTTTGCTCATATGCTTACAATCCTAAACGCCAAAGTAACAACCCTCTTGAAAAACTTTTTGAAACACCAATAATAATTACACCCTTAAATCATGTATTTCAACGAGATTCAAAGAAGTTCAGTAGTTCACAACAATTGGTGTCTCAAAAAGTTTTTCCGAATGTGTTACTCTAGCTTAATTTACTCCAATAAAAACAATGCAATGTTCAATAAGAATATGGGATCAAATGTAGAGTACAATTGAATGCATTGAATAGAAAAATTTATGCATCATGAATCTGATTGCTTCCAATATCTTCGAACTTTCGCTTCTTGGGATTCGATGGGAATGTTAAATTTGAACTGGACTTCGCCATAAGAGAGAGATGATCATCAAAGTGATAATAGAATTTGCCAATATGTTGAGGAGGCTCCATCACAGTTACAGGACTTGAAGGGAATAAGTAAGGATTCCCACACCCACAAGCAATTAAACTATATAAAGGGTCAGCCACACTCTCTTCCATGAACTTGTAACAATTATTTATATCTTCCTGAACCGATTATGAACACCAAATTAGCCAATAAATCAATGCATTCAATTATTTGACCTTCACATAAAGTTACTTAGATTATTGTCAAAAAATACCTTTTGATCCTGAGGGATGAGGTCACCAAAGAGACTGGAAAGATAGGAATTAGATTTTGAGGGAATCAATTCCTCTAAGCCACATCTCAGTGCTGAGACCGCAATTACGCAGGGTTTGAACTCAAGGAATTTGGGATCTGATGAATTTGTTCAAATTATTAGGAACCAATATATGTTAAAGAGAATTAATGATGTTAATCATCAAAATGTCTAGTAACGTAGTTATGGCATCTCTGTATATACCTGAAAGAGTGGCGAGAATCAACTCAGCAACGCGGGACTTCAAGGTGGAGTGAAGGTGATGACCATGATGATAAGGTTCATGAAGAGAATCAATAAGACTCATGAGCATGTCTATGTAAGAGTAGGCAGTAACACAACCAAGACGCCATTCCACTGTCTGCAGTACACTTAATTCCATTCGCTGGATTGAACTTGATGGAAATGAATTCTCCAGATTCTCCATCTTAATTTAACCACCAAAACGATTTAAACACATTTAATTAATTAGTCTAACGCAGGTAATATTAAAAAAAAAACAAAAGAAAAAACGCAGGTAGGTAGTGCTGAAAACACATTAATATTATAGTTCATTAACCGCTTTATATACTCAAATTAATCAACTACCTGAAGTTCGCGCAATTGAGGCGCGGAGACTTCATGAAACTTGGCAGCAATGGATAAACATGCAACCGCGAGCAATTCAATCAATGCAACAGTGTCCGCATTGCTTTGGTTCTTCGACACAAACCGATCAAAGTAATTCACAGCGTTGAACACCGTTTCCAGATCAAGATCCAAGCGATAATGAGACTGCGGAAAAAAGAAGAAGAAGAAGTATACCGATGAGAATCCCTGGGTATATAATAACTTTAGTGTTATATGTATTAGTGAAATTGTGACCTTGATAAAAAATTGTATGGCTCTGAAGCGGGCATGCAACAAATGGGGAGAGTCAAGGAGATGCTTTGCGTAGTTTTCATCAGGCGTGTAAGTGACCTCCTTCTGCAAGCAATCCACGAAACAAAACTTGCAATCTTCCCTAGTGGTCTCAACCCAACCAATTATGTTACCTTCCTCCAAAATGGGCTTATTATTAGAAGGGTAATGATAATCATGATCAGTAAGAAATTGGGCAGGAGGAGTTGCAATCCATTCTTCATCACAGAGTAAGTTCATCATCATATTATATTAACTTCCAATTGATCTCCTAAAATATTAATCAATCAAATTTTCAAGAACTGAATCAAAGATTAACAAGTGATCGATTGGGAGTGACAGTGGACGTGGGTGTTGGAGTTCAGAGCCTTGCAGAGATACAGTACTTAGGAGAGAAACATGTAGCAGTTCAATAGTATAATATAAACTAGGGGATGGGGTGGGGTTGGGTTAAGGGGGTAAGGGGGAAACCGTGGTTGGGTTGTGATGGGGGGAGGGTTTGATTTATATAAAAAGGGGGACACGTCCCTCATGAAACGGGGTAAATGCGAAGAGAAACTTACCAATAACCGACTGCGTGAGGGCACGAGGAAGGGGCAGTACTCTCACTAGGGCCCCACTTCGTAAAACTACATTTCCAATTACAGTTATGTTGACAGTTGGACAGCAGTTATTCTCTCTTCGGTTGCGCACTTGTGTGCTCTCCAACTTACGTCTGCCTTTGGCGAACCGCCGTACTCGTTGGCTATAACATGGCATTAAAATAAAAAGAATTTGGAAAATGATTCATACTCTGTTGTAATTGAAAATAAATGGGACCAACATTTTGGTCATAAGAAAATCATCCTTCGTTGTCATTAATAAAGTTACTCATCACGTTAGAGGAAAATTGACGTAATATATAATCAAAATATTTAGTTAAGATGATTCAGCACACTTACTTATATCTTGTTATTTTTTATTTTTTTGAAATTAGTGTTATCAAATATAATAAAGAATAATTATTCGTGTTTTTACTTTTTTTATTTTTTATTTTTTTATTAAAAAATATTATTTTTTTGGTGTAAACTAGGACAAATCAAGTTTGACAAATTATAGACTTTGTAAGGCATGCGTATGGTTACTAATTATAATGGTGGTTTATATTTTACTGAAATTGAAAAATAATGTTTTAAATCCATGTTTTGCTAACTTTTGGTAAATCAAATACTCCCTTTTGGTTCTTATAAAAAATCAAATTTGAATGGTATACTATTTACGTAAGTATGATGTATTAATCAAATGGTCTGGGTCACATAACGACATTAACTTCCACCATGAACATCCTCTTACATGCACCACACAAAGGGCTCACTCCTTTGACAGATTAAAGAAAATATGAGGGCATGGTCAAGTGACAGATGTCTCATAACATTAACCTTGGAAAACTTGTGAACAGATCTTTTTCAGGGCAAGTTCATATATATTTTAAATATTTAACACAACCCATACACCAGAATATTCCATTCAATAAGTGGAAAGATCATTCCTGGATTTCTTCTTCTACACAATTCCGTGTCATTGTAACTGATACGAGGAAAAGCTAAAACCAGACTTCCCCTCATTCGTTGACTTCAGCTCAAGCTTCTGAAATGGGCTGCAGGTTGACAATAAACACTGTTAAGACCGTGCTCTGTTTGCCTTTTCATGAAAAATAAAAAGAGTACAAAAAAATCCATGGAACCTAAATGCGGTTCATAAATAGTTGTTCTTTGATTGGATGGCTGTGATTGATTAAGCCACGTAATTTTAGAAATATGAGATGTGCCATGATTGACAAATTAGTTTGGTTGCCTCATTTTGATCAGTGCAAGAACATAAGCGATTTCACAAGCCTGATCATTTACCATGTATTTTCTCCTAAGGTGACAAAGACATTTTAGAACACTAGCATCTAATAAAATGACTTCATGGGAAATAGAGTTTAAACAGGAAGTTGAAGGTACCTGCTATTAGGATCATAATAGAAGCCATCGATAGAGCCATCACTGAAAGAGAAGCAAACATAGTAAAAGCCAGCAATGGTTAAACCACAGTCTACTCCAACATTTACAAAGTACTGTTCCTTCCATCTCTGCAAGGACCGAAATTAAATGAGTGACACAATAATCATTTGGGCCTAGGTAACCCTCTTTTCAAATGAACTACAAGTGCAATACCATAAATATGTAGGGGTAGTTACTCAGGTCCAAAGACCTACCTCCATCAGCCTTCACTTCATTCTGGAAAGGAAAAAAAAATTATCCAATAGAAAGATTTTTGCTGGCAAACGACATCAGCAGATCTCATTCATCAATGGAGAAGATAGAGCATACCAAAAGAGGAGAGAAAGATGGAAACTTGGCCCAGTGCCTTATGTCATCCTCTATCCTGTTAACAGCCAACAAAGCTTGTGAACTGAATAGAAGTGGTACAAGAAAATTTTCCTCAATTCTATGGAGCAGGAAAATAGCAGCAGTATATGATCTCTATCAAGAATCAAGACAGAATAATTCATTCCTATATTTTCAAATGAACGAAGATTTTAGTTAGAAGAGATTGTCATACGTTGCTTCCCACTTGCCAGTGAAGAAGGTATAGTTCTTGGTATCAACAATTTCTCCCTCCCAGAATGTCACTACCTGATAAACACCAAAAATTGAGATAACAGATTCCTGAAGTTTCATTGAACTGCCACATTTCTGCTCTAACAGGTCCCAGGAATTATAGAAAAGACTCAAGAGCATAGAAGTTAACAAAAAACATGGAAGGAGAAACTATACAACATTTACTCAGATGCAGGGGCCTCAGTTAATGTTTGGAATGGATTGCTTGATCAGAAGTAGATTTAGTTCTGGATGCCCAAAATAAAGATGGATGTCAAAGTGCAAAAAAATGATAGAACCACAAATAATGGAAAATGATAGGTAACTATTGGGGTGAAGATGATAATGCAATAATGGCAGAAGACATGGTGATGATGAGTCCAACTCGACAATCACAGAGAGACTGTTGAGGTGAGACTTCTCAGGTGCAGCAGTTCCACGTCACCAATTTGAAGTGGGGTGGACTGAAATCTCAAAATGGCCTCCTTCAAAGTCAAAACCAGCACAATGTTACTCAAAGCTAGGATGCCAACTTGTCATTCCTGTTATTAAAAAGGTTATGAATCATTTCATTACACTCACATTATGCTTATCATCCCATATAAGGGAATTATTTATTTTATTTTTTTTAAAAAAGGTCTTTTTTTTTTTTTGGAGCAGAAACAAGAAGAATGTATTAATCATAGTAAATGTGCAACATACAGTGATCACCAGAGGTGATAAGATGAAAACTGAAAGTATAGGTAGAACTACCCTGTCCTGCCACCCCTTAAGGAGCATGAACTCTACTCACATACATGCAATTATCCCAATGAAATAACCAATCTGAAATTGAAAACCCTTTGGCTAAAAGGTTAACTGATAAATGTTTGTTTTCCTAAAATTAGTGTATTAATTATGCTTCGCTAAATTATTTTCTAAAGGACATTAGATATCATTAATTTCAAGTGTTTCAGAAAGATGGTTACCATGTATCTAAGGCATCCTATAATTACCAACAAATTTAGCTTTTGGATAATCTTCACTCTTGAGTAAATATGTTTTCTAACTGAAGTAGTCTTAACTCTGCGAACTATATGTACAATCGTAGAGTTGAATGACAGAATAGTATTACTGCTATGAGTAAATTCATTAAAGGTAGTGGCGCTATTGTGCATTAATCTTTTGTTTATAAATTTTTAGCATGAAAGTTTCAGTCATAAAAAAAGATTAACAGTACATATAATTAGGTATCAATGATGGGTTATGGAAAATTATTACAAATAAAACAACAAATAAATAAAAAAGCAATTTATTAATTTATTTACTATGCATTTCAATTGGTATTGCAGGCCTACCACTCATGCTGACCATTTTAGAATGTAAACCCAGGGATTCAAGTGCATTGCTTATCATTGGCATTCAGTATTGGGATTAAGCAAACCAATTATGAAAACCAAGTTAATCCAAACTGAAGTATATCAAAGAAAATAATTCAGTTCCCAATTCTTTTAATGAAGATTGCTTGGTTCTCATTTCTTCTCAGTTTAGCTGGGGCATCAAACAAGAATAGAACTGACAGTTCAATTGAGTTAGTTGGAGCCACCACAATGTCCAAAATGTTAATGTAGAGCAAAACACAAAAGGTGCTGCTCTGTCCAAGCGGATCATCTCTGATGGGTAAAACCATGTAGTTATTGGCAGAATACGCTTGCAGATGCAAATAGTGAACTAGATAAAGGCAGGCTAGGAAAATCCAAAAAATTGGAAAAAAACATGATATAACTTTGAAAACAAGGATGATGGCCAAATACAGAAAATGCAAGTAAACTACTCGAAAAGGAATAGACAGAAGACAACAATTAGTTAAAAACAATTATCTTTTGCAGAAAATGGTTTTCATTAAATGCGAGCTACACAGCAAGCAGCTAGGATACATGGGTAACTCATCATGAAAAATGACCGGATGAAGCAAGAAAACGCAACAGTTGTTGACATTATTTTCTACCATAAATCACAATGATGGAAATTTTCTCACTGAGGAAAGCTAACAGATAAGACTAATTAGGTGGTAAGAATTAACTACTGTATCCATAAAAAAGGAATGTTAATTCACAAAGGAGTCTTGCTCTTATTGTTAGATGAATAATCTTCTTACTGGAGTGTCAGCGAAAGGGACATTAAGTGCTTCCATGGTGCCACATAAATAACCATGATCAAGGTCACAACCTTGGATCCGAACATTAACCCTCCATGCTTCATCTTTTTGTAAACTTGAAACATTTTGTGATCCAGAAAAGGCCTGTACGAAAATATCAGGGTACAAAAGTTAAGGAGATAAACACAGATTTCAGTTTAGGAACTCCTTTCTGCACAGAGATAAGGGAGACATATCAATAATTAATTATGACACCATGACTGCATCAATTTCCTATTATCCAATTTATTGCCAGATATTTTCTGTCCTGAAAAAATCTGAATGTCATATCCCTCTATTATCCAAATAATGTTTAATGTGTATATTCTCACTTTTCCTTTAAAATTTTTGTAAATCACCAATTTGAACAACATTATAAAGTTAACAACTTAACATTGAAAAATCAAGTGAATTTAACAATAACCTAGATTACAGAAGTTAATCTTACTCACTTGTCCAATGCTTAGAAGTGTACATGGAGGAGGGAGAGCATGTCCAGGATTTGCACCTTGAAAGTGAAAAGAAAACCATTTTTAGTTAGAGGAATGTATGATAGACCAAACTAGCGTTAAATTGGCATAATAAAACTTGAGAATATTTGCTTTTCAAAGAAATGAAACTATATCGAAATGAGAAAAAAGGAAAAAAAAAGTAGAAAGCATTGAAGTGAATACGAAGAAGCTAAGCAGAGCATTGTTGGTAGTTTGTATTCCTCTTTTACTAGCTTGACAGTATCATAGAAACTAGAACCTCTCAAAACCGTTTAACGGTATTCTACTACCCATCTATCCTTTTTTAACTAGTATTTATCCTGAAAAAAACCAAACTAGCCTCAAATGAGAAAGAAGGAGAATGCCTTAAGCACCATTAAACTCGGTTCAATTTCAAAATGACAAATAAATCAAAAGCTTCTCAAGACAAACTTAAAAAACCAGGTAATATTATTCATCAAGAAAGAATATATTCAAAGTGTTCTGATCCAAAATAGCCATCATGAGATAAAAACCAGGAATGAAAGCCGTCACACAGCAGGCCGCCAAAGGTGTCCAATCTTTCTATATATTAGAACTCTTGAGTACTTAAATGCTAAGCCATAATTTCGAATCCTAAACAATGCCAAACCATCCGTCATATTAAACCCTAGATATTTAAAACCCCAACTTTCTACACCTCCTGGTATGATATATACTACAATCAGTCACAGAAAGCTTTTTTTTGCTAGAGCCTCACAACTAGCAAAAAACCCTCGCTCTAACCCTATCCACAGAATGTCTTCGTTTAAGAACAAAATCTAAACTTCCAATATCAAAAACATCTCAAGAAATCGTAGATCGCAAAAACTCGAACATTATAATGAAATCGAAATTAATCAGTACCTGACGCTTGAGAAGGCGTCGAGCTCTCCGCTATTCGCACCGGCATTTCGTAGATCAAATCAAAACCCCCAAAATCTGTGCTTTTGTTTTGTTCTTCTTCTTTCTCGATCAAATAAAGAAGAAGGAAGGGACAAGCAGCGGCCCAAGCTCCAGTATATCTCCGGTTCACCCGAAAAGTCTTGTTTTCTCGACCGCCGGTTTGACCGGAAACCAAACCATCTCCGGCTCTCTACGGCAACCAGAACTCTCGGTTTCCTCACTTCGGAACCGGCCAAGGAGGTCGCTTGACCGCTCATCGACCGGTTTAGCCAGTTAGATCGAAGCGGTTCAGTTCTCAAACCAAAGCGCCTCTTTAATATTAACCGGTTCATCCGGTCATTCCTCGAACCCTTCTTTACGGTTTATAAGCCCCCAAACCGGGTCCTTCGTTCTTTCTCACTCTCTGGTTTCCTTAAACCGGTTCTCTCTCTCTCTCTCTCTCTCTCTGCTTCACAAAGAAGAAGAATAGTTCTTTCTCACTCTCTGGTTTCCTTACACCGGTTCTCTCTCTCTCTCTGCTTCACAAAGAAGAAGAATAAGAGCACAACTATTTCTGCTTCTGATTCTGATTCTGCTTCTGCCCTTTGTATAATAAGGAGTCATCCATTAACTTGTAAGTTTGTTTATTTAAGTTACATCATATTGTTAATATTTTATGCTAGCAATGTTTAGTTATTGACAAAAATAATAGACATAATAAAGTTGTATAAGTTTGATGTTTGCTTGTTTTGAGTTGTAATGGCATCTGAGCCAGAGCCTATACCTATAAGTTCACTAAAACACGACCCGGCATGGAAGCATTGTCAAATGTTTAAGAATGGTGAGCGTGTCCAACTCAAGTGTATATATTGTCTTAAAGTATTTTCTGGTGGTGGGATTCATAGAATTAAGGAACACCTTGCTTGCCAAAAAGGCAATGCTTCATGTTGTCCACGGGTGCCGCCCGATGTTCGGGATGCTATGCAACAAAGCCTAGAAGGGGTGTCTGTGAAAAAGAGAAAGAAGCAAAAGATTGCTGAAGAGATTAGGAGTCTTGCGCCAGGTAGCGATGAGGTTGATGTTTTCGGTAACCAAGTTGATGTAAATACTGGGCTACAATTGCTTGCAACGTCCAATGTGGTTGAAGCGGATGCGAGCATTTTTACAAGGAGGGATGGAGGAGGGAGAAGTAAAAGTTTGGATAGAAGGAAGAGGGGGAAGATTGAGAATTTATCTTCTTCTAACATAACTCCTGATGGCATTGCCATTCCAATTAGCGAACTTACTTTGAGAGCCATGAAGGAGAAGGAACAAGTACATATGGCGATAGCAAGGTTTCTATATGATGTTGGCGCGTCTCTAGATGCAGTAAATTCACCCTACTTCCAACCAATGATCGATGCTATTGCATTGAGAGGACCAGGGGTTGAAGCAATCTCATATCATGATCTTCGTGGCTGGATTTTGAAGAATTCAATTGGAGAGGTGAATGGGTTTTTTGATAGATGTAAAGCAACTTGGGGGAGGACTGGATGTTCTATCTTGGCTGATGAATGGACGACGGAAATGGGTAGAATTTTGCTAAATTTCTTTGTCCATTGCCCTGAAGGAACTGTGTTCTTGAAATCCATTGATGTGTCCGATATTCTTCAATCCACAGATACTCTCTATGAATTGCTTAAAGGGGTGGTGGAAGAAGTCGGAGTAAGCAATGTGTTGCAAGTGATTACTGACAGTGCAGAACACTATCTTATTGCAGGGAAAAGGTTAACTGCAACCTTCCACACAATGTATTGGACTCCATGTGCAGCTCGTTCAATAAATTTAATGCTCGAGGATATTGGAAAAGTTGAGTGGATAAGTGTAACTCTTGATAGTGCTAAATCCATTACAAGATTTATCTACAACCATGGTCTAGTTTTGAATATGATGAGAAGGTTTACGGGTGGGAGGGATTTAGTGCAACCCACAATTTCTCGCCCTGCAACAGACTTTGTTACATTAAAGAGCATGGTTAATTTGAAAGATAATTTGCAGACCATGGTTACTACACAGGAATGGATGGACATCCCATTTTCTAAACAAACAGAGGGCATTGAAATGATGGATATCATTTTGAGTCAGTCTTTTTGGTCCTCATGTGCCACTATTGTTGGTCTAGCAGACCCGCTCTTGGGACTTTTGAGAATGGTTGGGAGTGATAAGCGTCCAGCTACGAGTTACATTCTTGCAGGTGTGTATCGTGCAAAGGAAGCTATAAAAAGTGAATTGGTTGAGAAGAAGGAATACATGGTCTATTGGAACATTATAGATAGCAGGTGGGATCAACAACTGCAGCATCCTCTTCATGAGGCAGGGTTCTTCCTTAATCCAAGGTTCTTTTATGGTCTTGATGGCGATGCGCGTGATAAGATCCCATCGGGAATGTTAGATTGCATTGAAAAGTTAGTTCCTGATACCAAAATCCAAGATAAAATCAATAAAGAGCTGATAACTTACAAGAATGCAGCAGGGGATTTTGGCCGGAAGATGGCAATTAGAGCTAGGCATACTCTGCTTCCTGGTAAGAGAACTTTTTCTGCTTATTATTAGTGTTATGTTGTCGGATTGTTGCACAGGCATTCATTTATAGTAACTTTTACAAGACTTGTATTAGGATGATTATTAGGGTAAGGTTTTAGGTTGATAGTGATGGTGTACATTAAGATGGACGTCATGAAGCAATGTCTGCTTCTCTCACTGCAAACATGCTGGGGAAGGGAAGTGGGTAAGAAACAGGAAGGGAGGTGCTCACTGGAGCTGATTTTTTGTTTGTTGCTTTTTGAGAGATGTTATAATCCACAAGCCAACCTTTACAGAAATGAGTTAATGACCTGATACAACCTCGATCGAATTCACTATAAATGTCTAAATGGTTGCCTTTAAATACAAAGGAAGTGTAGAGGAAACAGTAGTAGACGATTGTTGCATTCATCTGATTTGTTTGGTTTTTCCTTAGATCTGGTTTAAATGAATCTCTGTGTCTGTGCATAGTTTCTTGGCAAGGAAGCAGGGAGATCTAGAATTTTTTTTCTTTTATAGTTTCCCCATTCTGGTGCAATTATTGGTCAAGATAAATATTTATTTGTTTTTAGATTAAGCTCTAGCTTCTAGAGATGGAATTAAGCTTGAGGCTATGGCTTGGTGTACGGCGGCTTTTTTTTTTTTTTTTTTTTTTTTTCATGTTTAGGCATGTGCTCATGCCATGGGAATCACTCTCCAAAAAACGGGGGTAAAGGCTGCTTTCCATCACCATGTTGTCATGGGGGTATCCTTGTGCACTTGATGTCTTGTAAATGAAATTAAGGTATAGATATTGGCAGAATTGAGTATAAAAACTAGTTTTCATGTTGATCGACAAAGTAGTTGGGAAATTTATCGAGAACAGTGACTAGGATAGATAGTTGAAATGAAAGGTGATTTTCTTGTGTGATAAGTGATAGTGATGGTTTTATGAATTGAGCTGGTTTTTCTGACAACTGTTTATGCTCTTATTAGCTGAATGGTGGTCTACATATGGAGGGGGTTGCCCAAGTTTAGCACGGTTGGCTATCCATATTCTTAGTCAAACATGCAGTTGTATCGTGGGAAAGAGACATGGAATTCCCTTCGAACAAGTGCATAAAACAAGAAACAGTCTCGAGCATCAAAGGCTCTTTGACCTCATCTTTGTTCAGTACAACTTGCGTTTGCAGCAAATGTATGTAAGCGAACATTGAGCCTTTTTGCATTTAAAATAAAAGAACTTTGAATCCTGGTTCAAATGATATAATTATTGATTTATTTTGTATGTCTATTTTACAGGCAGTTTGGGAGAAATAGAGAACCAGGGACTGTGGATCCTATTTCTCCTGAAAACATTGAACTTGTTGAAGATTGGGTAACAGAGAAAAGGGAATTTTTTGGAGATGGGGATTCAGATTGGATGGCGCTTGATCAACCTCTTGTCAATGGCATGCTATCAGAATATTCAAATGAAGAGTTTGATGACTTGATTTCGGGTAAATATTAATTCATTCATTATTTTTCTGAAGCGGAAAAGGTTCCTATCAGCCTCATCAGGCCACTTTTCCTGGGTCTTGTGGAGCATCCAAAAGAGTACACCATGGAAAAATGACCTTGGCTGATTATGAAACAGCCTTTTCTAGATTTGAATACCAACTTTTTTTTAAGTTCATGTAATTAAGTTTTATTGGACTAAATTTACCAGGGTTCGAATATCAGGAGAGAGAGAATGGAGTTAAACTTATAGAAGAAGATGATGGAATTGCAAGGCAGTAGGATAAAGAAGGATATTGTTTTGGTTGAGCAGTGTTGTACCAGTAATGTACAACCGTGCTGAATGGTTCACCTCTAATTAAAGGAAAGGTAAGAATCATTAAGCAGTTGTCAATCTGGTGAAGATTAAATGTTGGTGTTTCCAACATTTCAGACACAAAGAAGAGCCTCCAAAAGCGCTTCAACCGGTATTCACTAACTCATTCTTGCTGTTGCTATCAGCATCCTTGTACTCAAAACTGTTGAATCAATGAAAATATTTTTGAAAAGGAAACTGTGAAATTCTCTCTTTTTGGCAAAATAAGTTGACAGTTCGTAAAGCTTTTTCACCTGTTATTCCATTCAAAACTTATATCTTCTTGATGACTCAAGATGCAATGTACTTAACCATTCAAAAATCAATCATCGAAACCTCAATGGTCAATCATTGAACACGTTAAAAATTCACATTGTTGATCATTGAAGAAAATGCAACATCACGTACACAGATTGCTGATCTTCAAAGTCCAATTTGATCACTGAATCTTCTGATGCAAATTTGATTACTCAAAGTCTAAAACAAACGTCCATCAGCATTAGTCGTCATTTAAATCTCCAATATAACTCAACTCAACTATAAATCTTTTTCTAACTACATCACTTAAATTTTCAATACAAAATACAACATACATTGGAGTTTGTAGTACAACATTTACTTATGGCTTATTTAGAAACGCTTATAAACTTTTGGTTCGTAATTCGAATATAGTTTTTTATGTGTTGAATTCAAAATTAATTTTTTAAGATTTTATTAAAAATATATGTCGTTTTCAAAAAATAATAAAAAATTATTTTTTAAGTTATTACATTTCAATTTTCGGATCACGAGCGTAACCTTAGAAATTTATTTTAGAAAAAAACCTATATTTGTTTTGGCAGGAAAAAAAAAAAAAGTCTCAACCATAAAAAAGTCACAAATTATATAAAAATAAATCAAAATTTCTTTACTTATTTAAATGATGTTGGACTTTGTAGGGTTTCAAAACCTCTGAAATCGACGGAAATACCAGCTGTGGAAAAGGACTTCATGCATTTGATGGTGTGGTGGACAAGCTATACGAAATAAAAAAAAGAAGGGGAAATTTTTAAAGGACGATACAAGAGATATTTATGTAACACCATTGATTACCCAAATTCTGGTTGGTTGGTTGTGACTTATGGGGACATTATCATCATTGTCCTATGCACATGGTGTCTCCTTTGGACCTTTTGGAGAGGAGAGGAGAGGAGAGGAAACCGTGTGTCACTAATGATCACACCATTAACAATTGTGAGGTAAGCTAGCTCGGGTAGCTACCAAAACCAAAAAACATTGTTTTGACTTTAACAATTCTTTGCGCTTGGTAGTCTATGCTTAATAAATTTATTGCTGTATTTCCCTCTTGCCCATTTTGTCATTATTTTTAGTTAACCCTTGGTCAACAAATTTATTATCTTATTTGCACCTTGCACCTTGCCCCTTGCCCCTTGCCCCTTGCCCATTTCTTTCTCTTTTTTTAATCATTCTGTTGACCATTTATTGTGTAGTCACGTTTATTATTAACAATGTGAATAACTTCAAATACATGAAAAAAAAAAAAAAAAAACACTTCAATTGGCCGCCAAATCTGTCAAGCAAAGTGACTGAATTTTTATTTTTCTTTAAAGAAAAAAATAGACATTCTGCCCATATCGTGGAACGCTTATAGAGTTCCCTTACGAGCCATCATTTAGTACTGCGAATTCAGAGAGCCCCTTTTCTCCTGTTTTTTCCTTTTCCCTTCATCATGGCCTTCCGCGACAAAGCTTCTCCTCACACCCTGAGTGCCCTACTACTTTTACTTGTTGCCCTAAAAATCTTAGCCTCCTCGGCCCAGACAAACAGAGACAATTTCATCTACAATGGCTTCACAGGAGCCAATCTGCAATTCGATGGACTTGCAACAATTCTCCCCAATGGTCTTTTGCAGCTAACAAACCTCTCCATCCAACAACTAGGCCATGCTTTCTACCCATTTCCTCTCAACTTCAATACCTCTTCTTCAACCTCATTTTCCACCACTTTCGTGTTTGCCATAGATCGCGGAGTGGCTAACAAGAGTGGCCATGGCCTTGCCTTCGTAATCTCACCATCCCCTAACATCATAGGAGCCTCTTCAGGCGAGTATCTTGGCCTCTTCAACATTTCCAGCAATGGCAGTTCTTCCTCTCACATCTTCGCTGTCGAATTAGACACCGCTCGAAGCCTTGAATTCGGAGATATAGATAACAACCATGTCGGGATCGATATCGATAGCTTGAATTCAAATCAATCTGCTCCTGCTGCTTATTTTTCTGCAAGAGAAGGGAAGAACATTAGCGTGGATCTTCCAAGTGGGAATCCTATACAAATTTGGATAGATTACAATGGAGTGAATAAGCAAATTGATGTAGCATTAGCTCCAATGGGAATTGCAAGACCAAGTCGCCCGCTTTTATCGACGTCCCTTGATCTTTCACAGGTTTTCCTAGAACATATGTATGTTGGCTTCTCTGCATCTAATGGCATACTTGAAGGCTCTCATTATATTCTTGGATGGAGCTTCAGCAGAAATGGGCAAGCTCAAAGACTGGATCTTTCGCGTCTTCCTTCCATTCCTCGAATTAGAAGACGATCATCGAGAAGAAATCTTGGGCTAGCAATTGGTTTATCTTTGGGCGTTGCAATGGTTGTGCTGATTATAGTTACTGGTGCTCTCTACTTAGTAAGGAGAAAGAAATTTGAAGAAATTCGCGAAGATTGGGAGCAGGAATATGGCCCTCATAGATTCACCTACAAAGATCTTTACAAAGCCACCAAAGGTTTCAAAGACAAAGAGCTTCTCGGATCAGGCGGCTTCGGAAAAGTTTATAGAGGAACTCTTCCAACTTCTAAAATACAAGTAGCCATCAAACGCATCTCCCACGATTCCAAACACGGGATGAAGCAGTTTATAGCAGAGATTGCAAGCCTGGGAAGGCTAAGGCATAGGAACATGGTGCAATTATTCGGCTATTGTCGAAGGAGCGGAGAGCTGCTTTTAGTTTACGATTATATGCCGAATGGAAGCCTAGACAAGTACTTGTTCAACAAGGAAACACCAAAACTTAATTGGCATCAGCGTTACAGAATTCTTCGAGGTGTTGCATCTGTACTCGTGTATCTTCACGAAGAATGGGAACAATTAGTCTTGCATCGAGACGTGAAAGCTAGCAATGTTCTATTGGATGCAGAGTTTAATGGGAGATTAGGCGATTTTGGGCTTGCAAGGTTATATGATCATGGCGCGAATCCTCAAACGACCCATGTAGTAGGGACTCTTGGGTACCTTGCGCCGGAGCTTACAAGAACTGGGAAGGCAACTTCAAGTACTGATGTGTTTGCATTTGGGGCTTTGATGCTTGAGGTTGCTTGTGGAAGGAGACCAGTGGAACATCAAGAACTGCCTGAGAAAATGATGTTGGTGGATTGGGTTCATGAGTGTTGGAGAAAAGGTAAGATTTTGGTGGTAAGTGATCCTCGTCTTGGAGATGATTATTCAGTGGAGCAAATGGAACTAGTTTTGAAGCTTGGATTGGTATGTTCACACCCTGTTGATGGAGCTAGGCCTAGTATGAAGCAAGTCTTGAATTATTTGGATGGTGATGCAATGTTTTCTGATATATCATTAGAAGATTTTATTATTGATGCAGCCGCAGCCACTGCAAAGATGGGTGATGGTTTTCCGAGTTTAGCAGTATCGTACTCAACTTCCCAATCACATTGCAGCATTGGATCAACTCTCTCTAATGGTCGATGAATCTTTTTGAGCTGTGAACTCATTTAGAGAAAAATTATTAGTTGTTTAACTTTGGATCCCGAAAAATGCTTTTGAGTACTATAGATTACGATGTGAAGCAATACTTAACTGATACTAGTTGTGAATTTTTCATGTATATAGTCACAACTGCACCACTTGATTCAATATCAAATACACATGTTCACACATAAAATTGCCTTAACAAATTTGTCTAAAGCTTGTTTCTTACACAGGGCAACTGTAGCATTTGAACTGCATTTGCTTAAGTGTTGGACATGAATGGCATGGACAAAAAAGATAAGATGGGATCAGAGGAATCTAGAGATTGTTTTAATCTATCATTGATATATTATTATTATTATTATTATTATTATTATTATTATTATTATTATTATTATTTTCTGAAAAGGAGATGTACAGATTTTTTCTGAAGAGGGAGTTGTCGATTGAGCCATTTTTGTTGGTTTCTCATTGGATCAGAGGCACAACGAAAGCCAAATTAAAAGCTAGGTTGCAAATTTTCCATGACGACATGGACTACTCCAATATCCAAAACCATCCGTTGGCTATTCTATAGCTTTGTTATTATGATAAAATGTAATCAAAATAATAGTCTTATCTAGAATATCTATCAAATAATAGTGGTACATTGAATAGGTTAGTGGTCAGGATAGACCAGCTCTTCAAAATAATAGTCTTATCTAGAATAGGTTATGGGCCAATTTTTTTGACATTTTTCAGGCTAAGTGTCTAGGGTTGACAATGCATGGTATGACCATGGTGTTGATTGGAAGGGACTCTTATCGATTCAACGCCACCGCATTTGACCATTTCTAGTTGCTGTCTGCCAGCAACTCATTGAAAGCCTACTTTTATTTTTGAACAAAAAAAAATAAAAAAGCCTATTTTTATTTATTTGGTGTTAATGCCCTTCAACTTGCATCTTCCCATTGTTTACATCCTTCCCTTTTGTCATTCGCATCTATGCTTATTATTATATCTTTGTCATTCATATCTATGCATATTTATTTATTATTATATATATACGATTCCAAATAAGTGTTGGGTGTGTGAAAGCTTGGTCATGTGACAAAGAGAGGAGGTTAGATTCATCCATCCATTATTTAATATTGTTGCTCTTTCACTGTGGACCTCAACGTCACGTTGAATTTTTATCCATCCATTTATTTATGAAACGCCAAATTCATTTCCATTCCATCCCGTAGCAAATGTGAATTGCTGACATAATATTTCTAGATGTAAGAAGTTAGATTCATTCATTGCTTACCATGGACCTCAAGCTTAAATATTGAATAAAAAGGTTACGTAAGGTAGTTGACAATTAGTGAAAAATGTCGCCGTATCAATTATGATATGAATATGTTAAACTAAATTATGTGAAGGGCGGAGACATTCTCGTTTTAATTTAAATGTTAATTTAGCCTTTTGTCAAATAAAGTGGAGGAAGCTAATTCATTCAGTTTATCAATGTAGTTGAAAAAAAGTTTTAATTGAGTTGGATTGAATTGAGTTAGATTCATTCAAATATCATACTAAAAGCCACCTTCTATAAATTTTTTTATAAATTTACCTAATATTAGGTTGGCGAGTAGCAGAATTGAGGGACATAAGGTTCTACTTTAAAATAGATTCTCAGTTCGAGCCTCTCACTCATACAATAACGTCTGTTTATGGTCATGACCAAGGGGACCAATGAGAATGAGCCCGTAATACTCGTGACCTAAAAAAAAAGATTTAGTTCATATTTTGCATAAATCTGGTCATTGAAATACCCCTTTTCTTTTTTCTTTTTTTTTTCTTTTTTTTTTCTCAAAATTTTTTTAGAACGAATTACCCTTGTTATAACCATGTTGACATTAGTAAAATGGGCTAACAACCATATGTTTCTTGTGTGTGTAAATAGGCTTATTAAGCCACTTTCTATGAATTTTTTGATAAATTTAGTTCATAATTTACTTCTTTTTTCTGTTGAGTTCATATTTTGCTTGAATCTCGTCATTGAAATAACCCCGTTTTCTTTTTTTTCTTTTTGTTTCTTTGAGAACGAAATACCCTTGTTATAGCGTGTTGCACTAGTAAATGGGCTAATAGCCATAAAAGGACTAAAATAATAGATTTAATGTCAAACAGGACAGTTTACCAAGTCCATGATGATCAATACCAGGGAGAGCTTCACCGAGAAAAGCTAAAAAAATCCAAACCAATGGATCATCATCCTTGCATCCGCTGTGACAAAACAGAAAGGCGTTCACCCACTTGCCTCCATGGCCAGAAATATCAAAAAAGCTCTCCGGAGTACTTCACTACTTCTTCTTCTTCTTTTCGTGAAACTCTCAACTTCATCAGAAGATCAAAGAGAGAATTTTGTCTACAATGGCTTCCAAGGAGCCCATCTGAAATTCGATGGACTCGCAAAAAACCTCTCTAATGGTCTCTTGCAGCTAACAGACTTTTCGCCCAACCAAATCGGTCACGCTTTTCATCCATCCCCTTTGAACTTCAACAGCTCTTCTTCTTCTTCTTCTGATGTTTGGTCATTTTCTACTACTTTCGTGTTCGCAATAATCCCCGAATTAGGCAACGGAAGTGGGCAAGGCATTGCCTTTACGATCTCGCCTCATGTGGGCATTGAAGACGCCGACCCAGCCGAGTATTTTGGGCTCTTCAACACTACCAACAATGGAAGCGAGTCCAATCATATTTTCGCGGTTGAGCTCGACACCGGTCGAAGCATTCAATTCGAAGACATAGACGCCAATCATGTAGGCATCGATGTGAACGGTTTGCGCTCAATTAAGTCGGCTTCGGCCGCTTATTTTTCTTCAAAAGAAGGGAAGAACAAGAGCTTAACCCTCTTAAGTGGTGATCGTATGCAGATTTGGATAGATTACAATGGAGTGAAGAAGCAAATCGATGTAGCATTAGCTCCTTTCGGAGAAGCAAAACCGACCCGTCCCCTGTTATCAACACCACTAGATCTTTCAAGAGTTCTCCTAGATCATATGTACGTTGGTTTTTCGTCTTCTACTGGTTCTTTCGGGGGCTTCCATTATATTCTTGGGTGGAGCTTCAGCAGAAACGGTGAAGCAAAAGCACTGGATCTTTCTCATCTTCCTTCTCTTCCTAGAAGAAGAAGAGGCTGGTCAAGAAGAAAGCAAGGACTAGTTATTGGGTTATCAGTGGGCATGGTGATGGTTGTGCTAGTAACAGTAATTGCAGGTTTGTTGTACTTGGTGAGGAAGAAAAGATACGAAGAAATACAGGAAGATTGGGAACAAGAGTTTGGTCCTCATAGATTCTCCTTCAAGACCTTGTACAAAGCCACCAAAGGTTTCAGAGAAGCAGAGCTGCTTGGGTCAGGTGGATTTGGCAAGGTTTATAAAGGAACCCTTCCATCTTCTAATCTGCAAGTGGCCATCAAACGCGTCTCCCACAATTCAAACCAAGGTATGAGAGAATTCGTAGCAGAGATTGCGAGTCTCGGACGGCTAAGGCATAGGAACATGGTGCAACTCCTTGGCTATTGCCGTCGCAGAGGAGAGCTTCTTTTGGTTTACGATTACATGCTCAATGGAAGCCTTGAAAAATTCCTATATGGTGGTAACGAAAAAGAACCGAAGCTTAATTGGTCTCAGCGATATAAAATCCTTAGAGGCGTCGCATCGGCACTGTTGTATCTTCATCAAGAATGGGAACAAGTGGTGTTACACAGAGATGTTAAAGCTAGCAATGTTATGTTGGATGCAAATTTTAATGGGAGATTAGGGGACTTTGGGCTTGCAAGATTATATGATCACGGAGCCAATGCTGAAACGACCCGTGTAGCTGGAACAATTGGGTACATAGCTCCTGAGCTAAGTAGAACTGGGAAGGCAACTACAATGACTGATGTATTTGCATTTGGGGCATTTATGCTAGAAGTTGCTTGTGGAAGGAGACCCATAGAACCACAAGAGTTACCTGAGAAAGTTATATTGGTGGATTGGGTATTAGATTGCTGGAGAAGTGGAAACATTTTGGAAGCTAGGGATACTTGGTTGGGAGATGATTATGCGGTGAAAGAAATGGAGTTAGTTTTGAAACTTGGATTATTGTGTTCACACACAGTGGCCGGGGCTAGGCCAAGTATGAGACAAGTTGTGCATTATTTTGATGGAGATGCAACATTGCCTGAAATAACGTTAGGTGGTTTACCTATTGGTATGGCCACCAGAGTCACTGATGAGGGGTTTTCCAGTTATGTTGCCTCCAACTCTTCCGCTCAGGTACTACTTAGTAGTGTTGATTCCACTCTCTCTGATATATGAATCTAACTTTGAGTTGGTATACTTGTGTCTCATGGATTGTGTACAATTTTTATTTTTTTTTTGTATTTTTTTTTTGGAAATGTAACAAATGAACTGTATTATGGGCTTTTTAGAATTCTATATTTGCCTAGAGGATCTCAAGAATTGTTTTCTTTCCGGCTTAAGTTGTACTATTAAATTTAGCCACTCTCTCTTTTAAGGTTCATTTAAATCAACTCCAAGAATTGCAGCAAAAGTAGATTGAATTCAAGTGCTTAGACTACATAAACAGGATGCCTAAACAATTTTTTTTACAAAACGTTTGAATAAATTTAAGGACCATCCCGTCGATCGATCGGTCTTTGCTCTATAGATCTTTACACTCACAAATGTAATACTTAATTTTTAACCAATGTAAGTTAGTATTTAAAATAATGTGCTCTATCTGATATTGATTATAAACTTTATAATATTTTTTGGCATGGATTCGGCGGAATCAAAGTGGTTTATATATTAAAAATTGTGTTTTTATTAATGTCAATCACGATATTAGTTAATAAATAACTCTCTCTCGGGTCCTCAGTTCACGCTTTCTCTTCTGGTTGATGTGTGAAAGAAAATTGTCACCGACTCGCAGTACCACATATGTTATGAGTGTTATAAATTCCACTCATAAAGTGTCTTTTTGATATTGGAGCGTAGGACGATGACTCTATATACCGAAAACAATCGATCCTAAGTAGAAAATTAAAAGTTTAATTTATTCTCCCTCAACCTCGAGTCAATCAAATTATTGGAAGAGCAGCTCAAGACGGCTTATTATCGTGAAGAGGAGTACTGGAAATCAAAAGCTAGGATTAACTGGCTGGCCTTGGGGGATAAGAACACAAATTTTTTTCATGCGAAGGTGAAGGCTAGGAGGCGACACAACAAAATTCATGCAATCCAAACTGATTACCAAAATCAAATTCTTGCCTATGCAGGTCAGTTCTTCCAAAGTTTATTTTTCAGTTATTTTGATTACGAAGGACTTACTTGTCTAAATAATTTCCCTACCAAGCTCAATGATGACGTTAGATGGTTAGACAGACCTGTCTCTTTGGAGGAGATGAAAGAAGCCCTTTTCAGTATGAATCCCCGTAAATCCCCTGGGGCTGAACGACATAACAGTTGTAATACCCTCAAAATAAATCTAACTTAAACCTTAGGATCATCTTTAATAATCATTTACTAAAAGTTTAATGGACATAAAAGTTAATATCTTAAAAGAAAAATAAAATTTTAGAAAAAGAGCGTACACGTCAATATTTTAGAAGATTTCAGAAAAAAAAAATATATCGATAAAACTAAGAATATTTTAGGACATAAACGTTAATATCTCGAAAGATCCAGACGTTTCAGAAAAAGGATATCGATAAGACTAAAAATATTTTAGGACATAAACGTTAATATCTCAAAAGATCTAGACATTTTAGGAAAAGGATATTAATAAAATTAACGATATTTTAGGATATAAAAGTCATTTACAAAAAATGCTAAGAACAAAATAAAGAAATGTACAATTTTTACTTCATATAAATAGGAAAAGGTTAAAGAAAAATTATCTTTTCAAAAGTTCTTTTTTATACTTTTTCTTTATCTGAAAAGTAAACTACGAAGATATTCTATTTAGGAAGCTATAAGACCTAGGACGGAGAACCTTTACAAACGTAAGGACATGTTTTTTATTGGATTTATGATATTCTTGCATTATTTTGATTTCTTGCACAAGGTTATTTTGTCACTAGTGATGTTTTGGGTATGCTGACTCTTGCTGGATTGTTAATTGCAGCATAATGAGATTCTGGGAAAGTTTCTCAAAGTTTTGTTATTTATGTTAGTGGCGCTCTCTTGTTGTTTGTGTACTTACTTTGCTGGATTGCTAAAACATTAATATTGCTTGAATATATTTGTTCTAATAACTGGTATAAGAAGTAGAACCCATTAGGGGACCCACTGAACTTTTACTCATCCTTTCATTTCTATTTGCAGGAAATTAGTATGGATATTGATAGTGCCAGTAGAATGGTGGCGGTGGTGACGACTCGAGTTCTAGAGGGTATTCTACAAGAATTAAAGTTAGTGCAACTAAAAAAACTTGTCAAGTTATTATATAACATATTTAACTATCAGTGTAATAAAATATAAGGACTTTATTTAGAAATTTTGACCATATTCTGGTGCAGTGAGAATTAGTTTGTAACCATGAATTCTCTAAGCCCTGTTATGATATTGATATGTGATTCTTATATATACAAAAAGAAAGTTGAAAAGATGAGAATTTGGGGTGTTATAATTATGGTATCAAAGCGGTGGTTCTAGGACCTAAGAACTTAGATTATAATTTAGATTGATCTTAAAAGATGAACAAAATATCTAAAAATGATAATAATAAATATAAAAGAATAAATTTTAGGGTGAAAAAAAAACCGGTATTCAATACTAAGTTAAAAAAAAAAAGAAGAATATATTTTTAAGTTGGGATGGTATAAAAAGAGCACGTGAAGAAAGAGAACCGTGCAAGGTGGAAGGCACGGGTGCGCAATGGTGCCGCTGAAAATAATTGAAAATCTTCGCGTCAAAAGCTAGTGGACACCAAGTTGTGAAAGTGTAATAGGTGTAGACTTTAGTTAAAAATTAGGGGAAAGGAAAGGTTAAAAACCCTTGGATACAGGTAGAAAGCAGTTAGAAATGAAAAGCAAACTAGGGTGCAAACAAGGGTGCGGGGAACATTGAAAAGAAAAAAGAATGCAATAAAGAAGAAAGACAGAGGTAGGAGAGGAAAGGAAGAGAAAAATTTGTTTAAAAAGTGTCTAAAATAACTTCTAATCATTTTTAAAGTTTTATCAACTCACTTACAGATGTCCATATAACCTGTTGTTGAGTGTTGACATAACAATCTTTTCTTTGGTTCCTTAGAGTTCTTCTATTGTTCTTACTTTAATATGGAATTCTACAACAGAAAAGCAGGTATGATTTTGGTACTAAAAAAAAATAAAAAAAATAGAGTAGAATTTGTTTTTATAAAGAATATAATCTTAGAATCTTAAAAGATTTCAAGATTTAAGGGACGTAGATTATAATTATAACATTAGATATACCAAGATTTATTGACAAAATCTCAAAGTTTATTGTACGGATATTATAATCTTAGATAAAATCTCATAAGATTTTAAGATTTAAGGTACATAGATTATAATTATAACATTAGATATACCATTTATTGATAAAATCTTAAAGTTTAGTATACAAATATTATAATATTAGATAGTATAGAATCTGAATTTCAAAATATAGAGATTATAATCTTTGATAAAATAGAATGTTGAAGGTCACAAAATCTTAATAATCTAGCTAAAAAGATAATTAAAAAAAAAAGCAAATAATCATATCCGATAAGTTTATCATCATAATCTATTCTACCACTAGATTGCATTTCATTTTCAATATATTACTAGAATATGGAATTTTCAACTATATTAATTACTATAATAAAATTAATACTTATATGAGAACGATACTACTATGAAATTAAAAACACTATATTTTAATAATATGAACATTCATATTATAAAATCAAGATTTTATCAATTAAGTTATTTAATAATTTTATGGAATTA
This sequence comes from Paratinospora sagittata, assembly GCA_035771175.1. Classification (NCBI taxonomy): domain Eukaryota; kingdom Viridiplantae; phylum Streptophyta; class Magnoliopsida; order Ranunculales; family Menispermaceae; genus Paratinospora; species Paratinospora sagittata. Next base: position 6,419,564 of record CM069606.1, on the reverse strand, counting down.
CCGTGCTCTTAAATTATAATATATGCTCACAAAATATTACTTTTTGTGTAATACCTATATACATTAATTAGTATGGCACTTTAAAATGAAATCATCCTTTTATAATTACTTCTTTATTGCTATTACCTTATACTAGGATAAGTTTATTTTATTGTAAGAAGTAATTCCATAGTAATGCACATGGTTTTGCGAAAGAAGAAGATACAAAGATGTATTTCTCTAATAAATGAAGAAATTAGTAGTTTTACATATATTTCTGTATAACAATTATAGATGATACATAGACTGAGTATGACAAAGATCTTGATATATAAAATATCAAATCATATTCAAAAATCATGATCTTAACATTAAAATGTCCGAAATTGATAGATCTATCTTTCTACAGTCTCAAACCGGAGTTTTAGTGGATTCTAATTTTATTTTATTCACTAGAAATAATTATAGTACTATTCATTGGAAACATATATAATTTTACTAAAATTATCAAACGGTTTCTAAAAATCATGAAATTAGTATCGATGGACTCACAACAATCAATTCTACCATTCTATAGCCTTAAACTGGAGTTTCATCAGGTTTTAATATGATTCAAAAGGTCTCTAATATCAAATCTAACTTTCAACAGCTATAAAAATTTTAAATAAACAAATAAATAATATCTAACTACATATTCGGGGCTTATACAGTCTATGAAGTATTTTTCAACCTTCCCAGTAATTTTTCATTTAAGTTGAGCCAAAACCCTAATTTTAAAAACACCGTAAAACGACTCCGCTAGCAAAAATTACTCCGAGAGAATCGTTACATCTAACTTAAATATCAATTTCAGGAAGAACTAAAGTAAAAATCACTTACCGCGAGTCCCAATTTGGCGCAAATCCGACGTTTTCACCTCTTTTTCCTCTTCCTTCTTCTTTCTTCTCTTTTTTTTTTTTTTTCCTTCAAAACGTGAAGAGGGAGATTTGTTTTTATTTTTTTATTTCATGCTCGTCATGCATTTTAATAAAGTAACTTTCTCATCTTAATTTAATTCATTCAACTAAACTATTCAACTACTCAATTACTTTAATAACTCTTCGTTCATTAAATTACTTCATTATCAAGTTCATTTATATAATATTTTATAATCTAGTGATATTATTGTATTTAATAATACAATCCACTTAATTCATGTATGTTTATACACATATATATTTAATTCTTACATACATATATATATACGTATATGAGTCAATATACGTATCAGTCACCGTATGTGTATAATTAAAACTACGGAGTGTTATATATTGGCCAATGGGGAAAGTAAAGACACGTATTATTCTGTCATGTCCTTTTGGTAAAGAGTCTGCATATTTGATTCTTATGGAAATAAAGCATAAATCGTATGTTTAGTTTGGAATCAAGTATATTATAATTTTTCCTTAATGCATTTTGGTTTATGAATGAGATTTCCAATATCATATATGCTTTATATAAATGCATATGTAGAGATTATTGTGAAAAATATTCATTCAGCTAGTTGAGCTCATCCCATTTTTTTACCACTTTTCTTCGATTCAGATTAGAAAGGAAAGGGCAAGGTTTAAAGTGTGTGTGGCCTTCCTCTTATTCTTTTTGAATGTAAGTTTTAGTTTGTATATTTTTGGGGACTTGGGACTAGTTTTAATTGTCTTGTTCTTTTGAATTTGTATATACCGATCAGAGTTATTTATGTATATAAAACATAAATTGTAACACCCCGTAGTTTTAATTAAATACATACATTAAATTACGTGTATATTGAGATATATAATACATGTATTTTATACGTAAGAGGCAAATATATGCATATATGAAAATACATGCTAGATTTAAGGGATATTAGTAAATAAATAAAATTATTAAATGAAGATGATACGTATGAGATCATCCTATATGAGTGCTTAGAAGTTAAAACATGGAGTTGAATTAAATTGATTAATTTATGGGGTGGTTAATTAAATATGTGAATTGTAGTATGATTTAATGAATTAATGCATAGTATGATTTAATGAATGAAAGTTAAATATTAAAATGGAGAAGTTGCTTTATTAAGTTAGATGAGGTGCATGAGATCATTTTATATCTACTTATCATCTCATTCTAATCTAATCTAATATCTCAAAATCTCTCTTCAACATTTAAAAAAAAAACAAAAAGAGAAAGAAAGAAGTTGCAGGAGAGAAAAGAAGAGAAAGAGAAGAAAGAAGAACGAAAGAAGGAGAAAGAGGAAAAATGGAAAACGACGGATTTGCGACTAAATCTGATGTGCCAGTATGCTATTTTTGCTATTTTTCGTCGTGAAATTGATCTTTAACTAGTGTATAATGATTTTAGAGGAGTAATTTTAGCTATGAGAGTCGTTTTATGGCGTTTTCAAAATTAGGGTTTTGACCCAACTTAGATGAAAATTTGTTCGAAAGGTTGAAAAACACTCCCTAGACTGTAGGAGCCCCGAATATGTGGTTAGATTTCATTTATTTATTCATTTGAAGTTTTTATGGTTGTTAGAAGTTTGTTGGAAGTTAGAGTTTATATTAGAAACCTTTCGAATAATTTAAAATCCGATGAAACTCCAGTTGAAGGCTATAGAATGATAGAATGAACACTTATGAGTCCATCGATGCTAATTTCATGATTGTTGGAGACCGTTTGACAATTTTAATAAAAATTTCCATGTTTGACATGAATAGTGACGTGAATAGTAATGGAATTAAAATCCAATGAAACTCCTGTTTGAGATCATAGAATTGTAGAAAACTGAATTCCGGACGTTTCGATACTAAGATTGTGATTTTTGGATATGATTTGATATTTTTAGTAACTAAATATATGATTTTGGTGAGAAACATTTACTGTCGTGACCTTCGCGAATGTGTAAAATCTTAGTAAAATACCTGTTGAAGGTAGTAGAATGGTAGTATGACGGATTGTACACGTGTCGATGTGGACAGAATAATTTTAGGAATGTATTATATTTTTAATAAAATTGATATATGTTCCAGGAGAAAAATAAAATTGAGAACTAGTGAAAATATGAATTGAAAATATATTTTCACTGCTCTTTCTCGTGGAAATATCTAGATTGACCACATAAATGAGATAGTAGTTTCTTCAACTGCTTATGAGTCCTAAATTGAGTTGGAATTTAAAGTCACAGTATAATATTTTTAAGGTTGATCTTTATTATTGGTGATTTGAAGTGAGTTGAGAAATTAAATATGTAAATAAATATAAATAAATGAAATTGAATTATAGAGTGGTTGTGACAGGTTGAGTTAGTTGGATTTAAATTGGAGCTAGACTCGAAAGCGACGGTGATTGCATTTAAGTTGAAAAGTCATGTACTGTGAGTATATTTTCTTGATTTTGGTTCTTATATGACATTTTAAATATATGAAATGTTTGAATGTAAATATGTTATGCAGATAATGTTGCATTGTGTTTTAATTTGCATTCATAAATGATTTCTTTTTAGCATTGGAGCATGTGAGACTTGCAAATACAAGTTTGTGTCATTTCGTTAGGAATTAGACTCGAATGAGTGTTATGCGTAACCTCATTGTCAGTAGGTCTGTCCTAACAAGGATTGAAGATCCTTGAAATAACTGTGAATTGGGTAATGAGAGGCTATGACTACCTTATAACGGCCATACAAGGGTTAGACCGGCTCTCTTGCCTTGAAGGAGAGAGATTGTGGATTTCCTGGAAAAAGAATGCATTGTTTTCTTGAAAACTCATTAAATCTATGTTGTTGTCATGTATGATATATTCGTTGAATGATGCATGTGTTTAATACTTGTTTGAAATGATTTTAAATGCTATATTTTCCTAAATGCATATAATGACCATATCAAGAAATATATTCACTGAGCTGTTGATTGCTCACTCCATCCCTTTAATATTTCAGGTACAGAGTAAAAAGGAAAAAATGAAAGTTAAAGAGTGATCGACTCGTGACTCGGATCGTTACTTTATTGATGTAGGTATACATTGGAGTAATGACTTATACTTGTGTTAGTTTGATATATATATATATATATATATATATATATATATATATATATATATCACACATTATATATATGTATTAGCATCTAGATGGGATGTGTGGGCATATACAAGATATCTAACTATATTGGATTATGAAATGCTAATGATGATGCACATAATTACATTATTACATGGTAGAAAGAAGAGATGATATGATTTGATAAATGAATGAAATGAGAATGACTAGATGTGTGGAATGAATGAAATGATGATTATCTATATATTTGATTTGATTTGTGGTATATCAGGAAAAAAATATGAATTGTCTATTTTATGGGGAGGTGCTGTCAAAATTTCTGAAAATTTTGGAAATTATTGTGAATGTCCGTTGAGGCTGACAGTGTATTGTATATTGTATATGAGTATGTACAATGTATAATACATTATGCCGGTCATGACGCCAACCTACGTCAGAGACGTCGTGACATAAATAGTTATGATTTTATTTGGATTGTATATGATAAACAATGGAATGATAGACTATTATTTGAGTTTCATATAATCTTGAGGATTTTGAACCTTATGATAATTACTTTGAATAGATGTCATCGCGTATTTAAATGATGATGTAATATTTATTTAGGTTCAATTATCTTGATCATATACAGGTTGTGCATTAAGTTTATTAGGTACTTTTCACGTAAAAGTTTATCAGTGTCTAGGTTTTATCGTGTTGTGACATTAATTATTTGGGGTATTGTGTCAGTCGTGACGTCACCCCGAGAGGGGTCTCGATAGTTTCAGTGACTTCAATGGCTGGAATTTATATTGTGATGTTGCGCATTTTTCTCGCAGACAGGGTTGGGTTGGGTCCTGATTAGTGATAGAATAACTAAGAGTTGGTGGGATCATGACTCTTTATCTGGCAAGAAAGCTGAGGCTAAGGCAATTCTCAGATGTTTGAAGTACTCAGTGAGGAACACTTCTCATGTAAATGTTTTATCATATTCCCTGTGGTGGTGAAGGGGCTAGCTTCTAATGGTGGTTGCCTTGCCTTTGCTAATCCTATTTTTCAGGGTATTAGAAGTACTGTTGAAATGAATTTGACTGTTGTTTTAGTAGGCAGTGTAATTATTAACCCACAAGTTAGCTAGGCTTGCCTTAAGCTCTCATGTTCCTTCCTTTGGGAGCATTTTGAAGTATACGGTATACCACTGAACATTTTCTCTTCTTTAATACAATCATAACCTTGTCAAAAAAAAAAAAGTTAAATTTATTCTCTTGGCTAGCAAGGGTTGACTGTGCATGGTATGACCATGCCGTTGATTGGAAGGGACTCTATCAATTCAACGCCACCGCATTTGACCATTTCTAGTCGCTGTCTGCCAGCAACTCATTGAAAGACTACTTTTTATTTATTTGGTGCAATGCCCTTCAACTTACCTATTTTACTGCCTTTCTCGTCCCATTGTTTGACACATTCGTTTCCCTTCCCTGTCATTCGCATCTATGCTTATTATTATATCTTTGTCAATTCATATCTAGGCATATTTATTTATTATTATATATATACGATTCCAAATAAATGTTGGGTGTGTGAAAGCTTGGTCACGTGACAAAGAGAGGAGGTTAGATTCATCCATCCATTATTTAATATTGTTGCTCTTTCACTGTGGACCTCAACGTCACGTTGATTTTTATCCATCCATTTATTTATAAAACATCAAATTCATTTCCATTCCATCCCTTAGCGAATGTGAATTGCTGACATAATATTTCTAGATGTATGAAGTTAGATTCAGTCATTCAGCTTCCATGGACCTCAAGCTGGAATATTGAATAAAAGAGACGGTTCCCTTAGGTAGTTGACAATTAGTATGAAGTGTCCTCATATCAATTAAAATATAAATTTATTAAACTAAATTATGTGAAGGGTGGAGACATTCTCATTGTAATTTAAATGTTAATTTAAATTCATGCAAATTAGCCCTCTCTAAAATAAAGTAGATGAAGCAAATTCATGCAACTTATCGATGTAGTTGAAAAAAAGTTTTAATTGGGTTGAATTGAATCGAGTTAGATTCATTTAAATCTCATACTATAAGCCACTTTTTATAATTTTTTTTATAGATTTACCTAATATTAAGTTAGGCGAGTGACAGAATTAAAAGACAGAAGGTTTTACTTTAAAATAGATTTTCAGTTTAAGCCTTTCACTCCTATAATGAGGTCTATTTATGGTCATGGCCAAGGGGACTAGAGACGGTGGCCCCTGTACTCGTAACCTAAAAAAAAAAAAAGATTTAGTTCATATTTTGCTTAAATCTCGTCATTGAAATACCCCCTTTTTTTTTTTTTTCTTTTTTTTCTCAAAATTTTTTGAGAACGAATTACCCTTGTTATAACCATGTTGGCATTAGTAAATGGGCTAATAACTATATGTTTCTTGTGTGTGTAAATGGGCTTATTAAGCCACTTTCTATGAATTTTTTGATAAATTTAGTTCATATGTTACTTCTTTTTTCGGTTGAGTTCATATTTTGCTTGAATCTCGTCATTGAAATACCCCCGTTTTCTTTTTTTCTTTTTGTTTTTTTGAGAACGAAATACCCTTGTTATAGCACGTTGACACTAGTAAATGGGCTAATAGCCATAAGGACTAAAATAATAGATTTAATACCAGAGAGAGCTTCACCGAGAAAAGCTAAAGAAATCCAAACCAATGGATCATCATCCTTGCATCCGCTGTGACAAAACAGAAAGGCGTTCACCCACTTGCCTCCATGGCCAGAAATATCAAAAAAGCTCTCCGGAGTACTTCACTGCTTCTTCTTCTTCTTTTCGTGAAACTCTCAACTTCATCAGAAGATCAAAGAGAGAATTTTGTCTACAATGGCTTCCAAGGAGCCCATCTGAAATTCGATGGATTCCCAAAAATCCTCTCTAATGGTCTCTTGCAGCTAACAGACTTTTCGCCCAACCAAATCGGTCACGCTTTTCATCCATCCCCTTTGAACTTCAACGGCTCTTCTTCTTCTTCTTCTTCTTCTGATGTTTGGTCATTTTCTACTACTTTCGTGTTCGCAATAATCCCCGAATTAGGCAACGGAAGTGGGCAAGGCATTGCCTTTACGATCTCGCCTCATGTGGGCATTGAAGACGCCGACCCAGCCGAGTATTTTGGGCTCTTCAACACTACCAACAATGGAAGCGAGTCCAATCATATTTTCGCGGTTGAGCTCGACACCGGTCGAAGCATTCAATTCGAAGACATAGACGCCAATCATGTAGGCATCGATGTGAACGGTTTGCGCTCAATTAAGTCGGCTTCGGCCGCTTATTTTTCTTCAAAAGAAGGGAAGAACAAGAGCTTAACCCTCTTAAGTGGTGATCGTATGCAGATTTGGATAGATTACAATGGAGTGAAGAAGCAAATCGATGTAGCATTAGCTCCTTTCGGTGAAGCAAAACCGACCCGTCCCCTGTTATCAACACCACTAGATCTTTCAAGAGTTCTCCTAGATCATATGTACGTTGGTTTTTCGTCTTCTAATGGTGCTTTCTTTGGCTTCCATTATATTCTTGGGTGGAGCTTCAGCAGAAACGGTGAAGCAAAAGCACTGGATCTTTCTCATCTTCCTTCTCTTCCTAGAAGAAGAAGAGGCTGGTCAAGAAGAAAGCAAGGACTAGTTATTGGGTTATCAGTGGGCATGGTGATGGTTGTGCTAGTAACAGTAATTGCAGGTTTGTTGTACTTGGTGAGGAAGAAAAGATACGAAGAAATACAGGAAGATTGGGAACAAGAGTTTGGTCCTCATAGATTCTCCTTCAAGACCTTGTACAAAGCCACCAAAGGTTTCAGAGAAGCAGAGCTGCTTGGGTCAGGTGGATTTGGCAAGGTTTATAAAGGAACCCTTCCATCTTCTAATCTGCAAGTGGCCGTCAAACGCGTCTCCCACAATTCAAACCAAGGTATGAGAGAATTCGTAGCAGAGATTGCGAGTCTCGGACGGCTAAGGCATAGGAACATGGTGCAACTCCTTGGCTATTGCCGTCGCAGAGGAGAGCTTCTTTTGGTTTACGATTACATGCCCAATGGAAGCCTTGAAAAATTCCTGCACGGTGGTAACGAAAAGGAACCGAAGCTTATTTGGTCTCAGCGATATACAATCCTTAGAGGCGTCGCATCGGCACTGTTGTATCTTCACCAAGAATGGGAACAAGTGGTGTTACACAGAGATGTTAAGGCTAGCAATGTTATGTTGGATGCAAATTTTAATGGGAGATTAGGGGACTTTGGGCTTGCGAGATTATATGATCATGGAGCCAATGCTGAAACGACCAGTGTAGCTGGAACAATTGGGTACATAGCTCCTGAGCTAAGTAGAACTGGGAAGGCAACTACAATGACTGATGTATTTGCATTTGGGGCATTTATGCTAGAAGTTGCTTGTGGAAGGAGACCCATAGAACCACAAGAGTTACCTGAGAAAGTTATATTGGTGGATTGGGTATTAGATTGCTGGAGAAGTGGAAACATTTTGGAAGCTAGGGATACTTGGTTGGGAGATGATTATGCGGTGGAAGAAATGCAGTTAGTTTTGAAACTTGGATTACTGTGTTCACACACAGTGGCCGGGGCTAGGCCAAGTATGAGACGAGTTGTGCATTATTTTGATGGAGATGCAAGATTGCCTGAAATAACATTAGGTGGTTTACCTATTGGTATGGCCACCAGAGTCACTGATGAGGGGTTTTCCAGTTATGTTGCCTCCAACTCTTCCACTCAGGCACTACTTAGTAGTGTTGATTCCACTCTCTCTGATATATGAATCTAACTTTGAGTTGGTACTTGTGTCTCATGGATTGTGTACAATTTTACCCTTTTGGTATTATTTTTTTTTGGAAATGTAACAAATGAACTGTATTATGGGCTTTTTAGAATTCCATACTTGCCTCGAGGATCTCAAGAATTGTTTTCTTTCCGGCTTAAGTTGTACTATTAAATTTAGCCACTGTCTCTTTTAAATCAACTCCAAGAATTGCTGCAAAAGTGGATTGAATTCAAATGCTTAGACTAAATGAACAGGATACCTAAACAAATTATTTTACAAAACGTTTGAATAAATTTAAGGACCCTGATAGAGTGACTCACTGAGTCAGTCCCGTCAATTGGTCTTTGCACTTACAAATGTAATACTTAATTTTTAACCAATGTAAGTTAGTATTTAAAATAATGGGCTTATAATATTTTCTGTCATGGATTCGGCGGAATCAAAGTGTTTTATATATTAAAAATTGTGTTTTTATTAATGTCAATCACGATATTAGTTAATAAATAACTCTCGCTCGGGTCCTCAGTTCACACTTTCTCTTCTGATTGATGCGTGAAAGAAAATTGTCACCGACTCGCAGTAGTACATATGTTATATATTCCACACTCATAAAGTGTCTTCTTGATATTGGAGCGTAGGACGATGACTTTATATGCCGAAAACAGTCGATCCTAAGTAGAAAATTAAAAGTTTAATTTATTCTCTTAGAGATTAACCCTAATAGAGATATCGGGACGCTCATATGCATTATATGAGCATCGTATTTTGTGACCTTCAAAAAAATCTTATTATTTTGCACTATAGTAATATATTCGCATTATTAGAGGATGAAACAGAGAGTTTTAAGAAACAAGAAAATATTTTCAGACTAACTACAGATTTGATCGATCTTGATTGTATTTATAGAGTTTCTTCACATCCCTACATACATGTAAGAGTACTGGAATACATCCACTTATCAGTTGCATGACTCAACAGTAATATACACCTGTCATAATGTTACAGGACCAGACATTAGCTGTCTAACAACTTGGCTCAATTAGTGACGCGTTGATTAAAAAAATAAAAAAATAAAATTTATGACGCGTTTAGTAAAGGACAGAAGGCCACGTGGGTTGGGTAACTGCACTCAACAGCAGGGTCACCCAACCCCCATCTGGGTCCAATTAATGTCGGTTGGCTCGAAACATTTAGAACCTTTCCACAGGGAGACCCGTCGTCTCGGCCGCGTTTCACAGAAGCCTTCCTCTTTCATGTGCTCTGTATCATGGGTCCCAATTTCGTTTTATTACACGGGAATGTTATTTTAATTACAGTAATTACAAATTTTAAATATAATTATATATATATATATAGGTATTAAATTATTTATTATATATCTTAAAATATACAATACATATTTATTTAATAATTATGAATCTATAATTATACTTAAAATTATATTTTTTATAATTAAATTAATATTTTTTATTTTATTTTATTAGTCACAAAAGAGAACTACATTCTCACGTGTAGCCATTTAATACATATATTTCTCATAATGATTGTGACTGCGGGCCCTTTTATTTTTTTTTTCAAAACAATAGAGCATAAGCTTTTTTTTGACGAAAATTTTAGGTTGTATTTGAAATGTAATTTAAAAATAGGTTTTAAAATATTAGGATATGAATTGTTTTTAATAGAATTGCAATATTTAAAATATATTTGACATTGTATTTAAAAATTATTTTAAAAATATTAAAATAAGAAAAAAATGTTTAATTTGTTTAAGACTTCACGTAAATCACATTAAAAAAAGTTATTATAGGTCCCATCATCTCTCATTTTTACAAATCAACCAAAAAAAATTTGAAAAATAACTTTTATATATTTTTTAAAAATTAGCAGTTTTTTGAGGTATTTTTCTTTATTTTTTTTTTGTAAGAATAGTTTTTGAGTTACACTGTACCAAATAAGTTTTTCTAACTTTTCTGACATTTGTTTTTCAATAAAAAATAAAAAAAAACTGAATTAAAAAATAATGTGAAACGCAATCTTAAATTTTTTTGTTTTTTTTTGTTTTTAAGTACATTACATAGTCCCCATGTTCGATAACAAGGTGATACTACCTACCTACTTACCAACCAAGATATATTGTATATCTTGAGTATGTACCCTAGGAGTGGTAATTCGGCCAGAGGGCTTCTAGACTTAACTCGACCTGTTATAAATGACCTTGTCCAAATTCTGACCTAACTATTATATGGGCCGGCTCGACCCAGTCCCAAAATTTATTGGACCGATTTAAGATCATATAACTAAATCCCGGCCCGGCCTGCTAACTCGGTCTAAAGGCCTAGCGTGATGGCCCGACCCAAATACCTGAAAATTGAGCCTGATTATATATACATAATATTTTGTATATATTTTAGATTTACTAATATATATATATATATATATATTATAATAAATATAAATATATATATATGTGCACGTAATTAAGAGTATCAAATGAAAAAATAAAACATAATTAAACTTGTGTTATATAAATATATAATTAAAATATATATAGTATATATAAATATAATACGTACAACATATATAATACATTGTGTCAAAAAAAATATAACATATATATAATAATAAAAAATATAATCAAGTGTATTATTACAATTAAGAGTATATAAAATATGTATAATATATATTTAATTAAGTCAATAGTGTTATTTAATTAAGGGTTTATATTTGTATTATATATACATTATTAAGAGTATGTTCAATTAGGTAAATAATATGAATAATCCACATACCTAGTATATTTCTTAAAAAAGTAAATAATCTACATACCTACTCTATTTCTTAATAAGATTATATATAGTATAAACAATTATAGTATAAAATTGTAAAAACAAAACATAATTAAGATTCAAAATTATTATATAATTAGATAATATATTATACATACATATATACATGCACAAACTTATATATATATATATATATATATATATATATATATATATATATATATATATGTACAAAATATATTTTATTAAGTATATTATCTAAAAGTATGTAGTAGGGCTAGATATAAATATATAATGAATTTAACTAAATTATAATAAGGGTTGAGCTAAAATTATGAAAGAAGAAAATATATTATTCAATTCCATACATAAACTAATTCATTTAGAATAAATTAACACATATTTAAGATAAATTAAATAAATAATATTTTTAATTTGTATATTTTATTTAATTATTTAATTAAAATTTATATTTTATTATAACCCATATAACCTTAAAATATGTATTTAATTATATTAGTAGTCTAAAAGTTTGGTCTAAATGTTTTTTAAGTTGGGTCTGGACCAAAACTTTTTAATGTTAGACCGGCCCGTCCCAATTATTTTTAGGCGCGAACAGACCGGGCTAAATGGCCCAAATACCACCATTACAGTAGATCCCAACAAAGACAAGGTCCATAAGGCCGGTAGACGAAGGTGGGTAAAGGCCAACAGTAGAATGAGAAGGGCCCAAATACAAAAGGGACTAGGCCCATATGTAATGGTGGAACTAAGCCCACAAACAACAAACCCCAAAATCCTCTTATCATGGGGAATTGCACTCCCAGTCTACCACGGGGAGAGGCCTCTTTCCAAACCACTGCACCGCGCAGCACGGAAAAGTTTTTATTTATTTTTTTGATTAAAAATCATTACTGGGGTGCTGTTCTTCTTGAACGAAAGGATTCTAATGATTCTATTTGCGGCTATCATAGTGGCAAATTTTCAGAATTAGAACTCCATTACCATATTACCATCAAAGAAGTACTTGCTGTTAAAAATGGTATTATGAAGTTCTCCTTTTTCCTACGACCTGCTCAATTTGAGATTCAAATGGATAATTCCTCATTTCCCAAAATGTTGGAATTCAGGAACAAAATGGTTCCCTCTGCTCAACTTCTTCGTCTCCAGGAATGGTTTACTCAGTTTCAATTTACAGTTAAACATATTCCAGGAACTAAGAATGTTTTGGCTGATTTTTTATCACGACCAATTCAGAAACCTAATGCTCCACAAGTTTCCCTGTTCCATAATGGTTTTACTTTTCCCCTACTAATCCAGCCCCCTACTATTGCTAGAACTCAGCCCATGCAACTAATCCATGCTCATGGTATTTTTCCCCTTATCGGTGCCATCTTTCCTCCTGAATTACCTAGACCCATAACTGCTCATGCAGTCCAAGCTTTTGCTCAACAACATTTGTTTGAGTACGCCCATAACTATTTCTTGGACTATCCAGCCCATCTTTATCTTCAACCTCAGGCCCTCCATCAGACTAAACCCTACTTATTCTTATTTCATCTAAGGCCTGATATATCTGATAAGTTCTATTGGTATATATGGTGTATTTCATGTTTATACAAAATAGCTTTAACTTTTATTCCTTCTGAAATACAGCAGTATTTACATTCACATACTACATCACGTTTAGACTGGTGTATGGATCTATTTGCTCCACGACAAACATGGCTAAGTCATCTTTCTGACATCTGCCAGCAAAGGCCTCTCCGCCTTCATGCTATATATATCGGCTACCAACCATTCTCTGATTCATCCCGAGGACTTATTGCAGAACATTATTTCCAAGAGTTTCAGACTTACTCTTGCCATCTTACAGAAACAATACTTTCTGGCGTCCGACAATTTTTAGAAGACATTAATAGTTCTTCTCCTACTGCCAGTTCTCATGCTCATATCGGTCCTCATGAATTCATTCCCTCTGAATCTTTGGATGAATTAATACAAAGTCAAACCCCGTGGCATCTTGAAGCTCCTCCTCCTCAATTTAGAGATCCACCAGACAGATCTCCCAGTCCTTCTCCGATCCGACAGCGCCTCAGTGAGTCTCCTCTAATTTCTGGAGCCCTCTATGATAATCAAGAACAACAGGAAGCAGAATATCAGTATCAGCTTCGTCAAGATATCCCTCCTTCTCCTAACTTTAGAGATCCTCCCAGAAGACACCGACGATCTATAAATGATCCCCCTCTCTCTCGAGATGAGATCATAGAATGCCAGCAAGCTCAAAACTTTGAAGACAATGCCCGCATTGCCTTAGGTCTTCTTCCTCCTCCTCCTATCGACCACCATGACGACTGGCTCGACAACTTTGACACAGGTGACCCTGATGTAGATATGGAAACCCAGTGTGATACTTCACCATGAACATTCACCTTTTCTCTCAATATCTGACTGCCTACCTTGCCAACGACACCAACAGTCACAACCGACATCGAATCCTCACTGCTTACATGGACAACAACCCACACAATCAGTATCCTCGTCTCCGACGAGAACTTGCTCTCCTCCGACTACGACGATTTCGTGATTCACGACGAATCATTCAACGCCTCAACAACATTGACCTCTCTGAATCTTCTCCTTCAACGAGATTAACAGTACTCCGACGAATTCACAATGCTCACCGACAGATTGAACGACAGATGCAACCCTATCTCGCTGACCTCATCGATGACATCAACATTGCCCAGCACTCATCTCCACCAGCTCAGCCAGATTCCTCCTCATCTGCTAGCTCATCTTCACATGCAGTGGTCCCCACTCATGTCCCCCACTCACCACAAGAGGACAAATCAATATGATGCGTCCCCTTTATGTACAGTCTAAAGTATGAAGCATCTTTGCTTTATGGCTTGTCTACTTTTGTGAGTGCTCGTCTTTCCAGCTCATTGCACGTGATCTTATCTTCAGCCAGCTCAAAGACTACCAGCTGTCCCGGACTTGAAGCCTACTGAAGTCCGCGGGTTTGAAGATGTTTGAAGTCCGTGTTTGTCTATAAATAAGAGTTGTATTTTCATTTGTTGATATCGAGTCTTCTAGTTTTGTATCCAGTCTTTTAATGTTGTGTTTAACATTAATCTTTCCAGCTTTGTCTACTTTTAACTTTGCTTGTGGATTGTAAGATAATCCAGTCTACACTTACTGTGTGTGTGTGCCGTAATAGGTGGTTAAAGTCCTAGCACGTCTGTAATGGTATCAGAGCCACATCTTTCTAAACCTGGTGTTAATGTTAAGTTTGTTTTGGTTCTTTGTGCCAATTAATCCGTATGGTTTTATCGTTATAATCCTTTTAAGTGTTCTTATGTGTGTCAGTTTACATACTGTTATCCTCATCCTAGAACATATCCTCCGTATTTAAGTATGTCTCTCCTGAGTCATCTTCCTTTATGGTTGATTATAGTTTTAGTTATTCTTGCTATCTTATGTTGTGGTTTACTTCGCTTATGTTTTGCCTGTTATATATGTGATGCAGTCGAAGTTGATGATTGAACGAGTACTTAGATTTCGAAAAATTGATTTTGGTCTTTAATAGAAGCAGAGGAATCTATTTTTCACCTGTTTATTCTGTGGGATACTAAAGACAGGGTCTTGACGGGCCAAGAGAGTGTGCCGACGTAAGACAAAGAGGTCTGAACGTATCCATGGAACCCTTTGGTGATAGTCCCCCTTCATCTTCTACGTCCGACCCTAATCCGATTTTAAAATCTTCCTCGTTTAATTTTTCAAATCTTCCTGAGTCATGTAGTAAACAAGCTTCGAAAATCGATGATTTAGTCGAAGTAACTCATATACCTGCCGATAGTAAAGTTTCTGAAACTATTCCTCCTTTGTTGAATCCCTACTGGTTGTTTACCAAAAAATCCCAGTCTTTCACTACTTCTGTTAAAAAATTAATTAGTCGTAAGAGTCCTCCTATTAAGGAATATATTCAAAGTACTGCACTTACTCACTGTACACTTGAGTCTACCCTGCAAGAACAATATGTTACCCTTGAGTTTGAACCTTCGTTCATCCGTCATTGGTTAGCTTATGGATATACACATATCCATATGGGAGCTATTCGTTTAGTTCTCTCTTATCATGGTCGCGGGGACCTACCTATGTCTGCACGTATCGCTTTGCTCGATACAAATCTTCTTTCATATGAACATGCTTGTATCGGAACAGTCATCACTACTCTCAGTCATGGATCTATGATCTTTACAATCACTCCAGACTTTAACGTCTGTTTGTCCGATCCTACCTTACCTACAAGGTTTAAGGTGCAGATCCAATTTTCTGGTGTTCAACATAGACAGGATAGTATTATGGCTACTCTACATCATCAAATGGCTTTTCGCCTCCAAGACCATGCTATCCACCTCAGAACGCAGAAACCAACTGGTACTATCATGGCCTTTGTTCATGATAATGATGTTCCTACTATTGTTCAGATTCCCAAGCAGATTCCACAGAAAGAGCTCCGTGAGTTACTACCTTTAACATGGTTCACCAATTATGAGCATTTCCTCAAACGCTCAGAACCTGTGACTAGTACTCTCTGCCCTCTCATGCAAATGCAAACTGACGATGCCATGGAATTTTACCAATATGAAGAAGCTTATCATCAATCACGGAAGAAGGATAAGCACAAAATTCCTAAGTCTTCTTGCCGTCCTTCTCTTCGATATCATCACGAGCCTCCTGCTCCACCTGCAGCTCCTCTGGTTCTTCCTTGTTATCCTATTGGATCATATGATCAGGATTTCCCTCCTCTTCAACGAGTGACAGATCCTACTCATCAAACTACGGCTAAACCATTTGTACCTCTCAACGAGATTCGCTCCGATGGTACTCCAAAGCCGTTATCATCTGCTGAAGAAGTATTAAACTGGCAAACCAAAAATGCTATTGTCCAGAATGGTTATCTTCAACAGATTGATCAGCATCTTACTAATCTTACTACTACAACGGCCAGTCTTGTTCAAAATACAGATATCCAAGCTGCTATCAGTCAAAAATATTATACTGAACTTCAAACAAAGATTCAGGAATTAGATACTCTTCTCCGATATTATATCCAGCATAATATCACTGGTCCTAGTTTTGATGCTGCTGAACATGAGATCAGACAACTCAAAGAACAATTGTCATATGTGATGCATGATCTCCAAAAACTTCAACTACTTACACCTCCGGTGTTTCCTGAAGCTTATCCTATGTCTCTTATCAGATCATCATTCCCCTCTCACCCTTCGCAGTCGTCTTACTCATTCTTACCCCCACCTGTACCTAAGAATGATCGTCAATCTGTCCTATTAAATACCCTTATATTGGCCAGTAAAACACCTGCTCCAAAACCACAACCAATCCAACCACCTGTCCCACTAGCTCCTCAACCTCGAGGTCCTAGACCCATTTTTGGTGATAAAGGTAAGGCACCCATGCCATCCTCACCTTTTATGCCTTCATATACATCTATAGTCCAAGCTCCACCCGTAGCTGTTCCTGCTGTCATACCACCTCCAAGTCCCGTAGCTGTTCCTGCTGTCATACCACCTCCAAGTCACCCTATTATACCTTATGATGATTTTCCTCATATCTCACCTATCGATGATCTGGACCAATTTGAATCCCTCTCTTTGGGATCTTCTGATACAACATCTGATGCTCATACAGAAGTCTCTTCTGATCCAGTTATATCCGAAGTTTCTGTTACTGAATCTTATCTGATGGATATATCTGCACTTAATCAGATTCATATGGCTGATGATCCTTCTTCATCACAGACTCAACCTCAGACTTTTGATGAAGAAATGGATATGCGCGATACTACTACTCAGCCTCAAGATACCAATCCTCAGCACTTTTTTAGTTGCCCTGGAAATGGCCCTTGGTTTTCTCTTGATGATGTCCCTTATGAACAATGGCGTTCCAAGCTTATATCTTGGGCTGCATGGATGTCAAACCAGGCTATTGCTGATCGTACATCTAATGCTGTCATCTCTGACTTTATATCCCGATGTACTGGATTTGTTCGTGATTGGTTCTCTTCTCTTGGTGAATATCGAATGCTTCAACTCTCTAAGATCTCTCTTACTGACTTTTTTAATGTCCTAGTTCGCGAATTTATTGGTGATGCTGCTATTCTGGAGAAAAAATACAAACAAGAATATTTCACTATGAAATGTTGTTCTCTCCGAAAGAAAGATCTTTATCGACACTATTCTCGAATGCTTCAGCGTTATCATTTACTTGGTGGATATGACAAGACAGATCTGAAACATACATTTATTGCTTCACTTCCAAAGGAAACTCATCCTGAATTAAATCGTCTTCTTAAAGCACTTGGACGACCTTTGGAACAATTATCTCTTGCTGAAATATTCCAGCAACTTCTTGAAGCCATTGAACGAAATTGTGAATTACGACGACTTATTTCAAAATCTCAGACATCTACCTTCTACACATCAAATGTCTGTGATAAGAAGTATCTTGAGATTGGATGCAAATCCAATTGTCACTGCTCTCCTCATAAAAAGAAGAAATCCTCAAAATTATGGAAGTTCCATAAAAAGAATCCTCAAAAGTTTTCAAAATTCTCTAAACGACAACGTTGGAAGAAAAAGTGTCATCTTCGCTATTTCAAGCGCCGCTCTACACCATCTACCAATCCTCGGTGTTATATATGCCACAAGCCTGGCCACTTTGCCAAGCAATGTCCTGACAAGAATAAGAAAGGCCAACATCTTATTCAACAGATTCAACATTCTTATTCTCTCCAAGATGATCAAGATATTGAATCCGTATTCTCAGAACAAGACTCTCCAAATGATGACACTCTTTTCGTCTATCACGAAACTTTTTCTGATAATGAAGATCTTAGTTCTTCTCCTGATGAGGATGATTATATCGGCATGATTAAGCCATATCATCCCCCTTCTATGGCTGTCTCTCATGTTATGCCCTATGCTGAAATTTCCGTATTACCTTCCAAATTTGATAATCCAATCAAGGTAATTGGTTATTTCGACACTGGTGCCTTTAAAAGTATGATGAATCCTCGCATCCTCCCGGATCATTTTTGGAAACCTCATACTGAATCATTCAAAGCTGCTAACAATGAGATTTTTCAGACTCAACTGATTACTGCTCGGAAGATTGGTCTCAAATTCTTCCCTAATCTCATTATCTGGACTCATTTACTTGGATGTGATCTTCCTGATAAGGATATATTATTTGGGATGGATCTTTACTCTAAATCCAAGTTAAGAATTCTACCTCATGGAATTTCTTATCAGAATCAAACACTTTTATATACAACTATCCCTAAGTTGTATACAATTCAAGATATTCCCACGGATGTTCCCAACTACCAAGATCAGCTCAAGTCATGCTTCAGTGAATCCCACAAGACTTTTGTTCATCAACATCCTCTATGGAAGAATTCTAAATTCTATGTTCATCTCCCATTTAAGCTGAACGAAGACATCAATCCAACAAAGGCTATTCACCCTGGAATGCCTCCTGGTGAACTTGCCTTAGCAAGGCAAGAATGTGATGATCTCTTATCTCAAGGTTTGATTGAACCAACTACTTCCGATTGGGCTTGTCAAGCCTTCTCCGTCAATAAACGAGCTGAACTTACTCGAGGAAAGAAACGTTTTGTTATCAATTACAAACCGTTAAATGTCTTTCTCAAGGATGACAAATTTCCTCTTCCAAAGATATCCTCCCAGCTTACCTTACTTTCAGGATCCACCATCTACAGCAAATTTGATCTGAAAGCAGGATTTTGGCAACTGGGTATTCATCCTGATGATAGATCTAAAACAGCTTTCTGCATTCCCAATGCTCATTACCAATGGACTGTTATACCATTTGGTCTCAAGGGTGCACCTTCATTATTTCAGAAAGCCATGACTCGTATCTATGCTTCTATACTATCAACAGCTCTTATCTATATTGACGATATCTTACTCTTCTCCAAGACTGAAGCTGCTCATCACCAGCTTATCTCTCAGTTTTTAGACATTACGCAACAACATGGTATCATGCTCTCTGAAAAGAAGAGTCTTCTCTGCACATCCGAAATTGATTTCCTTGGTATGAAGTTCTTTAATGGTGTCTATCAACCTGGTTCTCATATTGCTGTGGAATTACTCCAATTCCCTGACACTCATCTGACAGTTAAACAACTTCAGCAATTTCTCGGTATTATCAATTATCTACGGATGTTTATACCTCACATCACTCGGTACACATCAGTCTTATCTTCTCTCTTGAAGAAACATCCACCTCCTTGGCAGGATACACATACTGTTATATACATCTTAAGGTATGTAATAAATAATCTAATAAATATGTGATTATAATTTTTTATAGTTAGATTAACATTGTCTTATATAACCTAAGTTACTGTTATTAATGGTTTGTTTCTTTTAACAGAAACAACATATGATATATTAATATAGTCAAAGTGAGTTTAAATAGGAGAATTCACAATGAAAACACCAAGCAGAAAAAGAAACACCCAGAGCCTAAGTCTCCAAGGTGGGGAATAGAAGCCTAGGTGAAAGCTCCAATCACCCTCCTTTGATACAAGCAAGATCCCTAATTCAAGACCCGTTCAAATACTGACCGCCCAGGTATCACATTATATGCCACCTCTCACTAGCTATCTTTGAATTTGATGTCTTCCCATAATTGATCCTCCGTCTCAAGAAGGCCTTTGAAGATTCTTCTATTTCTTTCCAACCATATCGCCCAAAGGGTAGCGTATGATGTGATTAAACCGACCTTCCTCACTGCACCCGATGATCCTAGAACATGGGGAAAGTGATAATCCTTCACCAATGCTCTGAGGGACTGCAAACTTCTGACCCAAAAAAGATACCCACCTGTGCCAAATTTGAATAGAATAGCTGCACGAGAAGAACATATGATTGGCTCATTCGAAATCCTTATGACAAATAAAACACCAATTAGGGGAGAGACACGCATTAGGTAATCGTTTCTGCAACACATCATGAGAATTAAGTTTGTTATGTGCCAACAACCATGGAAAGACCCTAACCCTAAGCTGAAACTATCATGTATGTTTACACTTTCACCTCATTCAATTCTTACAATCTTTGACAACTACTTTTTAATCATGGAAAAAATATGTATTTAATTTTTTTTTATTATAGTTCATTATATCAACAATAATATGTTTAATATTAACACATCAAATAAACATTTAATTTTTATTTTAGTTCTTGGAGAGCTTTTTCTGTAGGGATTTTATTTAAAACTTTTCTTCTTGATGATGCAAGAAGGATCATACTTGTACCATATAATATAAACTTTTCTTCTTGAATGATCTGCAGCTAAATTATACATTTAGTACCTTTTATATATATATATGTAGCTTATACAGGGAATAAAACAATGAAAACATGACGAGATTATGTTGCTTTGACCCATCTGATACGTTGGACATCCATATGGAATATAACATTTCAAGGGAAGGGAAAATTGTAAATTTGTTATGAACGATTCTAGAGATATTTATGCACACAATTGACTGATTGTGCTTGGTAACCACCAAAACATTCTGTCTGTATTATGAAAGGCTTTATAGAGGCTCTCAACAGCTACAAACGCCATCTGGTATTGCAAATCCAGAGAGGCCCTTTCTCCCTTTATATCCTTTTTCTCCTTCATCATGGCCTTAATATACAACAGAGCTCCTCAGATTCCAACTGCCCTGCTAATTTTACTTGTAGCCATGAAATTTTTAGCCTCCTCAGCCTTAACAAACACAGACAGTTTCATCTACAATGGCTTCACCGGAGCCAATCTGCAATTCGATGGCACTGCAACAATTCTTCCTAATGGCCTTTTGCAGCTAGCAAATCTATCCATCCAAAAAATGGGTCATGCTTTCTACCCATTTCCTCTCAACTTCAATACCTCTTCATCATCTGATCACAAGGATACTAATTGCTCTTTTTCTACAACTTTTGTGTTTGCCTTAGTTCCTTGGATGCCTAACAAGAGGGGGCATGGCATTTCCTTCACAATCTCAACATCCCCTCACATCCCAGGAGCCCTTCCAGATGAGTATCTCGGGCTCTTCAATACTTCCAGCAATGGTGATCCTTCCAATCACATCTTCGCCGTCGAACTAGATACTAGTCGAAGCCATAAATTCGAAGATATAGACCACAATCATGTGGGGATCGACGTCAACAGCTTGAACTCAATTCAATCTGCTCCTGCTGCTTACTTTTCTGCAAGAGAAGGGAAGAACAGTAGCTTGTACCTCTCAAGTGGAGACCCTATGCAAATTTGGATAGATTACAATGGAGTGAAGAAGCATATCGATGTAGCATTAGCTCCAATGGGAGTCGCAAAACCAAGCCGTCCCCTTTTGTCAACATCACTAGATCTTTCACTGGTTTTCCTAGAACAAATGTATGTTGGTTTCTCAGCATCTAATGGAAATTATAGCATGGTTCAATCCTCTCAGTATATTCTTGGGTGGAGCTTCAACAGAAGTGGGAGAGCACAAGGACTGGATCTTTCCCGTCTTCCTTCTCTTCCTCGAATTAGAAGACGACCAAAAGTAAAACTCGGGCTAATAATTGGGTTATCTTTGGGCATTTTGATGGCTGTGCCGATAACTGTTATTGGTGCCTTGTACTTAGTGATCAGAATGAAGAAGTACGAAGAAATTCGTGAAGATTGGGAACAGGAATATGGCCCTCATAGATTCTCCTACAAGGATCTTTACAAAGCCACCAAAGGCTTCGAAGACAAAGAGCTTCTTGGATCAGGCGGCTTCGGAAAGGTTTATCAAGGAATTCTTCCATCGTCCAAAATACAAGTAGCCATCAAACGAGTCTCCCACAATTCACAAGGGATGAAGCAGTTTGTAGCAGAGATTGCAAGCCTTGGACGGCTAAGGCATAGGAACATGGTGCAATTACTTGGCTATTGTCGAAGGAGCGGAGAGCTGCTTTTAGTTTACGATTACATGCCGAATGGAAGCCTTGACAAGTACTTGTTCAACAAGGAAACTCCGAAACTTAATTGGTCACAGCGTTACAGAATTCTTCAAGGTGTTGCATCTGCACTTTTGTATCTTCACGATGAGTGGGAACAATTGGTCTTGCATCGAGACGTTAAAGCTAGCAATGTTCTCTTGGATGCAGAGTTTAATGGGAGATTAGGGGATTTTGGGCTTGCAAGGTTATACGACCACGGTGCCTATCCTCTAACGACCCATGTAGTTGGGACTCTTGGGTACCTTGCACCAGAGCTTACAAGAACTGGAAAGGCAACCACAAGGACCGACGTATTTGCATATGGGGCATTGATGCTTGAGGTTGCTTGTGGAAGGAGACCCGTGCAACATCAAGAATTGCCTGAGAAAATGATATTGGTTGATTGGGTTTATGAATGTTGGAGAAAAGGTAACATTTTGGAGGTAAGTGATCCATGGCTTGGAGATGATTATTCAATGGAGCAAATGGAACTAGTTTTGAAGCTTGGACTGCTCTGTTCACACCCTGTGGATGGAGCTAGGCCAAGTATGAGGCAAGTATTGCATTATTTGGATGGAGATGCAATGTTTACTGAAATAACAGAAACAGCATTAGGAGGTTTTATTACTACTGAGACAGCCTCCAGTGATGGTTCTTCAACTTTTGCAGCATCTTCCTCTTATTCTCAATCATACTGCAGCATTGGTTCTGTTCTCTCCAATGGTCGATGAATGTGCTTAATGTCTGCATTTCAGTCCATTCCATGTACTAGATGGCTGGTCTAATGAATTTAGAGTTAATTATCCCTGTTTGAGCTATAAACTCATAAAGGAGATATATAATAGTAATCTTGGTTGTGGAAAAATTAGTAGACGTTCATCTTTAGGATCTCCAAAAACATTTTGGAGTACTATAACTTAGATGTGTAGAAATACTTCTTTGTAAATTTTACAAAGTATAGGTAACTTAATAGATTTTGCTGGGGACCTAGGTAACAAGGGTAATAAGAGTGTAGCAAAATGTAAGGCCTCTTTGCAGATGGCCAAAGATATAATCTACTAGAATATTGGCAGATTGGAAGCTATTTTTTCAATGTCTATCATTAATCTTTATGAAAAGGAGGTGTGCCCTTTTTTTTCAGAGTGGGAGTTGTCAAGTGTGACATTTGTCTACTTACCCAATTGACCGCAGGCATAACAAAAAGCCAAACTTTTGAATGAGTAGTGCTACTAAACCAAAGCCAGGCACCAATATTGGATGATAAGGAAGCCGTGTAATACATGCAAGGCTCCTATCATCCAATGGATGTAGCACACGTACACCCCATTTGATGTCTTAAAAGGTCTAACTATCTTGTAAATATAACTATAGGGAAGTTAATATAAGTAAATAGGCTTCTTTTAGTTTAATGTCAATATTTTCTGACTTTATGTTAATAAAAAAAGGCTGTAAAAATAATATTTTGCTTTTAATGTCAAAAGTAGGAATTGATACACTTAATGGAGATAATTTTAAAATTTAAAAATCTTAAGTTTAATTCTTGTTACTGTATAAAAGGTGTGTGGGGTTAATAAATTGACTCTCAAGACGCAAGCTACCTACCTACGTCACAAGAGTAAATTGACTCAAGGGATTGCCTTTTAGCCACTCAATGCGGTCATCGAAGAGAAAATTCAAACCGACGAACTGGGGAATTTGGCGTGACACATACAGAAATGTTGGGTTCCTTCCAATAGCGGTAGGATCCACTACGAAAATGTCAATTTTTTCCTTTCCATTTCAAATTTAAATTCCCTGGCCCCTACGCCTCCTTGATATACCCATTTACCTATCAGAAATTGACGCATAGATTAAAGGAAAGAAAAAAGGAAAAAATAAATAAAAGGCCCTTTTGAAGAGATTCAAGCGGTTGGTGTTGATTTTGTTGCCTTTTAAGAAAATCTTTGATATATTGTTTTTAGTGAAAGTTTTTTTTTTTTTTTACTACTGTGTCTTGGCTTTTATTTTTCACATCAAAAATATTTTCTACATTTAAAATCTGGTTTCTTAATTATTTTATTTTTTATCTGGATTACAATTTTTGATATTTTTCATTTACATAAAAAAAAAATAAGAAATAAAAGATAAAATATTTTTCAATTAAGCGTATTATATTTTTTAAGTTCTTTTACACGAAGATCAATAATCTTTTAAAAGTAGTTTTTTTCAAACGAAGGTGGACTCGAACTCGTAATAAGTCTCTTAATCGTACTTTTTAGTTCGTTCATCGAACCAGCGAACAAATCCTTTATTGATTTTTAAGAGAAGTTCTAACATATAGAGATAGAAACTTGGCACGTGAGTTTCTATCTATGTACATCAAATAACCCATATTTTAATACAACCTAGCGTACCTAGAAAAAAAAAATAAAAAAAGAAAATTGCAAATATGCAATCACTATTTTGGTCTACAAAACGTCAACAAATCTTTACTCATCACCAATATGTAGAAGAAACATTGTGACCACCGTGACCGGTACTTGTGCTTACGTTCTTTAAGCATCTTTCAGTCAAATTAACCATGAGCTCTAAGACCACCACCATTGATGATCATCCTTGAACAGCAGCCCTTTGTGTTATCGATGTGGGATAACCCCAACAAAGAAATACATTTCCCTACTAGTTATGTTCACGACCATAAACATCAAAGCTCTTCGGAGTTTATTATTACTACTTTTGCTTCTTTTCTTGAAATTCACAGCGTTACCAGGAGAAAGAGAGAATTTTGTCTACAATGGATTCCGCGGAGCTCATCTGCAATTCGACGGAATTGCTAAAATCCTTCCCAATGGCCTCTTGAAGCTGGCAGAGCTGTCGGAGGAACAAATAGGCCATGCCTTCTATCCAACCCCTTTGAACTTCAATACCTCTTCTGACGATGCTGATGTTTGGTCATTTTCCACTACTTTCGTGTTCGCCATAGTTCCCGAGTTGGGCAACCACAGTGGACAGGGCATTGCCTTCACCATATCACCTCATGCGGCCATCCAAGGTGCCTTCGACGCTGAGTATCTTGGTCTCTTCAACACGTCCAACAATGGAAACTTTTCCAATCATATTTTTGCTGTGGAGATAGATACCGGCAATAGCGTTCAATTCGGAGATATAGATGGCAACCATTTAGGCATCGATGTGAACGGGTTGAACTCAACTCAATCGGCTTCAGCAGCTTATTTTTCTTCTAAAGAAGGGAAGAACAAGAGCTTGTACTTAACAAGTGGGGATCCTATGCAGGTTTGGATTGATTACAATGGAATGAAAAAGCATATCGATGTAGCAATGGCTCCTTTAGGAGAGGCGAAACCGATCCATCCCTATTACGATATTACGGAACATGTTTCCAGATAACATTCCAGATAACATGTTCCTGTTTTTAAGGCTTTGTATTTTGTAATAGATATATATATTTGATGATTGTGAATAGAAATAAAACAAGATTGAGAGACAATTTGACATGGTATCAGAGCTTTGGCGCCGGTGGAGGTGACGGATCGGAGGAGAAGGTATCTTGTTCTCGGATTCTTCATCGTCCGCCGGCGCCGGAGGTGAGTAAAAGAGAAAATGTAGTGGTCTGAGGAGTCGATCAGGCCGGCGAGTCTAAACGCCTGTTTGGACTTCTCGAGATCTCCGTGAGGGTCGCCGACGGTGACGAGGCGGTGCGGTGAAGGCAATCTGATCTGGAGAAGATCGACGGATCTTCGTCGACTGTGTCGAACGGAGAGAGCGGAAAGAGAAAGAAGAGAAACCTTCCTTCGATCCGCGAAAATCATTCGCCGCTGCATCGTACGCCTTCGCTGCAGTCGCGCCGATCGCGTTCAAAATTTGGGGATCTCATCAGAACCGCCTAATCGGCTTCTTTGCGAGATCGCACGACCTCGATCTATCCAAGAAAACCTGCGACGATGGCGCGAAGAAGAAGGAGATGAGAGATCTGGTGAACGAGACAAGCGGCATCCGTGATCTGTCCATCAAGCTCTGCTAGCTCCACGCTGATTGCAGATAGTGGATCCATCTTACCAATGACAGTGCATAAAAGATTCAGGCGTTCATTATCTGAGATCAAAATCTGATTAATACGACCGATCTTCGATCAAATCTAAACAATGCCGATCGAAACTACGTTAGAACCTCCGAGAGATCGAGATAGCGAGAGGAGGAGACCGAGCGTGAGCGTTAGAGAGGGAAAGAGAGCTTGAGAAGATGATTTCAGATCTGAATAGTGGTTTTAGTGAACAGGGGTGAACAGTTGCGCGTGAACAGCGCTGACCGCGTGCCAACAGCCGTGAACAGTACTGACAGTGCGTGAACAGTACCCCGACAGTGAATGAACAGTTCCCGTGCTCGTGAACAGTACCCCCGCTCGCGAACAGCGTCTAAAGCGCGTGAACAGTGCTGACCGCGTGCCAACAGCCGTGAACAGTACTGACAGTGCGTGAACAGTACCCCCGACAGTGAATGAACAGTTCGTGCTCGTGAACAGTGTTCACAGCTCGTGAACAGAGCCCGAAGCCAGTGAATAGTGCCGCCAGCGCATGAACAGTACCGACAGCGACGTGAACAGTGTGTGTAGTCGACAGTGTGCGTGTACAGCTCTTTAGGCAGTGGATCATAGTGGTTTTGGTCGGTTTTCAAGATGAGTAAAACAGAAAAGATTGAGAACCAGGGAGAGGAGTTTGAAGTGATGATGATGAGATCGAAATCAGTTGGAGTGTCTGGATGCTCCGAACCAGGAAATGATGTTAGGTTGAAAGGACGGAATTGGTATTTTCGGAGTCCAATGAAGGTTTTCCGGCCGCAGCCGAAGACGGCGACGAAGGTTCTTCAAGAACGATCGCCGGTGTGCAGAGATTGAGTTTCCATCGAAATATCAAAAAAAAAAAAAAAAAAAAAAAAAAAAAAAGAAAGAAAGAAAGAAAGCAAGACTGCTAAGTAACCCAGAGAACGAGAGAACAGAGTCTTTGAGAAAGATCGAGAGAGATCTGGCGATATTGAAATCCTAAGAGAAAAATCAGCTATTGTGATTTTGCTAGAGCCGTGAAACATCGAGAATGAGATTCTCGAGTTTCAGATGAATAGTAATTTTTATATCGATGAACACCGGCACTGAACAGTGTGACCGGCGTGAAGTGAAGCGTGCTCGCATGGTGAAGCGTGCGAGTTGTGAGCGTGCTCGCAGTGATGCGTGCGCGTTGTGAAGTGTGCTCGCGGTGAAGCGTGCGCACTGGTGAGGCGTGCGGTTGATGAACAACGCACGTGGTGAAGCGTGCTCGCAGTGATGCGTGCGCGTTGTGAAGCGTGCGCTTAGTAAAGCGTACGTGATTAGTGAAGTGTGCTCGCGGTGAAGCGTGCGCACTGGTGAGGCGTGCGGTTGATGAACAACGCACGTGGTGAAGCGTGCTCGCAGTGATGCGTGCGCGTTGTGAAGTGTGCTCGCGGTGAAGCGTGCGCACTGATGAGGCGTGCGGTTGGAGAACAACGCACGTGGTGAAGCGTGCTCGCAGTGATGCGTGCGCGTTGTGAAGTGTGCTCGCGGTGAAGCGTGCGCACTGATGAGGCGTGCGGTTGGAGAACAACGCACGTGGTGAAGCGTGCTCGCAGTGATGCGTACGCGTTGTGAAGTGTGCTCGCGATGAAGCGTGCGCACTAGTGAAGCGTGAGCTTGGTGAACAGTGCTCGCGTTGTGAAGCGTGCTCGCGGTGATGCGTGCGCGTTGTGAAGCGTGCGCTTAGTGAAGCGTACGTGATTAGTGAAGCGTGCTCGCGGTGATGCGTACGCGCGATGAAGCGTGTGCTTGGTGAAGCGTACGTGATTAGTGAAGCGTGCGAATGGTGAAGCGCGCGTGGTGAAGCACGCGTCAGTCGGCGTTGTGCATTCCTCAAAATCCGTTTTTTTTCTTTTTCACGAAGAAGAAGAAAAAAAAAAAAAAAGAAAAAAAAAAAAGAAAAAAAAAAAAAAGAAACATATAGCGGCTGACTACCGTTTTGTTCGTTTTGTTCGAGATGAAAAGCGAACTTTGAGTTTCTTATCTGCAAGTTGGGCGTTCAGAATCTTCACGCTCCAACTTGAGGGAGGGTATTACGATATTACGGAACATGTTTCCAGATAACATTCCAGATAACATGTTCCTGTTTTTAAGGCTTTGTATTTTGTAATAGATATATATATTTGATGATTGTGAATAGAAATAAAACAAGATTGAGAGACAATTTGACAATCCCCTTTTATCAACATCACTTGAGCTCTCAAGGGTTCTCCTAGATCATATGTATGCTGGTTTTTCCTCTTCTAATGGGAATTTGCCAGTCTCCCATTATATTCTTGGGTGGAGCTTCAACAGAAATGGTGAAGCACAAGCATTGGATCTTTCTCATCTTCCTTCTCTTCCAAGAAGAAGAGGGTCAAGAAGAAAGCAGAAAGGACTACTTGTTGGGTTATCATTGGGCATGGTGGTGCTTGTGTTGGTAACAGCAATTGCTGCAGGTTTATTGTACTTGGTGAGGAAGAAAAAATATGAAGAAATACAGGAAGATTGGGAAGAAGAGTTTGGTCCGTATAGGTTCTCTTACCAGAGCTTGTACAGAGCCACTAATGGTTTCAAAGAATCAGGGCTGCTTGGTTCAGGTGGATTTGGCAAGGTTTACAGAGGAACCCTTCCATTATCCGATATGCAAGTGGCCATCAAACGCGTCTCCCATGATTCAAACCAAGGCATGAAGGAATTTGTAGCAGAGATTGCAAGCCTTGGGCGGCTGAGGCATAGGAACACGGTGCAACTCCTTGGCTATTGTCGTCGCAGAGGAGAGCTTTTACTTGTCTATGATTACATGCCCAACGGAAGCCTTGAAAAATTCCTACATGGTAGTGATCAAACAATTCCGAAACTTACTTGGTCTCAGAGATATAGAATTCTTAGAGGCGTTGCATCGGCACTATTGTATCTCCATCAAGAATGGGAAAAAGTGGTGTTACACAGAGATGTTAAGGCGAGCAATGTTCTGTTGGATGCAAATTTTAATGGAAAATTAGGGGACTTTGGGCTTGCAAGATTATATGATCATGGAGCGAATCCTGAAACGACCCGTGTAGCTGGAACAATTGGGTACATAGCTCCTGAGCTAAGTAGAACTGGGAAGGCAACTACAATGACTGATGTATTTGCATTTGGGGCTTTTATGCTAGAAGTTGCTTGTGGAAGGAGACCCATAGAACCACAAGAGTTGCCTGAGAAAGTGATATTGGTTGATTGGGTATCAGATTGCTGGAGAAGTGGAAACATTTTGAAAGCTAGCGATTCTTGTTTGGGAGATGATTACGCGGTGGAAGAAATGGAGTTAGTTTTGAAACTTGGATTACTGTGTTCACACACGGTGGCTGGGGCTAGGCCAAGTATGAGACAAGTTGTGCATTATTTTGATGGGGATGCAACATTGCCTGGAATAACATTAGATGGTTTACCTATTGGTATGGCCACCAGAGTCACTGATGAGGGGTTTTCCAGTTATGTTGCCTCTGACACTTCCACTCGGGCACTACGATTTCTCTCACTTTCCTAACGAAGGTTTATAAACTATTAAGTAAATTAGAGTTAACAGAGATTGTGAGAGTACTATCTCTTTTGGCAATATATATTAGATGAAGAAAAATGCTATGGGGATTAAAATCTCCATACTATTTACTACAAATTTACATGTCAAATCCCCGCACTAGGTTTTTAGCTTTTTTGAAAAGTGTGTTTATTGATTAATTAATATTAAAATATAATGTGACAGTGATTTGTAACAATTAGTATGTTAATTTCAATCCCTTTAGTATTGGTCATAGATGAATTTTCTATGATTAGTGAAAGATGAAGCACTTAGATAGCTTTGATCATCCATACTTTTATGTTTACTTTAGTTGTAATTTCTCTATTTTATCTTTTTTACTATATATGCATTCTGATTTTTCTATTTAAAGAAAATATTAATATCTTTTATTAAAAATAATATAGTTGTCAATATCATAATTTAAAAATCATTTTTAAATACAAACTTTATATTTAAATAAATAAATCACACACACACACACATATATATATATATATATATGTATATTTATTATAAATCAAGTATCTAATACCTGATACGTTGGACATCCCGTTCAAACAAACAGACATAGACAGTTTCATCTGCAATGGTTTCACTGGAGCCAATCTGCAATTCGATGGAATGTCATTAAGGAGAATTGGAGTCGTGACCGATCTTTGGATACAAATAATCGGCATATAGCCTCGGTTCTTACTTCATGGAATAGAACCGAGTTTGGGAGTATTTCTAGGAGGAAGAAGAGGCTCTGGGCGAGACTTGCAGGCATTCAACGCGTCTTATCTAAACACCCTACACACCGTATTCATCTTTTGGAGTCTAAGCTTAAGAAGGAGCTGGACCTTGTTCTGTATCAAGAAGAACTTTTGTGGTTTCAGAAATCTAGAGCCGACTGGATCCTTTCGGGTGACCGCAATACCAAGTTCTATCACGCTACTACAGTCATTCGTCGGAGTAGGAATGTCATTGGGAGGTTAAAAGGTGCAGATGGAAATTGGGTTTCAGATTCAGCTCAGTTGAAGCATCTAATTCAAGATTTTTATACCAGGTTATTTTCAAAAGAACCTTGCGGGGATATGTCTGATTTTCCTAAAGGGGGTTTTCCAATTCTAGATGGTGCTGTCATGGCAAGGATTCATCAGCCCTTTGAGATTGAAGAAATTCGTCAGGCTTTATTTGATATGGCTCCCTTCAAAGCGCCAGGCCCGGATGGTATTCATGCAGGTTTTTATCAACGCCTCTGGCCTACAGTGGGGCCTTCTGTCTACAAGCTTGTTCAAGACTTTTGGGTGTCAGGAAAGCTTCCAGATGGGATCAATGATACTCTGTTGGTATTAGTGCCGAAGGTTCAGCATCTTGAATTATTGACCCAGCTTAGACCTATAAGTCTCTGCAACGTGGGTTATAAACTGATTACAAAAGCTATGACAAATAGGCTAAAGATGATCCTCCCTAGTCTTGTTTCTCCCAACCAAAGCAGCTTTGTTCCTGGTCGCCAAATTACAGATAATGTCATTGTGTATCAAGAAGTCCTTCATTCAATGAGAACTAAGAAGAGTGGTGTTTCTCATATGGCAATTAAGATTGATCTTGAAAAGGCCTATGATCGATTATCTTGGGATTTTATTGAAGACTCGTTGAAGGAGATTGGTCTTGGTGATGGGTGGATCCGAAATGTGATGCATTGTGTCTCTTCCTCTAGGATGTCGATTGTCTGGAATGGAGATCTTTTGGATTGTTTCTCCCCTGAGCGCGGAGTTCGGCAAGGGGATGCAATCTCGCCTTATCTTTTTGTTCTGTGTATTGAAAGATTGGGTCATTTGATTAATGGGGCAGTGGAGCGAAAAGAATGGAAACCCATACAGCTTTCTCGTAATGGTCCTTCTATCTCCCACCTTTTCTTTGCAGATGATATGGTTTTGTTTGCGGAAGCATCTACAGAGCAGATAAAGGTTATTATGAAGTGCCTGGATTTATTTTGTGCGTGCTCGGGCCAAAGAGTTAACTACCAGAAATCTCATATATTTGTATCTCACAATGTGGAAATTGCGGTGGCTCAAGACATATCTACTATCTCTGGTATTCCCCTTACGGACAACCTGGGTCGGTATCTTGGTGCTCCCTCCATTCATGGGAGGATCCGACCTGCTGACTTTCAGTACATCATTGAGAGAGTGACTACTCGATTGGAGGGGTGGAAGACAAAATTCTTGTCCTTTGCGGGTAGATTGGTTCTAGTTAAATCGGTGCTTAACTCTATTCCCATGTACATCATGCAGACTATGATGTTACCAATAGGGGTGTGTAATACCATTGATAAATTAGTTCGACGTTTTCTATGGGGAGGGTCTAATGAGAAGCAGGGCGTCAACCTCATTAAGTGGGAAACCATCATCAAACCTATGGAGGACGGTGGTCTTGGCATTAAGAGTATGGCTTATATGAATTTGGCTTTTTTGGCCAAATTGGGATGGAGACTAATTACAGATAAGAATAGCTTTTGGGCCAGAGTTGTTTCCATGAAGTATCTGCATCGGGAAGCTACTATTGATAGGTTGCAGCCTAAGAATGGGGCTTCCAATGCGTGGCGGGGCATTGTTAAAGCCTCGCCTATCTTACGTAGCGGAGTGCGGGCTCTTGTTCGTAATGGTAAGGACACTCTTTTTTGGCTTGATACATGGGTAGGTGAGGTGGCCTTAATCAATATGAAAATGCGGGATTTGAGTTTGGTGGAGATGTATAGGCCTGTCTCAAGCTATTGGGTGCAGGGCTCAGGGTGGGACTGGAATGCTCTATCAGGTTTACTCCCTTTTGAGGTTGAAAATAAACTTGCTGCTGTGCTCTTATGGGAAGAGGAGGAGGTTGCAGATGACATATGTTGGGGAGCTTCTAAGAGTGGCATATTAACGGTGACCTCTGCTTATACTATTTCTACTGGCATTCTTATGGGAGATCCTAATTCCCTTTGGAGGATGATTTGGAAGCTTAAAGCTCCTCAAAGATGCAAGACTTTTTTGTGGATGGTTGCGCATCGAAAGATCATGTGCAATGCTGAGCGGATGAAAAGGGGTTTCACCATGGCATCTGACTGTATTGAATGTGTGGGATGTATCGAGGATGTTGATCATATTTTTCGAAATTGCTCTAGAGCCGTGCAATTATGGAAGCGTCTATTGCAGCCAGTTGAGTATCATCTTCAGAGCAATTTGGATTTCCATAGCTGGCTTGCTCATAATCTTGCTGGCGTTAATGATTGTAATGTTGACTATGACTGGGCTTCCTACTTTACAGTTGCCGTGTGGGCTCTTTGGAAATGGAGGAATGATTTAGTATTTCGTAATCTTCGTTTTCACTTCGAGTATAGCATGGCTTGGCTTAAAGGGCAAGTGGCTGAAATCATTCATGCTTTTCGTGCCCAAGTGGCGGTCCATGATGATGGACTGATAGAGAGGGTGAAGATGGTAGGCTGGTGTGCTCCCAACCATGGTTGGACTAAGCTTAATACTGATGGATGTCTTAAGAATGCTTCATCGCGAGCAGGGGGTGGCGGTCTTCTCCGTGACTATCGTGGTATGTGGTTGAGGGGGTTTGTGGCTAATATTGGTTCTTGTACTGCAACTGAAGCTGAACTATGGGCTGCTGTTCATGGCTTACGTCTTGCTTGGGAGGAGGGCCATCGTTCTATAGTTTTCGAAACAGATTCGGCTATGGTGGCTGGTTGGTTAAAAGGCAACAGTATGCCGCAGCTTAGCCTTTCCAACTTGGTAAATGAGTGTAGAAGACTCCTTCAGAGAGATTGGATAGTTCAAGTTGAGCACATTTACAGAGAAGGTAATAGAGCAGCAGACTATTTGGCTACTGAGGCTTTGAAGTTCAATCGGGAAGTGCGTATCATGTCTTCCCCTCCCCGTGGGTTATCCAATATTTTGAGGGAAGATGCAACTGGGGTTACTTGGCCTAGGAGAGTTCGAGATGTAGTGTGCTAGTTGTTCTTGCTGGGTATTCCCCCTCTTTTCCTTTCAAAAAAAACAAACCTATCCACCCAAAACATGGGCCATGCTTTCTACCCATTTCCAATCAATTTCAATACCTCTTCATCTGATCACAAGGAAATTAACTAATTATTGCTCTTTTTCTACAACTTTTGTGTTTGCCTTGGTTCCTTGGATGCCTAACAAGAGGGGGCACGGCCTTTCCTTCACAATCTCACCTTCCCCTTACATCCGAGGAGCTCTTCCATACGAGTATCTTGGCCTCTTCAATGATTCCAGCAATGGAGATTCTTCCAATCACATCTTTGCCGTCGAACTAGATACTAGTCTAAGCCATGAACATGGGATATAGACCACAATCATGTGGGGATCGACATCAACAGCTTGACGTCAAAACTATTTGCTCCTGCGACTTATTTTTCTGCACAAGAAGGGAAGAACATTAGGTTGAACCTCTAAAGTGGGAAGCCTATGTTAAATATAATATTGAGATTGTAACAACCTAATAACAATCCCATCAAGATCATATTAAATTATGAGGAAAATTAGTTGAAGAACGGAACAATACCTGAATCTATTGACTTTGTTTGAGAGATATTGTTGTGCGGAATCGTGGTAAAGTATGAAAGAAAAAATAAGACAACAAATATAACGTGGTTCGGCAAATTGCCTACGTCCACGGAAGACAGCAAACTTGTATTATCAGAGATTACAAACTACACCCTTAGGTAAATCTTACAGATTGGATCTCTTAAATAGATCTCTCATAATAGAACTCTCTGACTCTCAGGAATGAATTTCAAGAATGAAGTTAGGCTCTATTTATAGGAGTAATCAGATGTATTTTCGTAATTATAAATATATAATTTAATATATTTATAATAAAATCAAATGCTTTGGGCGCATTCGGCGTCGTCAAATGATGGCGCCGAATATGCCACCTTTCCTCCCTTTTTTATTTAGCCGACCATGCCCCACTTTTTTTCAGCCGACCAAAAAAAGGTAGCCACATGGGGGGATCCCAATAAATCTCCACCTCCACCTCATGTGGAACAGAGCTTCACCATACTTGCAGCAATTTGTCAATTAAAACTGCAGAGCAATAATCTTCACCGTGACGAGCTTCCTTCAGAAAACTGTTGCTGCCTCCATTAGTGCCCTTAGGCACTCCGAGCTTGTGAGATGTTGATCGAGTCCAAACAATGTTGGAACTTGATCCCAGTAACCACTTTTGTAAGCATATCTGCAGGGTTATCTGTAGTCTTGATCTTTTGCAGAAGAATACTCCCTTCTTCTACTATTTCTCGAACAAAATGAAAACGAACATCAATATGCTTCGTTCGACTGTGATGAACTTGGTTCTTTGCCAAACAAATGACACTCTGACTGTCACAGAAAACTTCAACATTCTTCTACACAATTCCCAAGTCTTTAGTCAATCCATGAAGCCAGATTGCTTCCTTGAAAGCTTCCGTTACTACCATGTACTCTGCTTCTGTAGTAGACAAAGCAACTGTTGACTGTAGTGTTGATCTCCAACTCACTGGTTCTCCTGCCATAGTGAAAACATAACCAGTAGTAGATCTGCGCTTGTCAAGATCTCCAGCATAGTCCGAATCCACATATCCGACTAGATGCTTACAACTCTTCGTATCTTTCTCGAACTTTAAACCAATATCCACAGTACCATGAATATACCGTAGAATCCACTTCACTGCTTGCCAGTGGCCTTTACCGGGGTTGTGCATGTAACGACTTACCATACTTACAGCATGTGAAATGTCAGGTCTGGCACACACCATAGCATACATCAAGGCACAAACTGCATTTGCATATGGAATGTTCTCCATTTGCTTCTTCTGATCATCAGAATTTGGTGACATTGATGTACTTAGCTTGAGATGTGGTGCCAATGGTGTGCTCACAGGTTTTGTGTCATTTCCAATGCCAAAAGTTTGAATAACTTTATTCAAATACTGAGTCTGAGTCAAACAGATTGTGCCTTTGGCCCTGTCTCGAGTTATCTCCATCCCGAGAAATTTTCTGGCCTCTCCAAGATCCTTCATTTCAAACTCTGAGCTCAATTGAGCCTTCAGTTTGTTGATCTCCACATTGCTTTTAGATGCGATTAACATATCATCTACATATAAAAGCAAGTAGATAAATGTATCATCTTGAAGTTTGCGATAGTAGACACAATGATCAAACTGACTCCGAGTATATTTTTGCCCTTGGATGAAGCTGTCAAATCGCTTGTACCACTGTCTCGGTGACTGCTTCAGGCCATACAGTGACTTGCTCAACTTGCAAGCTCAATTCTCTCTTCTTGGTACTTTGAATCCATCTGGTTGAGACATATATATCTCATCTTCCAAATTACCATGCAGAAAAGCAGTTTTGACATCGAGTTGGGCTAACTCGAGATCAAACTGTGCAACCAAAGCCAATAATATTCGAATTGACGAATGCTTAACAACAGGTGAGAAAACCTCATTGTAGTCAATTCCTTCCCTCTGAGCGTAGCCTTTTGCTACCAGTCTGACTTTGTATCGGATACCATCTGTGCTGGGAGAGCCTTCCTTCTTAGCGAAAACCCATTTGCAGCCAATTGGTTTCTTTCCTTTCGGAAGTGGAACCAACTTCCAAGTCTGATTCTGATGGAGTGATTTCATCTCCTCATTCATTGCCATTTTCTACTTATCACTTTCCATACTCTGAATAACATCTTTGTAATTGTATGAAATATCATCTCCGGTGACTGAAAATGCATATGCAACCATGTCAGTGTACCGAGCAGGTTTGTGGATTTCTCTTCTTGGTCGACTGGTGGCAATTGATTCTGGTTGTTGACTGATGTCTGGTCCTAAAGCCTCCACCTCAACTGAGATTTCCTCATCGTGTTCTTCAGGATGGTTGGATATCTCTGCTGGCTTGCTAGGAGTTACTGGAATATCTTAACTCCACCTGCTGAGGCAAATCTGGATCTCGATTTTCTTTATCAGAAATTGTATGCTTTAACATCACAAATTCATCAAAAGTTACATCTCGACTTTTTACAATCATCTTTGTCTCAGGGTTCCATAGTCGGAAAGCCTTAACTCCTTCACTAAAGCCCATGAAAATCGCTTTCTTGGAACTAGGATCCAGTTTGGATTCCTTCACATGGAAATATGCCGTGCATCCAAAAATGCGCAGAGAATCATAATCTGAAACGGGGTGTCCAGACCATACCTCATTGAGAGTTTTGTCATCTAGTGTTGTTGCAGGAAGTCTATTGATGATATGAGAGGCATATGACAAAGCTTCAGCCCAAAATGCCTTGCTCAGTCCAGAATGAGATAACATGCAGCGAACTTTATCTACCAAAGTACGATTCTTGCGTTCAGCAACACCGTTTTGTTGTGGCGTGCCTGGGACTGTGAAATGTCTGACAATCCCTTCATTCTCACAAAATTTCTGAAATGGGTCTGACTTGTATTCTCCTCCATTATCATATCTGAGCCTCTTAATCTTCTTTCCCGTTTGGGTTTCTACTATTTTCTTCCATCTAAGAAAGATATCTAGCACTTCATCTTTATGCTTCATGGTATAAACCCAAACATAGCGTGAGAAATCATCAATGAAAGTAACAAACCAACGTTTACCGCTCAATGAAGCATTTTGAGAGGGTCCCCAAACGTTGGTATGAACATAATCCAATGTTCCTTTTGTGCGGTGGATGGCAGTTCCAAACTTGACTCTCGTCTGCTTGCCTAAGATACAATGCTCGCAGAAGTCAAGTTTCTCGGTCTTTGCACCTTTCAGAGAACCTTGCTTTATCAAGGTTTGAAGAGCCTTCTCTCCAACATGTCCGAGCCGCATGTGCCAAAGTCGGAAAGTGTCCGATGAAACATCATTAGAATTGGTGCATGCTGAGACACTTCCGATTACTGTGTTGCCGTCAAGGAAATAGAGATTTCCTTTTTGAGTACCCTTCATGGCCAAGAATGCTCCACGTACAACCTTCAGAACTCCACCTTCAATGGTTACCTTGTAACCGCTGAAATCAAGGACTCCTAGTGATATCAGATTTTTCTTCAGATCTGGGACATATCTGACGTCCGTGAGCCGTCTTGTTGTACCGTCATGCATCTTTAGGCGTATAATTCCAATACCCTTTGTTTGGCAGGTATTGTTGTTGCCCATGAGCACGACTCCTCCTTCGAACTCATCCAATTTTGTGAACCAATGTCGATTTGGACACATATAATAAGAATAGCCAGAATCTAATATCCATCTATCAGACTGATTGTCTATAGATGAAACCGAGAATGCAGAATCTTCTTCTGCTTTCTGTGCTACATTTGCATTTGTCTTGCCCTTATTTGGACAATCTTTTTTCCAGTGTCCCTTTTGGTGACAATAGGCACATTCATCCTTCGCAAGACGTTGACGTGAAAAAGGTCCTTTTGTCTTTGAGCGAGATCGACCTCGCCTACTGGATCTATCAGATCTGTTGTTAGTCGTGCATCTGGATACCGTCAAGGCTGCTGGTGATGCTTCCTTGTTATCGCGCTGGTCCTTCCTTCGATACTCGTTGTTCACCAAAGTATTTGAAACATCACTGAATTTAACCTCATCTTTACCATATAGCAAAGTTGTTGTCAAATATTCATAACTTTCAAGCAAAGAGTTTAACAACAATAGTGCCTTATCCTCATCAAGAGGTTCAACATCAAGATTTAGTAGATCAGCGAGAATCTTGTTGAAATTATCAAGATGTTCAATCTTGGGAGTACCTTGTTTGTACTGAAAACGAAAGAGCTTCTTTTTCAAGTAGAGGCGGTTCTCTACGCTTTTCGTCATGTACTTGTCCTCCAGTTTCTTCCAGAGACTTGTTGTCATAGTCTCTTTCATGACAAAATACTTCTGATCTTTGGCCAAACAGAGTCTGATTGTTCCACAAGCTTGACGATTGACGAAATACCAATCATCATCGGACATATCCTTAGGCTTGATTTTCAAGGCGATATGTGATCCTTCCCGGAATAAGAGATCTTGAACTTCGCATTGCCACATACCAAAGTTGTTGGTGCAGTTGAATTTCTCCACCTCGAACTTTACGTTGGACATCGAACTTCTTTGCCAAGGCCTGCTTGTGCTTGGGATTTCCTCCGCTATTTAGACCGAAGATATGTATGACGCTGAAAAGTGCTTGAAAAATGATAAACAACTCCAACTAAGCTATACAATAACTTAGCAGCTGAATCTGCAAAAAACTGATTGCACGGTTGCGTCCGGAACGGTCGAAAATGGTGAAAACGAGTCCGACTTTGTTGAAATCAGACGAACAGCGCGGACTGTGTGGGTTGGACCGCGGATGAACAGTGCAGACTGTGTGGGCTGGACCTCGGATGAACAGTACGGGCTGTGTGGGCTGGACCGCTGATGAACAGTGCGACTGTGTGGGCTGGACTGCTGATGAACAGTGCGACTGAGTGGGCTGGACCGCAGATGAACAGCGCGACTGAGTGGGCTGGACTGCGGATGAACAGTGCCGACTGTGTGGGCTGGACCGTGAATGAATAGTGCGACTGAGTGGGCTGGACCGCGGATGAACAGTGCCGGCAAACTCTATACAGGGATCAAACTTTGATCGGCTCCTGGGAACTCGTTTCTTGTCCGTTTTTCTCGCCGTTGATTGTGTTGGACTCTTGAGAACAAGAGCTACCTTAACGGGTGATCAGAAAACAGTTCCGATTACGTTTACAGAATCTCGAAATTTCGACGAAGTCTCGAAAAATTCGACAGTGTTCATTTTTCTTCCAAAGCTTCACATTGGCTCTAATACCAATTTGTTGTGCGGAATCGTGGTAAAGTATGAAAGAAAAAATAAGACAACAAATATAACGTGGTTCGACAAATTGTCTACGTCCACGAAAGACAGCAAACTTGTATTATCAAATATTACAAACTACACCCTTAGGTAAATCTTACAGATTGGATCTCTTAAATAGATCTCTCATAATAGAACTCTCTGACTCTCGGGAATGAATTTAAAGAATGAAGTTAGGCTCTATTTATAGGAATAATCAGAGGTATTTTCGTAATTATAAATATATAATTTAATATATTTATAATTTAAAATCAAATGCGGCGCATTTGGCTCCGTCAAATAATGGAGCCGACCTTTCATTTCTTTTTTATTTAGCCGACCATGCCCCCTTTTTTTTCAGCCGTCCAAAAAAAAGTAGCCACATTGGGGGACCCCAAGAGATATAACGTGTTTACTAGATTGAGAAATTAGAAGCTATTATTTTATTATATTCGTTCTAATTATATTTTGTCCTCCATTCTTTTTATATTAATACATTTATAATGTTTCTTATAAAAAATAAATAAAAATGTAATATGAAATAGAGGGCCATGCTCATTAAACAAAAAAAAATAAAAATGAAAGAACTTGAACACCTGAGTACACTTTCCAAGTCATCGAAGCATCACTGTTAAAAAATTTCCCAATCCTTGTTAAATGTGTAAATAATTGTACAATAACAAGTTTTTGCGTATGCATGACGAAGAAGATAAAATGGGAACAGAAAAGCATGTTTGCCATTTTTTTTTCTAGGGAGGGACTAATTGACCATAGGCATTACTAAAGCCAAATTAAATCAAGTGCAAAATTTTCCATGACTAGAACTCAAATATCCAAAACAATATGTTTGTTCCTATATTGTATCAATCAAAATAATAGTCTTAAATTGACTTGATGTGAAGGAATTGATTATGTAGAATCAGATTACAATTCTAACTACACTTAATGATCTTCATCTTTTCTTGCTTTTGTTTCCAAATTAAAGGGAGCACCTTGGACTTCGCTGGGGGGGACATGGGCCAATTTTCTATCATTTTTATGACCAAAGACTTTGGGCTCCACCCCATATGGTATGACCTTGCTTTCGATTGCCCATTCGTAATTTATATCCCAGTCTTATAATTAACACATATTTCGATTCTTTCAACCGTAAATCAAATTACGTGTGTGAATGAGTGATTGTGATTGAGGGTCCATGACTCCATTATGTGTTTAATATAGTTGATTTTTGTGATTCCAAACAGAGATAGGAAACAGTTTTTATCGAGCCATCACAACAGTTTCATTTTAGAGTCTCGTATTCAAACCTCTTTACAAACGTATTTATCTTATTTATTAATTATATCTTTTCATATTGTATTGACATTTCCAACACCAATGTTGTATTGACATTCCATTGGCAGAAAGGTTCCCTAAACTTTATCACGTAACACCCTTTCTCAATCACACTAAAGTCATGTTAACATTTGTAATTTTATGAAAAAGAAAGGTCTTTATAATATTCACATCCTAGATGGAACGGGTGCTTCTCCTCTCGCCCATAAGTCAAACACACTTCACCCACCAAACTTTATTTTATATTTTTAATTTTCTTATGATTCTATTAAAATTACCACATTATATAAAACTTTTAAAAAATTACTAACATATCCTCTTCTTTTCTAAAAACTCTACTTCTTTACTCTTAAAAACCCTATTTTCAAATATTAAAATCTTTACATTGATAACATGGAAGAACAAAGAACTGTATATAATGAATCTTCACAATGTCATGTATGATTTTCAACTTTTTTAAAGTATTTTATTTAATATTTTCAAAATTTTTAAACATAATATTTTTTTTATTTTAGCAAATCAGTACTTTAATGGCGATTGAAGTGGGTCATCAGACGCCAACCGAACCATTTCATATAAGTTTGGTCAACATTGATCGAACTACTTATACGTTCAACCAACGTTGGCCGACCATGTAACTAAAGGTTCTACCAATATTGGCCGAACTTATAGGAAATGGTTTGGTTGGTGCGGCTAACCCACTCCAATCACCATTAAAATACCGATTTGCTAGAACAAAAGAAAAATTTATGTTTAAACATTTTAAAAATATTAAAAAATTTAAAAGAAGTTAAAAAACATATGTGAAGATTCATGGAAAACCATTATTCGCTTTTCTATGCAACCACCAATGTAAAGGTTTTAATATTTGAAAATAGAGTTTTTAAGAGTAAAGATCTAGAGTTTTGAGAGAAGAAGAGGATATGTTAGTAATTTTTTAAAAGTTTTATATAATGTGATAATTTCAGTAGAATAATAAGAAAATTAAAAATATAAAATAAAATAGGTGGGTGAAGTGAGTTTAAGTGGTGGGTAGGAGGAGAAGCACCCAAATGGGACTTCCCGTGACAAGGTGTGCAAAGAACATTTAACATTACTATGGCAATTAATGAACTTTTCTATGCATTGTCTATACTTAAATTAAAATAAAAAATAAAAAAATAAAAAAAAACTAATTTTGTGAGTGTATAGAAATAAAGATTTGATTTAAAAATCAAATTTATTTATTACATGTGACAAATAAATATAATCAGCAAAAAATATATAATAAAAACAAGTTCAGCACGTATGTTTATAATTTATTATATATTATGCCATTTAACGTACGATACCAATGTAACAAGAAAATAAATTTCTCTTTATAAAATCAATAATTGAAATTATTTATGAAAAATGATAAAGAGTTTTAGCTCATTAAATGATCCGGAATGTGGTTGTTTGCCATTGTAGCAACGGTAGACCTTCGTGTCAACGTCAATGCCTTTAAAACATTTTTCTTTGAAAAGTCTACGTAGAAAAGGTCCACAAAGATTTTTCATCAAGAAACTCATTAAGTAGTCACAAGAGGTTCAACTATATATCCTCGTGGAAGAAAAAAAAAATAGTTAGAAAAGGAAAATAATTGGCGTATAAGATAAAGTTGAATGTTCTTAAATCAATGGACTCATTCATTTGGTTTAACATATACAAAAAAATCCAATAGATACTGGCCAACTACCTACTACTACTACTAGTGTTAATGGCCATAAACATCAAAGCTCTTGGTAGTTTATTATTACTACTTTTACCTTTTTGCATGAAATTCTCAGCTTTACACGGAGAAAGAGAGAATTTTGTCTACAATGGATTCCGCGGAGCTCATCTGCAATTTGACGGAATTGCTAAAATCCTTCCCAATGGCCTCTTGAAGCTGACAGAGCTGTCGGAGGAACAAATAGGCCATGCCTTCTATCCAACCCCATTGAACTTCAATACCTCTTCTGATGATGATGATGTTTGGTCATTTTCCACTACTTTCGTGTTCGCCATAGTTCCCGAGTTGGGCAACTACAGTGGACAGGGCATTGCCTTCACCATATCACCTCATGTGGCCATCCAAGGTGCGTTCGACGCTGAGTATCTTGGCCTCTTCAACACGTCCAACAATGGAAACTTTTCCAATCATATTTTTGCTGTGGAGATGGATACCGGCAATAGCGTTCTATTCGGAGATATGGATAGCAACCATTTAGGCATCGATGTGAACGGGTTGAAGTCAACTCAATCGGCTTCAGCAGCTTATTTTTCTTCTAAAGAAGGGAAGAACAAGAGCTTGTACTTAACAAGTGGGGATCCTATGCAGGTTTGGATTGATTACAATGGAATGAAGAAGCATATCGATGTAGCATTGGCTCCTTTAGGAGAGGCGAAACCGATCCATCCCCTTTTATCAACATCACTTGAGCTCTCAAGGGTTCTCCTAGATCATATGTATGCTGGTTTTTCCTCTTCTAATGGGAATTTTCCAGTCTCCCATTATATTCTTGGGTGGAGCTTCAACAGAAATGGTGAAGCACAAGCATTGGATCTTTCTCATCTTCCTTCTCTTCCAAGAAGAAGAGGGTCAAGAAGAAAGCAGAAAGGACTACTTGTTGGGTTATCATTGGGCATGGTGGTGCTTGTGTTGGTAACAGCAATTACAGCAGGTTTATTGTACTTGGTGAGGAAGAAAAAATATGAAGAAATACAGGAAGATTGGGAAGAAGAGTTTGGTCCTTATAGGTTCTCTTACCAGAGCTTGTACAGAGCCACTAATGGTTTCAAAGAATCAGCGCTGCTTGGTTCAGGTGGATTTGGCAAGGTTTACAGAGGAACCCTTCCATCATCCGATATGCAAGTGGCCATCAAACGCGTCTCCCATGATTCAAACCAAGGCACGAAGGAATTTGTAGCAGAGATTGCAAGCCTTGGGCGGCTGAGGCATAGGAACACGGTGCACCTCCTTGGCTATTGTCGTCGCAGAGGAGAGCTTTTACTTGTCTATGATTACATGCCCAACGGAAGCCTTGAAAAATTCCTAC
The DNA here is from genome assembly GCA_035771175.1 of Paratinospora sagittata. Taxonomy (NCBI): domain Eukaryota; kingdom Viridiplantae; phylum Streptophyta; class Magnoliopsida; order Ranunculales; family Menispermaceae; genus Paratinospora; species Paratinospora sagittata. The sequence continues at coordinate 6,374,995 of CM069606.1, read as the reverse complement.
ATGGTAGTGATCAAACAATTCCAAAACTTACTTGGTCTCAGAGATACAGAATTCTTAGAGGCGTTGCATCGGCACTATTGTATCTCCATCAAGAATGGGAAAAAGTGGTGGTACACAGAGATGTTAAGGCGAGCAATGTTCTGTTAGATGCAAATTTTAATGGAAAATTAGGGGACTTTGGGCTTGCAAGATTATATGATCATGGAGCGAATCCTGAAACGACCCATGTAGCTGGAACAATTGGGTACATAGCTCCTGAGCTAAGTAGAACTGGGAAGGCAACTACAATGACTGATGTATTTGCATTTGGGGCATTTATGCTAGAAGTTGCTTGTGGAAGGAGACCCATAGAACCACAAGAGTTACCTGAGAAAGTTATATTGGTGGATTGGGTATCAGATTGCTGAAGAAGTGGAAACATTTTGAAAGCTAGTGATTCTTGTTTGGGAGATGATTACGCGGTGGAAGAAATGGAGTTAGTTTTGAAACTTGGATTACTGTGTTCACACACGGTGGCTGGGGCTAGGCCAAGTATGAGACAAGTTGTGCATTATTTTGATGGAGATGCAACATTGCCTGAAATAACATTAGGTGGTTTACCTATTGGTTTGGCCACCAGAGTCACTGATGAGGGGTTTTTCAGTTATGTTGCCTCCAACTCTTCCACTCAGGCACTACTTAGTAGTGTTGATTCCACTCTCACTGATATATGAATTTTTCTTCTTTTTTTTTTTTTTGTCAATCTATAGTCTTTGTTAAATTGGATCATTATATACATGCATACAAGTCATTGCAGATCAATGGATCAAAGACAAAAGCAGTCTCAAACCTAAAGCTGAATTTTGGACATTATAGGAAGGGCTTTCCAAGGGGTTTCCCAATTAGTGAGAGATCTATTTGACTTATAATAAATATATCAATCAATATTCCATTATATATTATGTGCAATATTTTAAATAGTAATAAATTCATACTCAACTTAACTAAGCTTTTTCTTAACTACATGGGGGGTCTAATAGATCCCTACTTTAGGGTAGAATTTCACAATGTTCCATTAAAATTGTTCTCTACCATCAGCTCACTCAGTTGACTATTCCTTTAATTGCTGTAAATGTTCCAATACATAAAGACATCCCTCCGATTGCAATGATAAGCGTGTAAATTGCTATCTGCAATATGAGTAGAATTCTGAGAAATGATCACCAAAAGTTTAATCAATACTAGTAGCACTTTGGGCACATGACATATGTTAGGAGCAGTAAATACAAGTTATTAGATTATCTACTAGAGGCGTGTGAAATCAGTGCCGTCGTTTCGTGGGCCATTTATAAGGAGACTTAGTACCAACGTCTAGGAGAACAACTAGTGTTAAACTTACAAAATTTTATTGACCGATGTAACATTTTCAACATGAATAAATTCTGTAGAGATGCTGTGTGCACAGCATCTCTAAAACATCTTAGGCACCTAGCTAGGTGCAGCGTGACACCACGGACGTTGGCCCCAGTGTCTCTTTAGCGCATTTCTTTAAACATATGCTGTGCAACTTTGAAACCAATAGACTTAGTTCATGACATGTATGGACCACAAATACAACATTAATTAACAAGTGCAGGAAGTTCTTACCGAAGAAAGGAAATGTCAGTGCCACAACTAACGTTGAAATAACCAGCATTGTTCTCATTAATATTGAGGCCCAACCACATCTTCGATGAGCTGCAGTCAACAATTCCCCCAGATTCGATGCAACCGGACTCAATGTCGGGATATTTGGACAAGGGACTCAAAACCTTACAAAAGAAATTTAAAAAATGATCGATCAATTAATACAGAATACACGAACCATTTGTAGTCACTAGCTAAGAATCTGTTCCATTAAGTAATTAATATACATTAATCTTAGTAATAAACATCGAATTACAATTCATACCATTGACCAAGCTGCGATTTTTTAAGTTAAAAATTTCTGGGGCATGTTCAAAGTAAATTACTAATAAGAGAATAATCCCCACTAATATTCCATTTGAAGAGTTTGTTGATCATATCTAGTATAAGACGGTATCACTAATATTTCAGCGTGACACATAAAAAAAATGAATGTAAAGGTTATAAAATATAAAAAAGGATTGAAAAAATTTATATATACCTTGAGTACGAACAAACCACGTCAAGGAAAGTCTATTGAAGGCGGATGGTAGTAGGAAGTAACCGGTAACTAGAGCTCCAAATTGATATTTGAAATAAGTGCAACATATTATCTATTTATAAGTAATTGAGAGTAGTAGTTGTTAGACACCACTAAACACAAAAACTATGTATATCAAGCTATTATCAACACTCTTCCTCACATGCAGCCTTATCCTGTACGGGAAAAGCCAGAATAGAAATAAAAGAAGAGAAATATCAATTATGCAAATGAAGAATATACAAATGTCAATAACGAGACTTGAACTCAAAGCCTTTTACAAAATTAAGGCTTTGATACTATGTTAGAAACCACTAAATTCAAAACTTACAACTGTTATATAAGAGTCCAATAAGCATATCAAGCTATCATCAACATTAAAATCTCATTAAAATATTTACCTCTAAACCTTCCCACACCTCCCTTCCTACCCCAACTTACCCTCATACATTGAGGTTATGCGACGAGAAACGAGGGAGAGATTGTAGTATCTATTTATAAGCAATCGAGAGTAGTTTAATAAAATGACTCATGTTTTTAGCAAAATTACATTCGTGCCTTGTATCATAATTATTGAGTAGAGGAAAGTTATATGTAACAAGTTTGTAGCCCTACCCGATGGGAGACATTTTTTCTATATGTATAGTATTTGATTATGTAATCTTCAAAAGTGTAGTATTATCAACTACATATAATTTGTTTTCTTTCAAATATATTTTTATAATTTATTGAATGAATTTATAAAGTAATAATCTAAAAATACATATGTGAAGTTATATATAAACTATACCACAAATGTTGTGATAATATATTATTTTAGATCACTCATGATAATATTTACATTTGCCAACCCTTTCATATTATACTTTATTATTTTTTGGTTTTTTATTTTTAAAGTTACACTTTCAGTTTATAATTTTTTTATATTATTTTGTATTTTTCAAATGGTAAAATAAAATGAATTTAAATACAATTAACTTGAAGTATCATGCATTCTTTGTTTTCTTTTTTCTATTTTTGAAAGGTATTGTATGCATCTGTGTCCTTTTTTTTTTTACAAAACATGCATTTTTGTTCTCCCAACCGAAAAAGTTACGAATAATTTTTTTAAACTATTTTGCCTATTTGTTCCTGTACCCACTGTCCTATTCTTCTTATTGACGATAAAATTGTTTATTTAATTATAGCTTAACAATATGCATGAATGAAGCGGTATTAAATTGTTCGTTTAATTATCGCTTAACAAAGATTTGAAGGATTCTCTAATATTTAGTGAAAGTTCCTTGTTGTATAATTCAAATTACAAAAGATATTTTGATAAAACTTAAGGTGACAATATATTTGAAAACATATCTGAGATGCCGACATAAAGTCAAGATTTTATAGATAACAAAACTGCTTATTGTAGTCTAATTAAAAAATATAATTGATTATCACGTGGCACTTGTTTATTTTTAATAATTTTATTTGTAGCGGAAACAAACATTTATATAAATGTCTGCTTGTTATTATTATTCTAATTATTAAAAAAAAAATGCTATATAACTAGTACGAGCTCCACATATCTGATTTAGGTATAGGTGGTTGTACGTGTTCTTCATTTAATTGTATAATATACAAAAATAAAGTGTTGTATAACTAAGGGTGTAAGCATCCCGATCGACCCGACCTCTTAAAATTTATAAACATATTATATATATATATATATATATATATATATATATATATATATATATATATATATATATATATATATATATATATATATATATAGATATTAAAAAAATTATTATATACAAGACTTCTAATTAAGATCATCAATTAGAGGTGTTTTCATGAAGGAATTGATGTTTGAAAAAATAAACAAATTTAAGTTCAAACCTAGCCAGATAAAATAAAAAACATGAATTTGCCACCAAAATTCTAAATCTGTAATTTAATTGAAGAATAAGTAATTCAAATATTTCAAAAAAAAAACCTAAATTAAAAAATTATAAGCAAAACACTCACGCACTAACCTTGAATGTCTTGTTTAATGATTGAACTATACCAAAAAGAAAAGAAGATATTATGATTCTATAATTTTATGATAAATAACTAAAAAAATTGAGGATGATTTTTATCTTCCTCCTGCTGTACATGTTCAAAAGCACAGATGACTTAGATCTCTTGTATGAAAAATAAATTGAATATAGTTTAATTGACTTAATCTGAATCCTTATTCTATTTTTTTTTTCTTCTCAAGATCAAGAGACCCTATCTGCCTGAAAAGAAATTTAGATATAGATATTTTGTGTGGAACATAAAATTGAATAAAGTTTAATTGACTTAATTTGAATTTGTATTATAATTTATTTTTTTGTTTTTTATTTTTTTTAATATAAGGAGATCCTATCTGCCAAAGAAAAATTTAAATATAAAAAATAAAAGCTTACTTCTTTTTCTTTACCTAAATCGAAGATTTAACCAACAAAAATCCACTGAGCCTAGATGACGAGCACAGAACACCAATAAATTTTATTTCGTAACTGAAAAAAGAAAAATTTAAATACGATTAAGAAGAAGCAGGAGATAGAGAGAGAGAGAGAGAGCACTGAAGAGATGAAGAGAAGGCATGGTTGGAGATGAAGGGAAGGAATGGTTGGAAATGAAGTAAGAGATAAAAGAGATCGCTGGAGAGATGGGGAAAAAAAAAAATTATTTCCCCATTTGGCGTTTCATCACATACACACACTCGTACGAAATGTGCTCTCTAACAGTAACAGGGAAGGCGTTCCAGCAGGGGCGAAAGTTGGTGGTTATTGCACCAAATCCACACCCCTAAGCTAAATAAGAAACTGAGAAGAAGAGTGGTTTTGGAGGCAAGACTTGCACCTGTAGTTGAAGATATTTCTTGTATAGCAACTAGGCTGAAGAAAGTTGCCATTCATTACATCCCAAGAGGCCAAAACGTAATCGCTAATGTGCTAACCCAAAATGCGGTTGCCAACAATTTCCTTTCCAAAACTCTGATACAGACAGGTAAATTGAAATTATGATATTGAAGAGAAATGCCATCCACTGTTGGAATTTTTAGTTTTCCTCTCTTGAATGTGTTTTTTTGGCCTAGATCTCAACTAGGAATTTAGGGATGAAAACAGAAAACAGAGAGAGGTATTGAGTCTTGTCAAACATTGAAATGACCATAACCCTAAAATTTAGGAAACTGAAGTTAGGGATCAATTTCTAGCTAGATAAAGTTACTGAAAACCAAACTAATGGTATATATATGGAAAACCTGTAAATTAACTCAAAGAATTATTGCAACTAGTGGAAGTTTAAAAGGATAAATCACTATTATTATGAATAGAAGAAAGTCTCTAATACTTGTGGAGGGTAGTCATTCTTTTAGGATTTCAAGGTGTGACATCTGATAATTTTGTAAATGCTAGCACATTAATCAGATTCGGATCATTTTTCATGAATCCTCACCAATTATTCACAAATATCATCAATTGTAACATTGGATATATAATTTTTACAATTAAACATCTCAATTATCTCTTAAACCCAATGCGGATTCCTGGTAGTCTAGTAGGACCTCCTGAATGTGGTGGCCGGTCATCACTGGCCGGCCTGTTTAGAAACTCTCTAGCATTGGTTTTCCTGTGGATACACAGGGTTTACATCAACCTAATAAGTTTTTTTTATCATAAATTTCAGAAATTATAGCTCGTACAAATGGATCCAAAGGCAACCCTTTATTTTATGATGAAGGATGAGGGTGTGTCAGCAGGCGAAAGGCGGTGTTTATCTCACCAAATTGATCTGAATTGGTTAGTTTACTTTCTTATCTTCCATTATTGTGCTTTCTTTTATCTGAATGCTGACACTCCTTAACTCTCTACGCGAATCTTTGGCTGTTTAATTTGCTATATTTTATATGATCATTTGGATCTTCGTTGATTTTAACTAACTCAGCATCTAAATTTCCTAAGGTTTGTTACATCTTCCATTAACTTACAAGTCCTGGAGCTACATGGAACTTTCTGCTTTAGTTTATTAATTTGCGTCAATAATTTCCTTTTCAAAACTCTGATACAGGTAGATAGAAATCATAATTTTGAAGAAATTCCATTCACTGTAACTCTGAAATCAGAAGAGGCATGGAATTAATTACCTTAACTCTGAAATCCAGGAAGCAGAAATTAGGGATTAAGTCCACCAAGTTTTACTGTTTTAGATGAAATTACTGAAAACCAAGATATTGGTATGGAAAACCTATGACAACTCTTTACAAGATACTAACTTGGCAATGTCTGTATGTACAATACTACTTTTGTGTAGAAAATGATTAGTTTGTTGTTGAAACCAATAATAACTCTTCACTGCTTCTGAGTACCCTATAAATTTCTTCTTTTGTAATTCAAATGCCAAATGCAGCCTCTCCTGCTACTTTTTAGCATACTGATTTCTATGTACATAAACAGTCTAAGGTAACATGCAAAGCTACCATTTTTTTGTAACCACTAATTAGAAGGGAAATGCTAGAATAGAATTTATCCAACATAGCAGACTACTGTATAATACATGTAACTATCCAATTTTAAAATTACATACCTCTAAAGAAATTATTTAGAATCAACGGCCAGTGGAAATGAATTGTTCTGTTATTGTAATTGTGTGTCTTGAGTCATTTTCCAATTCGGAATGTTGTGGCATGATTCCATCCTTGTAAACTTCTTTCAGCTCTTGTGCTAGAGTACTGGCATCCAAGTTATTTGGGAGTGAAGCCTTGCCTTCTAAATACCGCATGACTTGGGACATGCTAGGCCGAGCATTGCTGGTGGGGTGAGAGCAAAGTAAGCCAAGCTTCAACACCAATTCCATTTCCTCCACCACATAATCAGTCCTTAGTTTGGGATCAACTATCTTTAGAATTTCCCCATTCATCCAACATTCTGATGCCCAATCCACCAATATTACCTTCTCAGATGACGCTTGTGGTTCCACCGGCCGTCTCCCACAAGTAACTTCCAGCATAAATGCCCCAAAGGCAAACACATCTGTTGCTGTAGTTGCCTTCCCAGTTCTTGCAAGCTCAGGAGCAATATAGCCTAATGTGCCAGCCAAGTGTGTAGTCTTAGGATCCATTCCATGACTACTTAGTCTTGCAAGCCCAAAATCGCCGAGTCTTCCATTGAATTCGCTATCTAATAAGACATTGCTGGCCTTGATGTCCCTATGAACGATCACCTGCATCCACTCTTCATGCAAATAAGCGAGCCCTGAAACCACATCCTTGATAATCTTAAATCTTTGGCTCCAATTTAGTGTTGGGTTGTCCTTGCTGAAGAGGAATTTGTCAAGACTGGTATTAGGCATGAAATCATAAACCAAAAGGAGCTCGCCTTTGCGACGGGAATAACCAAGGAGTCGCACCAAATTGGGATGCCGGAGCCGCCCAATTGTTGCTATCTCTGCTATGAATTCCTTCATTCCCTGACTTGATTCATGCGAGACTCTCTTAACTGCAACTTGGGTCTTGGTTGACGGCAACATGCCCCTATAGACACGACCAAAGCCGCCTCTTCCAAGAAGCTCGTTGTCACTGAAGCCTTTGGTGGCAATAGATAGCTCCTTGTATGTAAATCTATGAGGCCCATATTGAACCTCCCAATCTTCAAGAATTTCGGATTCTTTTTTTTTCCTTAACATGAAAATAATGCCCAACACGATCACTACCAGGGAAACTACTGCAATTACAGACAGCCCAATAACCAATCTCTTAGAGACCCTTTTTGCTTTTTCTCTTCCACTTTGGGGAAGTGATGGAAGATGCGAGATATCAAATGCTTGAGCTTTCCCATTCATCTGGAAGCTCCACCCGAGAACATAGTGGGACTGTCTTAGCTGGCCAATAGCAGAACAGAACCCAATGTACATGGTGTCTAAGATTACTGGTGAAAGATCAATATCTAACGACATAAGCGGGTGTTGTGGCTTGGGTGTTTCAATTGGAGCCAAAGTCACATTAAGTTGTTTTCCTAAGCCATCGTAATCCACCCAAACCAGCATTCGATCCCCACTTGAGAGGCTTAGGTTCCTAAATTCGCCTTTGTTATCAGTAAAATACCCTGCTGCGGTGGATCTAACAGATTCCAAGCTATTGATATCAATTCCCACATGATTATTGTTGATATCGTTGAATTCAGAATTTTTGAATGTGTCGAGCTCGATAGCTACGACATGATTCGATGGGTCACCGTTATTGGTTCTGTTGAAGAGGCCAAGATGTTGAGCAGAGGAGGCGTAAGGGAGGCCTTTGGAAGGAGCAAGCACAAAGGCCATTCCATGACCACCAAGAATACCTTTCTCCTGAACTATGCCGAAGGCGAAAGTGGTGGAGAAAGAGTGGGCGGCTTCACTGCTAGCAGCAGAAGAGTTTTTGAAGGAGAAGGGAACGTTATAGAAGGCTTGGCCAATCTGAAATGCTCTGTTATCAGTCAGCTTGAAGAGGCCATTGGGTGAAACCTCTGCTACACCATTAAGTGCCATGAACTCATTGAATATGAACCCTTGCCCGTTGGCTGCTACAATTAGTTTCATGATCAGAAACAACATCTGAAGAGCCTCCTTATTAGAGGATAACATTGCTACTGAAACCAATTCCCCGTGGCGTTGATTCTCCAACAACCCAACCAAGCCTATGAGAAAATTCAGAGTAGGTAAAAATCAATAAAAACGAAAACGTAGCTAGAAAGAAAATGCTTTAAAATCAATGACCAATGAAGGGGAAGAAGCTTCTCGCCTTCTTCGCTAATTGCAGTCATTTTTGACCGTCACCCACTTTCAGACTTATCTTAGTGTGGCCCCAAATAATCTTTCTCAAGAACTTTTAAGAGGATAAAATTATTCTTACTCTGTGTTACAAAGATAAGTTAAAAGAAGATTATTCCGTTTGATTGATGATTGATCTACATATTTAGATGTTCTAGAAAAAGAATACAGTGCAAAATAACAGATAGAAATATGTGCTACAATTTCGAAGAGTTATATTACATCAATTTTGGTTGTTCTCTCTCACAATAATTGTTAGATTATTATAAAAAATGTTCTTTTAATTCCTTTTATTTTAGTTTATTGTAATGAGTTGTTGTTGTCGTCGACTAAGCTTTAAGGTTATTGAATCTTTCAAAATTAGCTTTCGTGACCTAGAAAACTTGCCCCTCATTTATTACAAATACCAACCTATTATGTTGATTGGTGAAGAGCAACGAAGTCCATAAAGGGTAGAGATACTTCAATATTTAACATGGCGAACGATTGGTGAAGAAACAACACAAGCTTTATTTCAATATGAACCCCATCCGCCTCTACTCTCTGTTTGATCTGGTTCTTCAATACCGTCCAATTGAAACATTACAATACCTATAATGTATATATTACCAAGGTCCAAGGCCTTTGGGAGAAAACACATTATACCAAGGCTTAAAGATTGTCAAATGAAGCCAAGATGGATGCTAGTTAATATCTATCCTTGCCAAGACATTCAAGCTATTTTATGTTTGTAGTCTTGATTTTCTTTTGGCATTTTTTTAGTATTGATTTTGAACTTATAAATACGTTTATATTGGAGTGGTTCTGTTAAAACTCCTATATGATTCCAAAGATAAATTGGAGTGTTCTGTTAAAAAATAAAAAGAAATCCAATGTTTATATAAATACGTTTTCTTTTAAGAAACTATTATTTTAGCTACATAGTATTTTTTTTTTTTTTTTGAGAACATTGACACAAAGTCAGAGGATGCTGACATTGAGACTAGAGGTATTCGAGACTCTTCAATATGGCTAAGAAGACGAGCACAACAATGGGCATAAAGGGCTCAGATAGGGACTATACGAACTACCTACTATGGTCCCGCTCTCACTTTTATTAGAGGAGAGAAAGTTTTCACTTATTTACAAAGAGAGATAATCGAACTCTATAGTGTTGAAAGACTTGAACCGGATACCTCATTTATAAAGTTTTACCTTGCCAAAAAAAAAAAAAACTCACTCATAAAGTTGAAAGCTTTTGTGAGATTTTTGAAAGTTCAATGATTCTATCAAGTGGGCGGAAAAACCTTCATATATGTTAAAAAAAAATCGGGATTAAATCCTAGTTTCTTATATTTATCAGAGAGATTAGTCAAAAATCTTTTTTTTTTTTTTTATTATTGAGATTCTGGCATCTGGTGGTGTCCCCCTTCTCTTTCGGGACGAGAGTATTTTATCGAACTTTGAAATTCTGCAGACCTCTCAACCATGATTTTGTTAAGAAAGGGCTTGAATTCGAAACTAAGTCTCTCAATCTGCCTTGGGTTCAGCTCTCGAATCACTAAACCAAACGATAGTTGTTAGTCAAAAATCTCTTTCATAATTGCATAAAAGATTTTAAGCAATTAGAGTGAGTACTCATTTAAAATTCAAGGAATTCTGATAATTAATATAAAAACTGATTTGAAAAAAATAAAATAAAATTGAGGCCGGCAGCGTCTGCTGTTGTCGCCAGGTGAAAGGATTGACAAAACCAAGGTGACCCACCTCGTATGTTATGTTTTAACAATTATCATTTCCCTTCTTTATAAGGGATTGATGGGGGAATGAATGTAAATGATTCGTCTACAACACTTTACCTTTTCTACCCGATAACCCTGGCAGAACTGAGCATGGCTGAGGAGAAACAACAAACCGAGATCAACCCAGAAATGCAACCGGGTCAACCACAGAACCATCCCGGTAATTTCTTAGCTTTGTTTTAATGCTAATAACATTTATGCTGTGAGAGAGATCTCATAATTCCAATTTATTAGTCCTGGCTAATGAGAAAAGTTACTAATTAAATGTGTAGCAGGGTTAGCATCAAATACAGTGGGCAGGGGTTCAAAGACTGAATGGCCAGAAGTGGTGGGCTTAACACCAGAAGAAGCAGAAAGAAGGATCAAGGCAGATATGCCGATAGTTCAATTCCAGTCGGTTCCACCTGATCACTTTGTCACCATGGACTACAAACAACGCCGCGTCCGCTTGTTCCTCGACTCCCATGGCAGAGTTGCCAGGCCACCCAAAATCGGGTAACACCACAATACAAAATCACTTTTCTATATATATATATATATATATATATATATATATTATAATTGCAGAATATAGTGTCTAGTGATTATGTGTATGAGTCAAGTGATCTGGTGAAGTCTTCAAGCGCCAACTGCTGCTTTTCCAAAAAAAGAAAAGCTAAACTGAGAAACTTATATATATATATATATATATATATATATTATAATTGCAGAATATAGTGTCTAGTGATTGTGTGTGAGTCAAGTGATCTGGTGAAGTCTTCAAGCGCCAACTGCTGCTTTTCCAAAAAAGAAAAGCTAAACGGAGAAACTTGGTTCAATTATTGCTCTAACAATAAGTTATTTGGGCTCCGATCCAGTTGTTTCATGTATGGGGTTGGAAGAAGAAATCATGGTTGTAATTGCAACCCATGTTAATTTCAACTTCTTATCTCTTTTAGGTCTTATTGTAAAGAAAAATGTGATTGTTCTACTTCCACTGCTATATCACTGAATTTCCTTCAACTAAAATTACTTTTACAGTGGATGATCAGTGAATTTGTCAACATTGGAAATCGAAGTCTCTTCCATAACAATTTTATATCACAGCGTATGCAGATAGAATTCACTTCACTGGATAATTTTGATTAAGATGTTATGATCATTTCTAAGGCTCTTAATTACAATCAAATAGTATAACGAAACAAACAAAATTTACCAAGAAACCCCAAAAGTTTTCTTCTCAGTACTTTTCTTCCATTCTCTGCAAATTCATGTCCTAAAATCAGACTTATCAGAGAGAAGAGACGTAGATGAAGCAGATGGAACTTCACCATCTCCATGCCCAACACCCGGAAACGAAAACAGAGACACCTTCTCAAAAGAAGAAGAAGGATAAGAATGCACAAAATCATCAAACCCAATCTCACTCTTCCCTCCTTCCATCTCCCCTGGCGACCTTACCGTCGCCGGAACCACCATCTCCCCTTCCAAATAACTCACCACTTGCCTCATGCTCGGCCGCACTGCAGCTGCACTATTTGAACATATCAACCCCAATTTCAACACCATCACCACCTCCCCTTCCTCAAACTTCCCTTGCAACCTCGAATCCACAGCCTCCAATATCCTCCCTTCTCTCCATCTCTCCCAAACCCAATCCACCAAAATCATCACTTCAGAAGAAGCCTTATTCTCTATAGGCCTTCTCCCACAAGCAACTTCAAGCAACAATGCACCAAACGCAAACACATCGGTGCTTGTCGTCGCCTTCCCTGTCCGTGACAATTCCGGTGCCAAGTACCCAAGAGTGCCTACTACTCTAGTTGTGCTCGGATTCGACCCATGTTCATACAATCTAGCAAGCCCGAAATCGCCTAATCGACCGTTCAGATCGCTATCCAATAACACATTGCTTGCTTTAATGTCTCTATGAATCACAACTTGCTCCCATTGCTCATGCAAGTATAGCAAACCTGAAGCTACCCCTTTCAAGACCCTAAACCTGTGTTCCCAACTCAAAACCATTTCGGGTTCATCGAAGATATAATGATCCAAGCTCCCATTCGGCATGAAATCGTATACTAAAAGAAGGTCCCCTCGCCTACGACACCAGCCTTGTAATTGCACAAGATTTCGATGTCGAAGACGCCCGATGCTCGAAATCTCCGACATGAATTCGCGAAGGCCCTGTTTTGATTCGTGCGATATCCGCTTCACCGCAACGTGGGCTTTCGAGCTCGGCAGCGTTCCTTTGTAAACACGCCCGAATCCACCGAACCCGAGAAGCTCTTTTTCTCTAAATCCTTTCGTTGCGGTTTTCAATTCCTTGTAAGAGAATCTTTGAGGGCCAATGTTTAGCTCCCAATCTTCAATCACATCTGCGTTTCTAATCCTCCTGACCAGATAAACTGATAACAAAATCGCTAGAATCATAACAATTGAAGCAGAAACAGAAGCACCTATGGTCATTCCGGTGTGTTTCTTCTTGGGTCCCGGAAGCGAAGGTAAAGAAGAAAGATCAAGAGATCTCGAAGCTCCGTTCATCTTAAAGCTCCATCCAAAAACATCATGAGAACTCGCTAACAACCCCGTAGAAGCAGAAAACCCGACATACATAAAATCGTGGAGAATCGGAGAAAGATCAACCCGATATGAAATAAGCGGCAAACTGGGCTTCACGGAAGAAAGCGAAATCGTAACATTAACAAGATTTCCCACCGAATCGTAATCGATCCACGCTTGAATCCTGTTTCCACTCTTGAGATTAATCACTTGCTTCGTCAAATTCTCAGTATACCACCCGGCAGTGGTAGACTTATTCGAATCCAAGCTATTGATATCGATTCCCACATGATTATCATCGATGTCACCGAATTCCAAGTCCTGAACAGTGTCGAATTCAACTGCGAATATATGGTTTGTTGAGTTCCCGACATTTTTGGCGTTGAATAAGCCAAGGTATTGCCTTGGAACGGCGCCTTTAAGTTCTTTAGTGGGAGAGATAGCGAAAGCTAGGCCGTGGCCGCCGAGAGCAGCGTATTCGGGGATGGTGGCGAAGGCAAAGTTGGTGGAGAAAGAAAACGCGGTTCCGTTGGTGGAGTTCTTGAACTTGAGAGGAGATGAGAAGAAGGCGTGGCCGAGTAAGCGTCCGGTGTCGTTGGTTAAACGGAGAATCCCGTTTTTCTGAATCTCTGCAACTCCGTTTAAGCTTATATTGGTACCCACATTTTTGAAGCCGCTGTAGAAGAACTCGTCGAATTGAGAGTGAATGAGAAGTGGGTAGGAGAGGAGGAGAAGCAAAATAGAGGTGAAAACGAGGGGTTTTGCCATGGGAATGAATGATGATGATATTGAAGTGGAGAATTTTTCAGGGTTTTAGGGGTTGTGAGATGTGGGTTTTGAAGTTGAGAGGAGGATTCCGATTATCTAGAAGAATTGTTGAAACAGAGGAAATAATAGATGGTGGATTGGAGTAGAAGCGGTAGTGTTGCCCGGAAAAATCCCAAGTGTAGCAATTTTGCAAATGGCTTCGTTGTTTTGGAGCCAAGGTAACCCATTCTCCTCTATCTCTACTCCCACTTGAGTTTGAAGTCACTATTTATTAATGGAGAATTCTAATATAACTACAAAACTTTATTTGTCTGCATTAATGGTTACAGTCTTTGTTATTATTATTATTAAGTTACAGGGATTTGTAAGAAAGTATCCTCTTGGTTCTTGTCAGCCAAATTTTTGTTTTTTTTAATAAGACAATAGCCTATGATTCCAAATTAAAAGTAATTCAACATTTTTTAATTAATTATCTTTATTATTTTGTAGTCGTTATTTGTATTACAGACCATTACACTTATAATCCTAACCGAGAGGTAGATGCCTAACTATGTTTATTAAGCAAACTTAAACAATAATATTTATTTTATTTTTATTTTTTTACAAAATTGATAAATGAGAAAAATAAACAAAATGCTCATATAAGACCTTTTGCAGTGTTAAAGGTATGATATTATATATAAAAGTCACAAGACTTAAAAATATAGTTGATGGGTGAAATCCCAATTATATGCATCTAGGTTTATTGTATGTTAGGAATATGTCATTTTAGTTGATTTATCTCATTTTATTTTATTTAATTTTTTAATGATGTTTATTTCTAATTTTATGTTAAAAAAGATTTAATTTAACATTACCAAATTTAATCATTTGTATAAAACTTAAAAGTATTCCATCAATAATCTTAATACGTTATTTTATTAAAAAAATATTAATCATATTTCAAAAGTTACAATATATTTTAAGCAAGTAGGGCCAGGGGAGCATAGTGGAGAAAAAACTAGTGAGGGGAATAGAGAGGTGCATCTGTCCCCGTGAAAAGAATGGACAAAGTCAATTTGGAGTCAAGTCGAGTGACGACCCGCGTGTCGCGCCGTAGCTGGTGGGCCCAAAGGAAGACTTGATTCACACGTGTCGACAAGAGGGAAGCACGTGATTACGATGGAAGAGAAATGATTCATTTTTGACAGATCTTTCTTTCGTAAGGTGAGATATGTAAGCATAAATGCCGTGTCACACATGTGCAACCTTGATGTAATCCCGTGCGTCGACAGACAGCCACAAGGATTTAATCCAACGGTAAAAAGTCTCAAGGGGCTGAGATGAAAGGGAATCTTCTAATACATAAATCTATCAAGTGGGACCCAAGTATTATTACATCGCATGGCAATGTATAGGAAAATGATAATTATATACAGTATTTGAGAAACGTAGATTAGTAGATTCTATCCAGTATCCACTTGTCAAACCATGAAAAGATAAATGAAGATCTTTGGTGGGTTTAATTAATTAAAAATGAGAAATAAAACAAATTTAGGAAAACGCAAACATCTTGACTTATTTTTTCCACTTGATGTGATTCTGAAAACGACCCATTAATCTCTAATAATCTCATATGCACTCTTTGTATCCCCTCAAATGAAACCTTTTTTTCTTTGACTTACATGTAAAATTCTTTTTTTCTTTCAAGCAATAATGTATTGAATTATGAGCCTGTTGAAATTCTAGAACTAATGGGCTTCAAATTAATTAATTAATTCAAGAACAACAAGTGTAATATATTGACGTATATACTACGAGATGAAATTATTAATTGATCTGTGGCACCGAGCCATGTATCAAAAAGGGAATGGCTTGTATACAATTGATTTTTACAGCAGCAGGGTGTAATGGGTTGGGTAAAGTGAAATTGGCACCAAATTCTAATTGGCTATTTTTTAATTCAATCCAACTTAAAATGCTTTTGAAATCTAACCTAAACTAGTTCTGATTAATTTAAGTTGGTCTCGGATTGATTTAAGGTTTCATGATAATTTTAATATATATTAAATCAAAATTATAAAGTAATTGAAAACACTTTATTAATAACAGTTATGATAAAAATATTTATTTAATTTTAAGTGATAAAGACATTAATACAAAATAATAATTGATATTAAAAAAATTAATTTTAAGAGCTTTTTTTAATTATAACACAAAAATATTTATATTTTCTTATAAAAATAATTATTAGTTTATAAATATCATTAGATTTATTCCGGTTAGATTGAGTTTATTTGGGTCAAACTCTACCCAACCCAACACAATAAATCTACTTTACACCCTTAGCACTGAGTTTCAGTTACATATTCTGAAAACATATATACAATTAGAAGTAACTTTATTATTTATATAAAAAATAATAATATTTTAAGATCAGAAATTATTTATTTTTTCCAAGCTCTCTTTGGGCAAGTGGAATGGTTGACCCGGTCCAAGCTCTCTCTTTCGTAACACCAACTTCTCCGACGTGAAAACTTAGGAATGTTAGGTGGGATTAGGTAAATCTCTTTCCAACTAAACAAAAACCTCTGCTTTCATAAGTAGAAAAAATGATTCTGATGGTTTAATAGATTAAACAAAACTGACCTAAAGCAATAGAAATGAGTTAAGACTATTGGAAAGTAGATCAATTAATAAAAGACACTTTCAAGACTGTAGAATCTTATAAAAAGTAATGTTTCACTAATACACAATCATAGAATACAACCACAGATCTCTGAATTAAAGGGTTCTCACAAACCCTTCATCTCTCAATTTGTATAAAACATATCTCCTTCTCCAGCTGCTCCAACTCTTAATTAATCTCTAACTCGGAATTAATATAAACAGCTGCCATCGTCGCTCCTCGCCGTTGGATCGAAGTTTGTTGCAGATGGGTCAGTGCAACCTTCAGGAACAGGAACTTTCACTTGCTGTGCTGCTTTTCCTGAATTAAAACCAATAATAGAAATTTAAGCCTTAAGAAATTATACCATTTCATTCCATACTAGTTAGTCAAGAGAAAAAAAAAAAATTAATGCTTACCATAGAAACTCCCACTTTTAATGGCATCCTGATTTGCGTCTCCAAGAGCAGCCTCACTCAAGTACTTATCAGCCAACTGAACTCTCTTCACATTCTCCTGTTCATTCACAAGCATGTTTCCATACTCAAGAAGCTTGTCCAAAGACATCTTAGGCTGCTCGAAGATTGGTGGACCCTCCTTCGAATTCACGAGCTTCTTCCCGATGCTTTCAACCCCAACACTGGATATCCAGTTCCTGACCTCGTCATCGTAAACTCTTGCCCTAAGAGCACCAAAGAAATCTACAAAATATGACATGGTTAGGAAAATTTCTTTCTTGTTTTTGGCTTATTTCTTTGCTCAGTTGTGTCAAATTTAAACACCAAGGTGAAGCTTACCAATTGATTGTCCAGGGAAGGTATCAACAAGCTTGACAATGTCTTCATCGGGGATTCCATCGGTTTGGAAGATACCCTTGCACACTCCTATACGGTCATCCCTTGTAGGAGCCCAGTAGAATTTTTCCATACGCCCATCACGAATGAGGGGAGCGTACAATGTGGAGAAGTCATTACCGGTGACGATGATTGGAACTCGAGGGTTTTCCTCTTTGTTGTACATACCAGGGAGCTGAACATTGGTTGGGTTATCAGCTATGTTCATGAGGGTTGCGTTCACCATCTGGTTGTTCACTGTGTATTGGGTGGTTCCACCAAGCCTACCGGCTCCTGCGTCAAGATCATTGATGAATAGGCAGCACATCTTCCCCTTCTTGATGATGTCTGCAGCTTCACGGTACCTCTGCCTAATAAGTTTTGCTGGCTCTCCGGCGTTCCCACTTTCCAACTCTCCAGCACTCATCATGATAGGGCTGTAATTCCATCATCAGTACTAACAAAAAACTATTTTAATGAACAAAGATAATGGATTCAAGACCCAAATATCTGAATTTTCTACATACAACAGAATTAGGACTATCGGAGAACATTTTGATCCTACAACATTCATAAGAAAATCCCAATATAAAGTGATATGTACATGAACTTACTTGATTCCCATCTTGGCAAAGACAAGCTCACATTGGAAAGATTTTCCCTGACCTTTGCCTCCCCAAACACCAAGGATCAGAGGAACCTATAGAAGATGCATAGGAAACAATCACTATTTATTCATTCATATCTATCATTTAAAAAATTACCAATATCACATCAAAACTCTTGGCACACCTTGATGTTAGGCAACTTCATGAAGTTCTTGGTAATGTGAACAACAATCTTGTCCATAAATGCTGGTGCTATGTAAAAACCATCCATGTTGTTGTCCAAGTTGTACCTGTATCATGGTTTTCCCTTACTGTGAGCAAAACATCATCATGGGATACAATTTTTTAACAACAAAATCTTCTTTTGATCTTCAAATCTTGCATTTCAGTACTCTGTAATAGGTTCTTGAACATGCTATTGTTGGCTTGATGTATAATCATATTTTGTTCATCAGTGCTAATCCAATACAACAAAATTAACCATACTTGAAAGAAACATATGACATTTGTTATAAGCAAAAGAACCCAAGGAGATTTTTTACGTACTGTCGAAGCCCTTGGCTGATGTACTCAAAGGAACTCATAATAGGATCATGAGTTCCAGTTCCCATGGGAGCTTGGAAGAGAGAATCCACCATTCCCTTTCCTCTGGTGATGTCCTGTTGGTCATCAGAGACGTCATAAGCAAGCCCTTTCCATCTGTCCTTATTAGTCTGCTTTCCTTCATTGACTTCGGCTACAATCTTGAGGCCTTTAGATGAAACTTTTGGGTGAGTGAAACCAGAGTTCACCTTCTTCAAGCTGCTTCCCAAGAAAGGAGAGCTTGGAACAGAAGCTCCAAAACCAGAGCTGGGCAAGCTCAACTACACAAACATCAAATTATATATTAGAAACCGCTCGACCTAAAAGCTATAGTGTTAAAGGTTGAGACAGAACTAATATCTTTTTTTTTTTTTTAAGAGGAAACATAATTGTATTTAATATAAGTAAAAGAAATCTGTACACAGCAGCACCAAAGGTGCAACCTGAAAATCCGTATAATGCTCCTATCCCAACCCGCTTAATCACAGACCAAACATATAACAAAATGCAGCACACCCAACCCAAGCAGGGAGATCAACGCATTAACTCCCAACTAGTCCAACCTCCCTCAAAGTACACGTTACAAACCAAAACTCAATTCATACAGGAAGCCCAATTTGTAAACCAGTCGGTTATTGAATATCCTTTTGACCAAGGAGAGGCGAAGACCCATATAGATTCCTCCTCTTTGGCCAAATTATTGAACATTCTCCTGTTGCATTCAAGCCACAAAGACCAAATGGTTGCGAACGAGACACAACTAATATCTCAAGTGAATATTAACAATCCTCGCATCATGACACTTGGACTAGATTTATAATGGGGAAGAAAGACACGAATTTTTTTGGCAGAGAAAAGACATGAGAATAACAAGACTATGATACTGTGTTAGAAATCATATTTTGAGTTTGTCGTGGATTACCCCTCCCTTCCTCTATTCCACATTACCCATTCTATCCGGTCTGCTTACATTCCCTCAAAGGTCAAGGTTTTTGGGTGGATACTGGGACATAGGAGACTTTGCACTATGGACGTTCTTCGGAGGAGATTCCCATCTCGTCTCTCCATATGTTTGTCTTTTATGTATGCAGGATCAGGAAGCTATTGATCATTTATTAATCTCATGCTCTTTTTCATTGAGGATTTGGGATAGATGGGTTTGGTTACCTAGGTGGGAAGCTGGTCACTCCCCGGTCATATGAGGATTTACAGTCCTTGGCTCACATTCACGGTGCATCGAAAAGGGAGAAGGAAGTTCTAAAGGTGGCAGGCTTCGTGTTCCTCTAGTCAATTTGGTTGGAGCGGAATAGGAGAATCTTCAATGGTGCTAGGAAGGATTGGAGACGCTTATGGCATGAAATACATTGGATGGCATCCATTGGGATGCTTGTTCAAAAGTTGCCGCTGGTTTTTTTTTTTTTTTTTGACAACTAAGTGACATCCGGGCTTCGCCTAACTAACCCACTTAGGCCCTTGGTTGCTCGAGTGGGAGACGACCCCAGTGGTCAACGCGGGAATCGAACTCGGGACCGCTAGTTTCTCATTCTCTGAGTGGTATAGAGATTGGTCTAATTGTTTGTAGGGGTAAGGGTTTCTTGTGAGGGTCTAAGTAACATTGGATATGAGTACTTCTGGTGCTCTACATGTATATAACCTTAATATTATATATAAATATATTTTGTTTTCTCTCAAAACAAAAAAAAAAAAAAAATTCTGTTAAGTAGGAGCTCAACTATGTATACCAAGTGAATATTAACATATAAACAACCAAAAAATCAAACAAAAATACAATCTCCTTCACTTTTGAATCAAACCCAAAACAGATGAACTCCTACATCTTTCAAATGCTGTAGTGATCACCTTCAAGAAAAAGAAAATTCCGTTTGTAACTAAACCAAGCAAGCAATTGAAACAAGTTTCATGACAACAAAGCCACATAGATCATAACTCAAAAGGTGGCATTTTAAGAAATATTCATCAACACAAAGACACCCAATTACAACAAAGCATAAACAATCCTTTATGTTTGTTCCAACTACAAACTAAATAGTGACAATTAATTAATCATGCTATAACAGGTGAAACAGAAAAGACCCACCAATCCACCCTGAACAAAGAAATTCAATTACTAATGACGTCGAGATAGATAGATCATAACCGAATTATTTGATTAATTAAGCTGAAAAAGGGTAGGAAAAAACACTGTACCGGTACTCTGTTAACAGCAGCAGCAGTTGAAACAGCTGCAGCCATTGATGTTTATGAGGAGGGTGTGATGGTAGTTGAAGATGAAGTACTGAAAGTGCGGTGTAAGAGAAGAAGCAACGAATGCTAAGGCCTTGCACAGGCGCAGTTGGGAGCGTAGAGAGCTTTAAATACATGTGGAATCGGTTGGGAATGCTATCGGAGCCACAAAATCGAAGTTCGGTAAGTGCCACGTGGTTGTCTCTCAGGGCATTGCAGGGATATTGATAAGTTATGTTGCATACAAAATAGAGTGTTCTAGGGAGAAGCCCCACCTTTAGAGTGTTCTAGGGAGAAGCCCTACCTTGAGGACCTGAGGTTAAGGTTTCAGCTGCTCTTACCTACACAAAAAATTGTTTTATTTTTTGAAAATTTTCAATTATTCTTTTTTTATCTTTTTTTTATTTATTTTTTCAAATGAAGTTCTCAAAAGATTTGTAAGAAGCCTCACTATATATTCATTAATGTAATATATAAATATCGTTATCAATGTACATGTCTTTTATGCCTATTTTGAGTACACACACCCACCTTATTCTGTGTTTTCTTTTCAATTAATTCAGCTTGAGGGAACATATACTTATTGGCTTACAAATAATATTTCTTTTTCACTTAGGCCCAGTTTGATTGATCAGAAAATTATTATTTTTTCAAGAAAATGAAAGATTTTTTTACATTAGAATTGCACTTCCAAGTTTTACATGAGGGCATAACACGTATATATAATATAGATATAATGATGAAGACACGTGTTGATGCCATTAATTACCAATGTAAATTAATAAAGCAATTGAATTACACAATTTTTAGCATAAAGATTATCCCTACCATTCGTTCTACCTTCCATTGTCCTTGAAAATTTATTCTTTCGTTACTTCCTATTTTGTTCCCACATTTTCAGCCCATCTTAGGTGATGGTGGGATATTCAAATTTTGAGAGGATAGGTGGTTAACTGACTCCCCCCTTGCCGACCGCTTCTCAAGACTTTATCATGCATCTTCATTCCCTCATCATACCATTGACTTCACCACTCCTATTGATTTGGGGGGACCGTGTATTTGGACTATATGTAATCCTTGTCATCTTATCGTTGGCCAAAGGGTTGAATATGATAACTTGCTATTTGTGTTACATCAAGCACACTTGTCCTTGGGTCTCGACTGTTTTGATTGGGCCCTTCATCACTCTGGCCATTATTCGTGTTAGTCTTTGTTCCATTTCCTAATTGATGACCCTTCCATTTCTTTGTTGCCTATTTTCAACTTTATTTGGGAAGTTCTTGTTCCGTCAAAAGTTAAAGTGTTTGGATGAATTTTGGCCCATAATAAGCTTTGCATGGGTGATGAGCTTCAAAGGCGCTTTCCACACTTTTGCTTGTAACCACATTGTTGTTCCTTGTGTTTTAATAGTGTGGATGATTCTGGCCATTTGTTTTGGAATGAATGGCAATCTAGACTTAGAGTTTGTTTCTCTACCCCTGTCTTGTTTGAAGATGCTATGATGATCTCTCATATTAACGGTCTTAATGGGAAGCAAGTTAAGATTATGCGTTCAGCTGTTTTGGTAACAATTTGGATGATTTGGTTAGAACATAACCGTCGAATCTTTGATGGTTGTGTTAGGACAGTGGAGGATGTTTGGAATGAGGCGATAATTTTAGCTAGTTTATGGTTAATAGCCTTTAAGATTAATGGAGACTTTCCTCTCAATAATTGGATTAGAAATTGGGGAGAGTGTTTGAAGTGATTTCTTTATGTTTTTTCCTTAGTGTGGGGTGTTGAATTAATTTTCTTTTTTGTGTGGGATTTTGAGTACCTTGGTGCTCCTTTTATGTATTTCTAGTTTTTTTATTATTAATATATCATTGTTGTTTATTCTAAAAAAAAAATTACACATAAATAAAAAGATTTTTTCATTAATTAATTAAACCATGATAAGTTGCTACACGAGTTCGAGTCGTGAAAACAGTTTTTTACAATAAACTGATATTTTCTTGGGATTTTATATAATTGAGGCCTTCCTGCACTATGCTATCTTTTTTAGCATAATAATGTCCACCAACTTGTTTTCTAACTTGGCCTCACCCCCATGAAATGTGAAACGAGTGAAGGGAGAGAGAGAGAGATGAAAAATAAAAAATAAAAAAATAAATGTAACGGCTAGTAGCTTCTGTTGACCAATTTCCCATATATTAGGGAGACCTGAAGTTTCCGTTAAGTGTAACCGTCATTCAAAATTAAACCGTCCTTTCCCACCTTCAACTTCATAACCGAGCCCTCACTTCCCGCTCTACGAGACAAAGTCCTCTCTTTCACCATCCCCTTCTTTCTTTTACATATGTACACATATCTTCTCATTACAACTCCGGCCTACAAGGAGAAGAGACAAGAGAAAGGACTTCCTAAAGAACATATCAACACAACCCATATATCAGCAAATTCTACACAATTACATATTATTAATGGAGAATCAAAGCAGCAACTTCAAGGTCCAAGGACGGAAACTCCCAACGAGGTTGCAGAAGCAAGCCCCTGCAACCCTTCAACTCGATTCATGTAATTGGAGTTTTGTGAACAAAGACCACTTCATATCTGCTCAAAATCCTGTGCCGATACCGTTGTTATCACCTCTCATGTTATCGCCGCCGCCATTGCCAGAGATGGGAGTTGAAGTTGGTGCTGATCAGGTGAGGGAAAGAGAAGGAGAAGGTAACAATAATGGTTGTGATAGAGGTGCTGATTCAACAATGACAACAGATGCACCACCTAATTCTTTGGGGGAAACTTCATCTGATCTGTTCTCCTTCTTTCAATCACAATGTGTGCTCGTGCACCATGCACATTAATTATCGGCGGTTTTGATTGAATCTAGGAATATATTTATATATATATATGCAATGTATGGATTCATACGATGTGTGATATTCATGCTGTTGGCTGCTCTGCTTTGATATGGCTCTTTCTTTGCTATTTATGTAGTTTTGTGACGACATCAGAGTTCAATTGTTTGAGCTAGGAATATTCAAATATGAATTTATAACATTAAGTTACAAAAGGAATAGCCTCTACCTTTGCACCAAAGCCCATAAACCCATGAACCTAACAGATTATAACATGGAAATGGAATTGGCAAGTTGGTCACGTTCCCTAAATTTTACATTCAGACTCAGATTTTTCGCCTTGTAAAACACTTGGGCATTTTATTCTTCTCAGAAACCCAGCAGAAGGAATCATGTTGCTTTACGGTTAAAACGTTACTCCTTACAAAATCTAATCTCCTGACACATTGCTAGCGTCAATTTTTTTATTTTTATTTTTCTCAGGTACAATAAATCAGCCTACTCATTTTATTTAAACCCCTTTTCTTTTCTAATCATTCTCACTTTTGGCATAAATTCATAAGAAAACCGTATATCCTCGTATCAGAATCTCACAACACATCATCACTTTGGCAAATAAACCAATCAAGCTGCTTGCAGAACTAATAATACGAAGTGCAAGCACCTCTGAAATTTGCATTCACCGAAAACTAGCAAGAGCCTCAGGAACACAGTATATACCACTCTTATCATATATAAGAGAAAGGGCTCATTTCAAGAGTTTCCCAATTCCCATGCACAAAATAAAAATATTCTACATCTCATTATCCTTCCGCAAATAAAACTATTAAGTAGAGCTTTCTTAGGAGGAGTGCAGAAAAGAAACGATATCTCCTCATGTCATTCAAAAATCAGTCCAAATATACAATGTGAATGGAACTACCCAGTTCACCAAATAAATAAAACTCCTCAGGATTGGTCGTTCTATATATGACCCATAAAGGCCCTTCTCGTATGTACAACCATCCATCCATCCTATGCCAACAATTTTAAGAGCATCATATCATATGATGTTATCCACCCTCCAGCTTTCACTTTATCAATAGAAAGAATTGAAAAGATACAAAAACACCTCTCTTGGCACTTCTTCCTATGACCATGCGGGCAAGTTTTGGTGGTGGAAGTAAGCCTTCCTCTGGCTAGGAAAAATCAGAAGTCAAACTCCCCAGTAGCCTGTAGATATATGAGAAGGGCAATAGTCATACATGGGGGAGCAGAAAAAGAAATCAAAATCCAGGCAATGAATATATCACCAGATACTGGATAGTAATAGAATATATATTCTACTTTGAATGCATATGCCGCACCTTTGTGAAGAGAATATCCTTGCTGTTGATGTGCATAATACCATCCTTTAGAGTACATTTCCATCTGCTTTTTGTCCTTGTAACCTAGTTACACAAACATTAATGGGATGAAGAGATCATCTTCCCCCTCAAGACGACATGACATAAAAAATGGGTTTATCTAGGACTTTGGTAATTTTAGTTATGTATGGTTGTGGGTATCGCACCAAGAACGCACAGGGCAATCCAAAAATATGCAAGACTAATAGCCCTCGCCATGAAAATCAATGGATCACTAACTAATTTTGAAAGATATGAAAAGTTGATCTACGGCCTTAATTATCACACCAAGATCATGCTTGACATGATTGTATGTCTTTATATTCTGAAGAATGCATCCAAGGAATGAGCAACTACTGTGTGGTGCGGTGGATTATTCCAACATCATGATTTTGTATGCACTGCCTTCCATAGACATGTTCAAATATATCAAGCCTGCAAGCAGTTACCTTGTCAAACTGAGCTAGAACTAAATGCTGTGTGTTTGGCTCCTCTCCCTCGATATCATCCAAATCATCATCATCATTTTCATTCAGAGGTGGTTCATCATCATCATCATCCACACCTTCATTTTGTGCCCCAGCTGCTGGAGTCCCTGCATGTAGATCTAAGAAGATAAAAAAGTACCAAATGTCATTCAAAAGTTACTAGGCCAAGAAGTGCAGGAATAAATGACGGAAAAACGAAAAAGTAAAACACCTACAACCGGCTTTTCAAGGTAGTTACCTCCTGATCATCAACTTCCAATGGGTTCATAATTGTATATACATGCTATACAAAAAGCTTACCATGAGGAGCAGGGGTGTTCACTGTGTTGTAGTCTTCACTGGCAACTCCTTGATAAGGGTACAACTTCAAGATGAAAACAAAATGTCATAACATGAAAAATAGAATGTTGAACTAAATACTAAATGCATATGTGCATATGAACAAGGTAACAAGGTCTAGGTCTCAAAGCAAAATGCACAAATAGCATAAAATTAACCATCACTGCTACTAGTAAAATGGAGGATCAACATTGTGGAAAACAATATATCAATTACCAAAAAAATTGAAAAAAATCACAAGGTAATAATATGGCGCTGGACCTGTAAATTCATCTTTGCAAGTTCAGCTTGTCCATATACTATTCAATAACTGCTGCCTAGAGTTCACATTCCAATAATCCAAAGCATTCAACCAAAAGTGCAAGACAAGTAGGTTTTGAGAGGCAACATGATGCTAAGTATTTTTTACAAATCTAATAGATGGTTAAATTTTTTTGCAATCCAGATCAATGAACAATAGCATGATTTCTTGATGATTTAAGTCGTGATTTACATGTTCACTCTGGGAAGCTGTTTGAACAATTCATTAGACATGCAAAATCTGGATAAGTAATTTTTTATATATGTTCACAAAAAAAAAAAAAAAACTCGAAACACATGGGTAATTGAAAAAAATTGTCATCCATGCAGTCTCGCCATCACCAGTGTGTGTTTGAAAATCAGGTTAATACCATACACAGCCTAAGCAACACATAATCATGGAACTCCATAACTCAATTTCTTTGACACATTTTTTGTTATGAACTATCAAGTAAACCTAATTATTTGGCATTGATCCTTGATTAAACTAGGCAAGAAGTTCTATCATGTATCATTGAGCCTCTTAACATTGCAGAACCACCGTTTGGGCGACAAGTGAGGGCATAACCATGTTCAAATTATTTCAGTAGAAAAAAAAGCTGCCTTGCAGAAAGTTTGTGTTCACCTATACTAGAAAAGAACTGACAATTTTAACATCTCAGTCATCAAATCAAACTGTATTAACGATCTCTAAACTTCAACAATAATCCAACTCTCCTGTTTTCCATTTCCTGCTTTTTTTCTAGAAATTCATAAATTACCTTAGTTTTTTCTTTTTCTCTTTTTTTTCTTTTTTTTTTTTTTATGAGCAGAAACAAGAAATATATTGTATTAATTTTAAGACATAGACACAATACAGATTGTGGTTAAGCACCAGAAGTGCCTAACAGTATCAATAGAGACTCACTTCTAGCATCCAAAGGCACTCATTTCTACAAACAGAATATGGTCAAAAGTAGTAAGTTGCTTAACCCCTCTAAGCCCCAAAGAAAGACACTAGGAACCATAGTTTTGACCCTGAAACAAACAATTACTCCAGTTTAAGAACCAATCTTAAATAGAAAAACCATTGGCCCATGAAGATGCATATACCCAAGTGCTTGCCATTAGCCTAATTTCAACCCGCAATAGGTCCCCATCCAGGGGCGCGTTGTTGAACACACTATTATTACATTCCATACAAAGAGACCACAAAGTAGCATAGAAAGAAATCAGCCCAATCTCCTTCTCTTGCCTTGAAAGATTAGAGAGATGAGATGAGATAAATTACCTCAGTATTGAAGAACAAGTGTTGAAATTTACTTCTAACTCATGCAAATCCTTTATTTATTTATTTATTTATTTACGGGTTTTTTTTACTCATATAGACAATGAATTAGAAAAATGGAAAAGGACTTTTTTGTCAAAAGTGGCAGATTGGAGCTCATTCTTTTGTGCTTTCAGCTCTACCGTCATATTATCTATCCATGTTTAGAGTTCCCTGTAGAGTAGCCAAACAAATTGAGAGGAAGATCAAGACCTTTTTCTGGGGAAGTATGGATGGCAGGGATGCTTCTTGTTTGATCAGTTGGAACATTGCCCAAAGACCAGTGGAAAAGGGGGGTCTTGGCATTGGTAATAATATCTCTAAAAGAAACATTGCTTTGTGTGCCAAGTGTTTGGAGGCTCCTCTGTGATCAACAATCTTTGTCGGCCCAGGTCATCATTACCAGACATGGCATTATCAGATGTGGCACTCTAATTGACAGGGCGAGAAGAGTGATTTTCAAAAGTCCATGGAAGTTCATTGCATCATTAGCACCACAATTCTTTGAGCATTTAAGGCCCATGGTTGGTAATGGCCGCACCTTTAGGTTTTGGGATAATTGGACTGGGGATACAACCTTACTTGATACACGTCCTTTACTTTTTCGCCTCTCCGTGTTGCATAATGATCCCATAGCCTCATTCCTATCACCTTAATCAAATCCCTCTTCCTCTGTCCCTTCATGGAATTTCCACTTCCCGAGAGCACTTACATCAAGAGAACAAAGTGAAATTACTGTCCTTTTTGACATTAGGTTTTCTAATGACAATTATAAATTCATTTGGTCACCTACCACGTCAAGTCTTTTCTCTTGTAAATCCTACTATGACATTCTTATTGAATGCCAGTCGTTGCCCATGTTCACCTTTTCCCCCACATATGGAATGTGCATGTCCCATCTAAAGTGAAGGTTTTTTTCTGGCTTTTGGTACATAATAGGATCAATACGTATCACGTATGACATGCTACAGAGAAGGTCTCCCTACATTTGTTACACTCCCCATTGTTGCTCATTTTGCTTTCGAGAAGGCGAGTCATCAGATCAAGGGTAGAAATGGAGGCTGGTAGAATCGCATATTTTGCCACTTTATGGGCTCTATGGCTTGTCCAATAACAAGAGTCTTCAACAATGCGACTAAGGAGGTGTCTCAATTGTGGGAAGAAGTGAAGTTCCTACCTAGCTCTTGGGCTTTCGCCTCATCCATAGTTGATGGGTGCTCACTCTCAGATTGGTATTTAAGTCGGTCTAATTGTTTGTATAAGGTTCACCGTACATGGTAATGTTTTGGGGGTTTAAATTCTTGGAGTTTTGATGTGAGGAATTCAAAAGGCTAAGTGATGGTTAAGCACTTCTGGTGCTTTTATGATTGGAAGATACTTCTTTATAGATTAATACAATATATCCTTGTTTCTGCTATATATATATAAAATAAAAAAATAAAAAAACCAAAACAAACAAGACAAATATTTTAAGGATCAATAGCTAGTACTAATGATTACTGATCGATTAGGATTTAAGAACTAAGATTCATTATAACATTCTAGTGCAACTATGCGGTTTTCTTTGATGCAAAAGCAACCAACTAAATTTGAAATGAGAAACAAAATTCCTATAGGGAGCCAATGATAGTCACTATGCACTTTCTTAAGATAATAGAGAAAACCAGAATTATGTTAGTATGTCTATATGAATGTGGTACAAAAAACTCAAATATTCTGCTGTCTAATTCAAGATGGATACATCCCCTTGACATCACTATCCCGCCGGAGACATAGTATATCCTACCTATATTACCCGGACTCTTTATTTTAGCCCGACATACCCGTGTCCGACACTTTAGGATGGGACATGCATATGGGATATGTGTCCGACACTTTGGATTTTAGAATATTACTATGTAGATTCTCCAATGGAAATAAGAGAAAGTATGAAAGAAGATAATGACTAATAGGTGAAACTCACTTAAGTGGGAGAACAAAACAAACAATAAATGAGTGAAAAAAAGAAAAAAAAGGAAAGAATGGTATAAACAATAGTTGAGTCCCCGTATCCTAGAATTCAAAAATGAACAAGTCGAACTTTTAGATATGTACCCGTATCCGACACCAATACCCGAGTCCAGGTAACATAGTATCCTACATACAACTCTCCCAATTTCATCCAAACAAAGACAGATAGACCACAAACAAATTTAGAGGCCACCACTCAAGTCAAGTTACAATACTTCAATTATGAAGCAAGACACTTAAAGCTGGAAGTCCAATTTAATGTACAGATTAGAAGGAATCTCATATATCTTTTACCAAGATAGTAGGAAGATTTACAAATCTTTCAGAAAATATGAAAACAAGTATCACTATACATTTTAAAAAAAAAAAAAAACAAGTTAAAGAATATAATGGTTTAGATAAGATTTACAAATATTAAATATATAGTCTCAATAATGCTTTAGATCATATTACATTTATTGTATCCTATTGTACGCTTCAATTTTTTGTGGGGACCTGTAAAACTAAAATAATAGCATATATGAAAAATTTATGAGTTAATTAACATAGTTTATCTAATAAAAATATCTAAAAAAAGAAGCTAGCATCAAGCATTCTACATTTATACATTTATTTTTTTAAGTTAAAAATGTCATCAGAATTGTCCAATTTGGGGAATTATATCAATTATCAACTAACTCCAGTCATTTGTGCACTTTTTATTGCATTTTATTCATAATCCGCTAATCCAGTGCTGAAAAAATAAAGAAATTTAAGGGCATCTCAGAATTTTTTGTTTGGACGCTTTATAGCAAGAAGAATGGAGAACAGAAGAGTTATGGATTCAGACGAAGCAATTCAATTTGTAGCTCCGTACTTTACATATACTATAACCTACTTTCTTAAAACAGCTTCTCAAAGTTCTCAAATCATCATCCAACAAGTCATTATCAAGCCAATAACAATTAAAGGAAAATTGGACAGTAGGAAAACAGCTTCAACAAATGGAAAATCCTTGATATTTGCCAAATTTGCCAAGTTTCACTTATAACTTTGGGAATAATGTATTTCTCTTAGGTACAAAGAAAAAAAAAATTCATAGAATAACATTCAAATCAAGGGTTCTAAAAATAATATTCTTTTGGTGTGCTTCCAACATGAGGAGCATTCTCTGTTTAGACCAAGAAAAGATAATTGTATTACGCCAGAAAGTAAGAATACAACGAGCAAGATAAAGAAGACTGAGCATCAGTGGAGAAAACAGAGAACATATCAATAAGACCACATCAAATATCTACTTGAGCCCACCTAAACCAAGAACTCAAGAGATATCTCACAACACTCACTAAGAGAAATATAAAAATATCCCTACAATTATACTCCCAAAGATGCACATGTGGGATCTGCTCTCAATACTCAAATAAAGAATATGAAGGCAATGATTGCATCAATTTGAATTGGTATTTGCCACTAATTACCTCCATTGACTACATCTCAGCAATCAACTAGTCCTTTTAGGATAATTCAACCAGAACCAAAATGCCTTTCATTTATTCCATTATCTATATATGCCCAAAACATCTTCATCGAGGATTGAAATTTCGACTTCGCCCTAAACTTTGCTTACACTAAAATAAAAAATTCAAAATTGTGGCGAACCTTTTCAAAATTTTCTCAAAACCACCAAAATTTCTGCAAGTTCCAACAAGCATTTAATGATTTCTTAGGTTATACCATGTATAAGCAACATATTACAATGACTCCTAGTGATGTTACGAACCCATACATGCTGAGAGATATTGCATATAGAAAAGGTTTGTGCCCATTAACGTCCTCTCTACTGAAGGAAAAGCATTTCATTAATTATGCTTGTTGACAAATTTCA
Organism: Paratinospora sagittata; assembly: GCA_035771175.1. Classification (NCBI taxonomy): domain Eukaryota; kingdom Viridiplantae; phylum Streptophyta; class Magnoliopsida; order Ranunculales; family Menispermaceae; genus Paratinospora; species Paratinospora sagittata. Next base: position 6,343,455 of record CM069606.1, on the reverse strand, counting down.
TGGAGAACTCCCAAGTCCCAAGATCCGAAGTAAACAATTAAAAGAATTGTTTGCCAAAGGCACCTATCCTAACTTTTCAAAACCCTACAAATATAGTAGTGAAGACAATGCCTAATTCCTACAACACTGCTAATTCTTAGTTATAACTTTATAAGATGTTACATTTTATAAAGATATTATAATGTAAATTGCGTTTTTGTGTATCTTAGAATTTTTTACTGCTTTTTTTTGTTTTTATAAATGCATATAGGCTTCCTTAAGAGAAGGGTTACACTTTTATAATGTCAGTCAATTACAATACATGGAACCTAAGTCCATCAAGGAGTTTTAGATTAAGCACCTACTATTGCCATCAACCATGGATACACCCTTATGTTTATTCCTAATACTTTATTTTAATCCAGCTTATCTTGAAGCATTCTGATTTAAGAATAATCCTATTAAGGTCTACTTTTGCATTATCATTGGAAGATCATTATTGTCAAAGTGTTTGGGACAAGTGGACCCTCCTCATCTATGATCCAGTTCTCCTAATGCGGACTCCCCCTTCTCTTTTCATAATGGTGAAAGGTTGAAGCCTAAAATCAAGAACTATTAGAGGGTGGCCTTTTTTGCAATTACTCGGTGTATTTGGATTAAAAGAAACAATAGGATTTTTCATGATAACTGCAAAAGTGTGGAGCGGGTGAGGGATTCTTCCCTTTTTCTGTTTTTTTCTTGGGTTAGCACTTTTACGTTGTCTCTAGGCTATGGTTTTGGGGAACGGATGGGCAATTGGAACTCTATTTTGTAAAAGTTTGTTGCTTCTTTGGGACTCCTAGTCCCCACTTGGCTGATTTTGTATGACCTCTTGTTATCAATATATATTTACTCTTTGTTTCTTGTTAAAAAACAAAAAAAGTGTCAAGGCAATGCCTAGAACCTAAACCACGGATTAAATATGTTGCAGAATATGAAAAATAAAATACAATTATAAATAATCAGATATTAGATAAACTAGTTAAAAAAAATATTAGAAGTTTAAATAACTTATTCATGTCCTAAGGGAAGTTTTAAAATTGAAAGAAGATAATTGTAAACTTAAAACCTAAAGCATCATAATATTAACTTAAAAAAAGACTCACATGTGTGCCAGAATGAATAGTGATATCCAAAAAAAAAAAAGTTGAGAAACATGTAAATTTTAATGATACACAAGTCTCTATAAATCTTGGTCAATTTATTTTAAGAAAATAATTCATTTTCCCTTTCAAAATGCTTTTATAAATTGTTACAAAGTGGTAGAAATTATAAGAATCATACATAAAACTTTCTACCAGCAAACCATCGCAAATGGCTTAGTTGATTTATAGACTGTACTGCAACAAATAGAACACATCATGGGACCTTCGTTTGTGTACACCTAATAAATGAGAAATTATCATGGTCTCTCCTTAAAACGTGGAGAACTCCTTTTTCCTAACAAAAAAAGGAACTTGAATGGAATTCATTGGAGCACCTCACATCAATATTTAGAACTTGACCATCTTTCTTAACAAATATATTGGTGAAATATACTATTTTCCATACAAAATAAATCTTGAGTTTCTCAATAGATATTTCTAGTTTTCTTACATGTCATTAATCAAAGAGTTTGAAAGTTTTATATGATAATGACATTCATTTGTCCATGCAAAGAATTGTCATTTCCTACATATCAAAAATAAATAAACCTATTAATCAAAAAGAAGCATCCGCATATGATATAAAGGAGAGCATGCCAATAATTCCCCTAACTCTCCCAAACCATTTGAAGATTTGATTCTTCAATATATCAAGCTCGTTCTAGGTTTATATGTACAAGAACAAATTTTGATAGAATATAGCATTTAATCTTCTTTATCAATCATCAAAAATTCTGCAAGGACATGTCTAGAACAATAAGTTTGTTAAAGAAGTGACAAATCAATCATCTAACATTTTTAATTGATGCAAGCAAAGGCAAACATGCTGCAAATTAGGAACAAAGAGACAGTAGATCATGCTAATATAGGCAATGAAAGAAGAACCTCAGATTGAAAAACATCATAAGTAGCATCTCCAGCACCATCTTGCTGTGGCATATATCCACTTCCATGAATTTTAGGAGCCATATCTTCGCGTTTTCGCTTTCCAGAAGACGCCATGAAGAAGTCCTGAATTTAAATCCCAACATCAGACATAGAAATGAACTTCAGAACCAAGATTTCAGAAAAACTTGAGGCACAAATGTGGCAGTTTGCTTTTGTGTAGTGAGACATAAGCTTTGAGGTGGTACTAATACCAAGTATAAGCCTCATTTTTTATAAGAAAAAAAAACTATATATACATGAAAATGATAAAACAAATATTAAAATTCTAAAAAATCTAAATATCAATTATAAATAAATAAAAAAGCATCTAAAACAAGCAAAATATGTCCTCGTATTACATATGTGTTGAGAACTTAGAGTGACTTAATAAATTAATTTTCTTAATTTTTAACATTATTAAGAATTGAACGAGTACATATCATATCATATGCCAACTTTTCCAAATTTCAAATCTTAAACTATTCAAAGCATAATACCAAATGCAAATTGTAGTAATTATTGTTAGTTAATCTCACTTCACACCATTTTTTAACTAATGCAAGCTAAAATTAGAATAATGTGTTGAAAGCTTTTATATTATTAGGTTAGTATTTGTATGATAGTTAATGAGTTTAAAGCTATAATACTAGTAAAAGTCCTTTCCAGTGACTAAAGGTTCAAGGCCATAGGCCGAGGCCCAAAGTCCCAAAAGAAAGGCCTTAACAAAGCTAAGCCAAGAGACCGTTGTGGAACTTCGTAGGCAATGCTTCCAAGGCAAAAATTTTGACTCTGTTAGAGACAAAAATCCTAAATGAAAGAAAAGTAATCTTCAAATACTTAAAGAATTAGTTATAATTTTCCAAAAGCTATAATTATAAATTTATTTTTGAAACAAAAATAATAAGAGAAAAGCCTCACTATGCCTCAAGGTAAACCTCAGAACTTGACCTCGGCGCTTACGTCTCAAAGCCATCTTTGGGCGCATCGAGCAATTTTTAAAACCATGTTTGAATCACCAGAAAGTTACATTATTCTCTTCACCAAGAAAACTAAGATGTATATTTTGAAAAATAGAGCACAAACGCTTGAGCTAGTTTCAGTTATACAAAGGAAACTTCTTTACAAGATCCATGTTTGTTGGGGACAACAAAATAGCTAAATGGTTCAATAAAAAAAAAAAGAGTAGATGATCCATATCATTATCATCTAAGAAAAAGAATTACCTGTGTTGTGGGTTGATTAGAAACTCCTCTATCTGTTTCATCCCGCCCTTCCACATAAGCTACAATATTCACACTTAATTACTATACATGTCTAAAGCATAATTTAGTGTGGGAAGAATCAATTTAATACTTTCAATGAAGCCTATTTGACTAACCAACATTAACATCAACCCCAAGAGGTCTTTGGTTCATCCAAGGAGATGGTGGTTGCTGCAAAAAAAAGGGAGTAAATTATGACGTTGGTGTCAGAATCACAAAAATAAATGAAGCTGAGCAGGCCTTGCGATAATACACCGACAAACAAATAGAAACAAAACGAAATTAAAATAACATTAAAAAAACAAAATAATTGCAATGAAGCTCACCATGTAAGGACTAGGCCTCCCAGGTTTAATATCAGGCACACCTCCACTATCTTGAGGAGTCGGATAGTCACTAGGTGTGGGAAGATGATACACTGAGTGGTCCACTGTTCCAGGCAAAGGTGTTTGAATGGGAGTCTGTAATGGAGTCTACGATCCAAAACCCAATCTGTCAAACTTCAACATCACCTCAAAAACACCGTAATTAGATTAAAAAGAAGCTAATTACCGGCGGAAAGAGGATTTCAGCAGTTGGAGTTTCGTATTCGTCCGGCCCTTCATAGGGTACATTTAGATCATGTACAGGAGTGATAGCACTCCCACCTGCGGCAGCCTGTTTAGGCAGAGACGACCTCTCTATCGGTCCGCAAATAGCTCCACAGTGCATCATTTTCATTTCCCATAGCTGAAAAACCCCAAATACGCAACAGAAATCTTAAACAAACAACCATTCATGTCTTTAAAGAAAAAAAAGAGAAAACCTAGAACTAAATAACTAATCCAAATCACAAAACCCTAAACACAAACACATCACAATTGATAACATAAATCCCTTGTTGAAAAGAACTTCCTTTACTAAAGAATCAAATCAAGAATTCCATTAGAAACCCTAAAAGAGAGAGATAGAGTGCGTTACCGCTTGAAGCTCGCTAAGAACGCTTTCATCAACACCAGATTGTATAAAATCGTCACGGACCTTGTTGATGACGTCTTCGATTACATTGATGTAAACAGCGCTAGTAGTAGTAGTCGTCATGGCTGACGATCTCGAAAGATCTGAGTAACCACGACACAACACACTAATTCCTTCAAAAGCGAAGAAGACGAGAATTACTAGAATTCAAGAAATGAAACGGTGAGATAATGAAATCAAGTGTTCGGAAATCATAAGATTCGGATGCGATTTGCAAAGAGGTCTAGGGTTTGTACCTCTCTCTCAGCCGGACTGAAAGACGAGAGAGAAAGAGAGAGGAAAGAGAGAAAGAGGGAGAGCGCGGACGAGAAAACAAGAATAAAGGGAGGAATATAAATAGGTTTGCATCCGTTTATAGTCTGTAGACACGTGTTAAAATCTGCGTGATCTCGATTCACTTTTTTTCGGTTTTTTTTATTCCTTTGCTATTTAGTCTTTCGTAGTTGTTGCTTGTTGGTTCTTTATAGAACACTCACTACTCCAAACTCGTTCAAGCTATCTCCCACAGTCATACAGTAAGTATGCAAATTACCAAATATGCCACTTATTCCATATGAATTACCAAATGACGGTCTATCAACTATAAGGGACTAGTATAATAACATGGGTATATAAAATCTAGATTCAAACTACTACAATAAGACACACTTGTTCCGTTGTGTTTTGGTTGAGAGCCTTGAGGTCAAACTTCAAACTTAGTCAAATAAGCCTTTGAGGCAATGGCTGGCCATAATGCCTTTTCTTGGTTCATAGGCAAAAAGACAAATGAACGAACATTTAATTTTTATTAGACTATTTGCTCTCTGAAAGGGCACATTTTATAGGTCTTGATAAGTATGTGACACAGAGGATAGGTAAAATAACTCTTAAACCCAAAAAAACACAGAAAAAAAAAAAAAATCTTCTCAATAGAAAATATAATTTCTAAAATTTATTAACTACAAAACCCTTTTTCCGATGGGTTGGTGTATTCCACATTAGGGATCATGTGAAGTGAATTAAAAGCCCTTTAATCCTCCCAATCAAAAACTTGAAGCAAATGCAATGGCCAGCATGCAATCCTACCAATCCAGATGTTCTTTAATAGCACAAAGGCTGGCAACCCTGATACTTATGGCATGTTGTAATATTTGTAGCACAATAAATAATTCCTGTCATGGATTTCATGTGCTGCAGCAGAGAAACATTGAAGAAGTTAAAGAAAGATTATATTAAATTAAGGAAAGAAAAAAGGGTCCTTAGGAACACCCTGAGAAGAGATACATTGCTAGTACATTGAGAAGAGATACTGAATTTTTTTTTTCTTGGTAATGTTTTCTGATCTGAGCAAAGAACCTTTAGATTATTGTGCGGAATCGTGGTAAAGTATGAAAGAAAAATAAGACAACAAATTTAACGTAGTTCGGCAAATTGCCTACATCCACGGGAGACAGCAAACTTGTATTATCAGAAAATACAAACTACACCCTTAGTTGAATCTTACAGATTAGATCTCTTAAATAGATCTCTCAGAATAGAACTCTCTGACTCTCAGGAATGAATTTCAAGAATGAAGTTAAGCTCTATTTATAGATGTAATTAGGGGCATATTCGTAATTATAAATATATTAAAATAATATATTTATATTTAAATAAAAGTTTTCGGCGCGCGGCGGCCGCATTCGGCGCCATTATTTTTTTTCTTTCGGCGCGGTTTCTTTCGACGCCTCCTTTTCCTTCATTCTTTATTTAGCCACCTTCTCTTTTGTCAGCCGACCAAAGAAAAGGTGGCCACATAGGGGGAAACCCAATAAATCTCCACCTCCACCTCATGTGGAACAGGGCTTCACCATACTTGCAGCAATTTGTCAATTAAAACTACAGAGTAACAATCTTTACTGTGGCGAGCTTCCTTCAGAAAACTGTTGCTGCCTCCATTAGTGCCCTTAGGCACTCCGAGCTTGTGAGATGTTGATCAAGTCCAAACAATGTTGGAACTTGATCCCAGTAACCACCTTTGTAAGCATATCTGCAGTCTTGATCTTTTGCAGAAGAATACTCCCTTCTTCTACTATTTCTCGAACAAAATGAAAACGAACATCAATATGCTTCGTTCGACTGTGATGAACTTGGTTCTTTGCCAAACAAATGGCACTCTGGCTGTCGCAGAAAACTTCAACATTCTTCTGCACAATTCCCAAGTCTTTAGTCAATCCATGAAGCCAGATTGCTTCCTTAAAAGCTTTCGTTACTGTCATGTACTCTGCCTCTGTAGTAGACAAAGCAACTGTTGACTGTAGTGTTGATCTCCAACTTACTGGTCCTCCTGCCATAGTGAAAACATAACCAGTAGTAGATCTGCGCTTGTCAAGATCTCCAGCATAGTCCGAATCCACATATCCGACTAGATGCTTACAACTCTTCGAATCTCTCTCGAACTTTAAACCAATATCCACAGTACCATGAATATACCGTAGAATCCACTTCACTGCTTGCCAGTGGCCTTTACCGGGGTTGTGCATGTAACGACTTACCATACTTACAGCATGTGAAATGTCAGGTCTGGTACACACCATAGCATACATCAAGGCACCAACTGCATTTGCATATGGAATATTCTCCATTTGCTTCTTCTGATCTTCAGAATTTGGTGACATTGATGTACTTAACTTGAAATGTGGTGCCAATGGTGTGCTCACAGGTTTTGTGTCATTGCCAATGCCAAAAGTTTGAAGAACTTTCTTCAAATACTGAGTCTGAGTCAAACAGATTGTGCCTTTGGCCCTGTCTCGAGTTATCTCCATCCCGAGAATTTTTCTGGCATCTCCAAGATCCTTCATTTCAAACTCTGAGCTCAATTGAGCCTTCAGCTTGTTGATATCCACCTTGCTTTTAGATGCGATTAATATATCTACATATAAAAGCAAGTAGATAAACGTATCATCTTGAAGTTTGCGATAGTAGACACAATGATCAAACTGACTCTGGGTATATTTCTGCCCTTGGATGAAGCTATCAAATCGCTTGTACCACTGTCTCGGTGACTGCTTCAGGCCATACAGTGACTTGCTCAACTTGCAAGCCCAATTTTCTCTTCCTGGTACTTTGAATCCATCTGGTTGAGACATATATATCTCCTCTTCCAAATTACCATGCAGAAAAGCAGTTTTGACATCGAGTTGGGCTAACTCGAGATCAAACTGTGCAACCAAAGCCAATAATATTCGAATTGACGAATGCTTAACAACAGGTGAGAATACCTCATTGTAGTCAATTCCTTCCCTCTGAGCGTAGCCTTTTGCTACCAGTCTGGCTTTGTATCGGATACCATCTGTGCTGGGAGAGCCTTCCTTCTTAGCGAAAATCCATTTGCAGCCAATTGGTTTCTTTCCTTTTGGAAGTGGAACCAACTTCCAAGTCTGATTCTGATGGAGTGATGTCATCTCATCATTCATTGCCATTTTCCACTTATCACTTTCCATACTCTGAATAGCATCTTTGTAATTGTATGGAATATCATCTCCGGTGACTGGAAATGCATATGCAACCATGTCAGTGTACCGAGCAGGTTTGCGGATTTCTCTTCGTGGTCGACTGGTGGCAATTGATTCTGGTTCTTGACTGATGTCTGGTCCTGGAGCCTCCACCTCAACTGAGATTTCCTCCTCTTCTTCAGGATGGTTGGATATCTCTGCTGACTTGCTAGGAGTTACTGGAATATCTAACTCCACCTGCTGAGGCAAATCTGGATCGCGATTTTCTTTATCAGAAACTGTATGCTTTAACATCACAGATTCATCAAAAGTTACATCTCGACTTTTTACAATTGTCTTTGTATCAGGGTTCCATAGTCGGAAAGCCTTAATTCCTTCACTAAAGCCCATGAAAATCGCTTTCTTGGACCTAGGATTCAGTTTGGATTCTTTCACATGGAAATATGCAGTGCATCCAAAAATGCGCAGAGAATCATAATCTGAAACGGGGTGTCCAGACCATACCTCCTTGGGAGTTTTACCATCTAGTGCTATTGCAGGAAGTCGATTGATGATGTGAGAGGCATATGATAAAGCTTCAACCCAAAATGCCTTGCTCAGTCCAGAATGAGATAACATGCAGCGAACTTTATCTACCAAAGTACGATTCATGCGTTCAGCAACACCGTTTTGTTGTAGCGTGCCTGAGACTGTGAAATGTCTGACAATCCCTTCATTCTCACAAAATCTCTGAAATGGGTCTGACTTGTATTCTCCTCCATTATCAGATCTGAGCCTCTTAATCTTCCTTCCCGTTTGGGTTTCTACCATTTTCTTCCATATAAGAAAGATATCTAGCACTTCATCTTTATGCTTCATGGTATAAACCCAAACATAGCGTGAGAAATCATCAATGAAAGTAACAAACCAATGTTTACCGCCCAATGAAGCATTTTGAGAGGGTCCCCAGACGTCGGTATGAACATAATCTAATGTTCCTTTTGTGCGGTGGATGGCAGTTCCAAACTTGACTCTCGTCTGCTTGCCTAAGATACAGTGCTCGCAGAAGTCAAGTTTTTCGGTTTTTGCACCTTTCAGAGAACCTTGTTTTATCAAGGTTTGAAGAGCCTTCTCTCCAACATGTCCGAGCCGCATGTGCCAAAGTCGGGAAGTGTCCGATGAAACATCATTAGAATTGGTGCAAGCTGAGACACTTCCGATTACTGTGTGTCCGTCAAGGAAATAAAGATTTCCTTTCTGAGTACCCTTCATGGCCAAAAGTGCTCCACGTACAACCTTTAGGACTCCACCTTCAATGGTTACCTTGTAACCGCTGGAATCAAGAACTCCTAAGGATATCAGATTTTTCTTCAGATCTGGAACATATCTGACGTCCGTGAGCAGTCTTGTTGTACCGTCATGCATCTTAAGGCGTATAGTTCCAATACCTTTTGTGTGGCAGGTATTGTTGTTGCCCATGACCACGACTCCTCCATCGAACTCATCCAATTTTGAGAACCAATGGCGATTCGGACACGTATGATAGGAACATCCGGAATCTAAAATCCATCTATCAGACTGAATGTCTATAGATGAAACTGAGAATGCAGAATCTTCTTCAGCCTTCTGTGCCACATTTGCATCTGTCTTGCCCTTATTTGGACAATCTTTCTTCCAGTGCCCCTTTTGGTGACAATAGACACATTCATCCTTTGCAAGACGTTGATGTGATGAAGGACCTTTTGACTTTGAGCGGGATCGGCCTCGCCCACTGGATCTATCAGATCTGTTGTTAGCCCTGCCTCTGGATACTGTCAAGGCTGCTGGTGATACTTCCTTGTGATCGCGTTGGTCCTTCCTTCGATACTCGTTGTTCACCAAAGCATTTGAAACATCACTGAATTTAACCTCATCTTTACCATATAGCAAAGTTGTTAAATGTTTATAACTTTCAGGCAAAGAGTTTAACAACAATAGTGCCTTATCCTCATCAAGAGGGTCAACATCAAGATTTAATAGATCAGCAAGAATCTTGTTGAATTTATCAAGATGCTCACTCATGGGAGTACCTTCGTTGTACTGAAAACGATATAGCTTCTTCTTCAGGTAGAGGCGGTTCTCTACGCTTTTCGTCATGTACTTGTCCTCCAGTTTCTTCCAGAGACTTATTGTCATAGTCTCTTTCATGACAAAGTACTTCTGATCTTTGGCCAAACAGAGTCTGATTGTTCCACAAGCTTGACGATTGACGAAATACCAATCATCATCGGACATATCTTTGGGCTTGGTTTCCAAGGCGATATGTGATCCTTCCCGGAATAAGAGATCTTGAACTTCGCATTGCCACATGCCAAAGTTGTTGGTGCCGTTGAATTTCTCCACCTCGAACTTTGCGTTGGACATCGAACTTCTTTGCCAAGGCCTGCTTGTGCTTGGGATTTCCTCCGCCATTTAGACCGAAGATATTTATGACGCCGACAAGTGCTTGAAAAATGATAAACAACTCCAACTAAGCTATATCAATAACTTAGCAGCTGAATCTGCAGAAACTGATTGCACGGTTGCGTCCGGAACAGTCGAAAATGGTGGAAACGAGTCTGACTTTGCTGAAATCAGACGAAAAATGAGCCGAATATGGTTGGTGAACAGGAATTGATGAATAGGATCGGGCTGAACGCGGACTGGGCCTGAGGAACAGTGGCGGGCTGAAACAGGGGGCCTGGCCTGTGAACAGTGACGGGCCAAAAAAGTGGCTGGGGCCGGTGAACAGTGACGGGCTGAAACTGGGGCTGGGCTGTGAATAGTGATGGCCGAAACAGGGACTGGGCCGTGAATAGTGACGGGCCGAAACAGAAGATGGGCCGGTGAACAGTGATGAACAGTGTTGGAACCGGATATAAACAGTGTCGGCAAATGCAGTACCGGGATCAAACTTTGATCGGCTCCTGTGAACTCGTTTCTTGTCCGTTTTTCTCGTTGTTGATTGCGTTGGACTCCTGGGAACAAGAGCTACCTCCATGGGTATTCAGAAAACTGTTCCGATCACTTTTACAGAATCTCAAAAATTTTGACGCTGTATCGAAAAATTCGACAGAGTGTCCGTTTTTTCTTCCAAAGCTTCACCTTGGCTCTGATACCAATTTGTTGTGCGGAATCGTGGTAAAGTATGAAAGAAAAACAAGACAACAAATTTAACGTGGTTCGATAAATTGCCTACGTCCACGGGAGACAGCAAACTTGTATTATCAGAGAATACAAACTATACCCTTAGGTGAATCTTACAGATTAGATCTCTTAAATAAATCTCTCAGAATAGAACTCTCTGACTCTCAGGAGTGAATTTCAAGAATGAAGTTAAGCTCTATTTATAGATGTAATCAGAGACATATTCGTAATTATAAATATATTAAAATAATATATTTATATTTAAATAAAAGTTTTCGGCGCGGCAACCGGCGCCATTATTTTTTTTCTTTCGGCGCCTCCTTTTCCTTCATTCTTTATTTAGCCACCTTCTCTTTTGTCAGCCGACCAAAGAAAAGGTGGCCACATGGGGGGAAACCCAATATAGATAACTGTGAAACCATGGAAGGAGTGAAAATGAAATGGAGGATGATCAAGCAAGATTATCTTAAATCATTATCAACTTGGAGAATTGCAGGATTTGATTGAAATTCATCAATAATCTGATGTTCAGTCTTGAGAAAGACAATGCCCAGTCCTTGCATCAAACTTTTCCTTCTTAAATGATTAAATCAACATGGTTAGCCACCATGAGGATACAATGAGTTCAGCAGATCTCATGAAATTTGCAGCAATAATAAATTTGAACACCTTCCTGCCGTATTTCAATCATAATTTGTATAAAGACATAATGAAACAAGGCGTGCTCTTCATTCTTAAATATATAAATCAAAGAGGAAACTCCCAAGAAGAAAATACAAGTAGTAGAGAATCAAGCAATCAATGAACCTCTACAACGCCTTGTCTCAGATGGGCTTGGCTGCTACTAAAATTCAGAACTGTAAAAAAAAAAAAAAAACAATTTAAACAATTTTTAGACAGGAAAAAAAAAATCTTTGAGCAAACAAATATCGATGAATAAAAGAGAATCATAAAGTAGCAAATATTTCAACCTTGATTTTGCACTTCTATTGATGTAAATTTCAGCAAATAGAGTACACAACACAAAAGGTATTGCCAGAAATAGATAGAATGAGAACAAACAGATTCACATTTGACCCCTGAAACTTAAAAGATCCTGGTGTTAAATAACAGCAGGGTCCTCAACTAAATTAGCCTCCTATAAATTAAGAAAGGGAAAAAAAAAATACAGTAGTTTATTTTAGTTGTTGAGGACGTTCAGCACCAGACCATAAGGTCCAAGGTTCAATCTCAGGTTAACCAATCAAAGGAATAAAACTGACCATGACCAAACCTGCCTCAGGAGCACCATTCCCTTGCATTTTGAAACAATTTCAACCAAGGGCTAGCACCACTCTTATCGACATCCCAGTTCTTCGGGTACCACGGAAACTGCCACATTAAGAAGCATCGTTCAGGATGAGGCATCATGGCGAGGTGCCTCCCATCTGATGAACAAATTGCTGCCACGCCCAATGGAGAACCATTTGGATTGAAAGGATAAAATTATGTTTCCTTTCCATCATCATCACAGTATCTAAGTGGAGCCAAGTTTGAGTTAAGCACAGAATCAAGAACACCATCATCGGGGAAATAAGCTCGACCCTCACAACGAGCAGCCCACACACCTAGAGTACTACCTTCCATTCCTTTGAACATTATTGCAGGTGAGTCCCCTATTTTCACACTTGTGAAACGGCATTCAAACCGGCCAGACTTGTTGTGTATGAACCTTGGTTGTGACGGGTCTCCACCTGCACCAAGGACACCACCTACTTGAACTCCTGGAACCCATCCCAACAAAGCCATAAGTTGGCAACCGTTGCAGACCCCAAGGCTGAAAGTGTCTGGCCTGTTGTAGAATTCTTGGAATTGGTTTAGGAGAGGCTGGTTGAAACGTATAGAAGCAGCCCAACCTTTTGCAGAGTCCAACACATCTGCATAGCTAAAACCTCCCACAAACACGATCCCTCAGAAACTATCCAAGGAGATGACACCATTCACGAGGTCTGACAATGTGATGTCCCAAGGTTCAAAACCAGTAGCATTTTCTGGCCATTTTACTTGCAAGTCCATGTTTCAGTTTGTGATTGATGACCCTTCTTTTCTTTCTTCTCCTTTGGCCCCTTTGTTGTGAGCTTCATATACCATCTAAGGTAAAAATATTTGGGTGGACCGTGGTCTATAATAAGCTTAACATAGGTGATGTTCTCCAAAGAAAGGCTTCCTTTTTTAAACTTTGCTTCCACATTGCTGTGTTTTGTGTGTAACAATGTAGACAGTGCAGATCATCTATTTTTCAGATGCTCATTCTCTTTGACAATATGGGTAGAATGGAAGTCTAGAATTGGGGAAAGGTTTGCCATCCCAACCTCAATTGTTGACTGCCTGACGATGGCTCATATAAGTGGTCTTAAAGGTAGCCAGGTTAATATCTTGCAGTCTGCTATCTTTGCTACATTATGGAGAATTTGGTTGGAACGCAATCACCGCATTTTCGAAGGGGTTGTGAGGAATGTTGAAGAGGTGTGGAATGATGTCATCCTAATGGCAAGCTCTTGGTTGGTGGCGTTTGGAATTAGTGGGAATTACTCTATTAATGATTGGGTGAGAAATTGGGGTGATTGTTTTATGTAAGATTGTTGTAAGTTTGATGTCCTCTTGTTGGTTAGAGCACCAGAGGTGCTCTGTTTTGTTGTTGACCATTTCTATTTTTAATATATCTGTTTTGTTTATTCTCAAAAAAAAAAAAAAAAAAAAACCAGTAGCATTAAATGCTGCAGACATTTCCCTGCCCCCGTTGCTGCCTTCCTCTCGGATCACAGCCACTTTAGATTTAGAAGGAATTGCTAACCATTTTTCATCTGTAAATGAAGGTGTGAATGATAAAGTCCAAGAGGGTTCATGCCTATTCTTCAATCCCTCTTTTTCTGACTCCACACAGGAGGCCAACCTCTGGAAGCCCTCTCGCTCAAAACTGGTTTCTTCCCATGCATCTCTGAGAAGGGAAGTTTCCTCATTCAATTTCTCAGCTCCATCAAAAGATAATTGTACTTTGGGTGATGATGTCACCTGCCCAATGACCTCAGCACTAACGCAAGCATCTTGAAGCTTTCCCCTGACTTCTTCCAAATTGCTCTTACTAACCTCCAGAACAAGGCCAAGTTCTTCTGCAAAGAGTGCTGGGAAGAGGTTCTTACCATATGAATTTAAGTCCAAGCTGGCACCACAATTTCCAGCAAATGCCATCTCCAAAACACACACTATTATATCATGACCGGCAGAAATCAACTTTTTGGCAAGCAGCTATTGTACAACTTCAAAAACACTCTTCAAGTAAGAGATATCACCATGATCTGGAGACTCGTCTCCAATTTAATCAAAAGCTTGAGCCAAAGCAGATCCACCTAATCAGAGCTTCCCTTTTGCCAAATCTATGTGAAGAAGAATACCATCATCTCCGAGTTTCAGGTCTGGAGTCACTGTCAAAGTTATGTCCGGGCATGTGACATAAGTGCTAATCACAAGGTTTCCAGGAGCCTTCACAACCTCACCAGATGCATGGACTGCCATTGAAAGGCTGTCCTTCCCACCATCTATAGCAATATCTAGTTCAATCATTGCTTCTGAAAGAGCAATTGCAGCATCATACATAGCTGCTCCTTCCCCATCGAGCTTAGCAGCATACATCCAATTGCCGCTAGCCTTGACATCAGAAAGTGAAGTAACCTTGGCCCAAACAAGATTTGTAAGTGCTTCTCCAACAGCTAGTCTTGCCATTGCTTTTGGATCAAGCAAACCCTTGATGGGTTGCTCTCCTATAGAACAAGCACCCCCTGTACGATCACTGTATGTTTGTGCAATGACTGCAACATCCGAAAGAGTAAGCTGAAAGGGCCCAACAGTCTGCTGCTGAGCCACAAGATCTGTTACACATCTGTCCACCTTTGTCGTCAAAAAGCGCTTCGAACAGACAGAAGGAAGTCTTAAAACCCTCTTCAGAGCATCAATTAATGTGATCCCCGGGGCAATATCTAGTGGCTCTCGAGTGTCAACAATCCGAGTGAATTCAAATGATTTCTGGGGCATGTCTCCAAGCACCTTATCAAGCTCAAGATCCGCTGCTGGAGGTGGGGGAGGGAGCCCAACTGAGCTACAATGTTCCACAACTAAGCTATCAACTAAAACTACTCGCCCCTCCCCATTGATAGTTCCAATAACAGCCATAGACACCCTTTCTCTTTTGCAAATAGATTCTAATAAACGACGACTTCCAGGCTTCACTAATATGGCATCTTGCTCCTGATACTCGGCACCCCATATCTCCAAAGCTGACATGGTATGGTCACCAACCACAATTGCTCGGATATCAATCACAGCTCCCTCAGGATAGATTATTTCCTTAACAACCTTGCAATTTCCCCCAGCACCTTGATCATGGATGCTGATAATTGGATTGTTCTTCCCCATCTCGATGCATGCACGAACAACACGGTACAACTTCTGTGCCATCTCTGCATCCCCTCGCTGTACTGCATTGAAGTCCAGGTCTGCATCATTTTGGCCACTAACCATGCTTGATGCAGCTCCACCACCCATGCCAATCCGATACGCTGGATCCCTTATCTTCACAACTAACATTCCAATCTCTGGCTCTCCTTTTGTAATGTGGTTGTGGTCAATCTGCCCAATACCTCCACTAAACATAATTGGTTTTAACCATTCTCGCCTTTCTCCACTTGGAAGTCTCATTCCAAAAGTTCTAGTATAACCTTGAATCAAAGGTTCTCCAAACTTGTTCCCATAATCTGATGCACCATTGCTCGCCTCAATAAGAATTTGCAGAGGAGAAGCCAAGTTTGAAGGGTACTTGAATGTAGGATCTTCCCATGGAACATATGAACCTTCAATTTGAAGGTTACCAACACAATAACCTGCAGTGCAAGCCACCACAAAAGAACCCTTGCCTGTAGCATGGGTGTCCCTGATGCGCCCTCCTGCTCCAGTCTCAGCCCCAGGATAAGGTGCTGCAGCACAAGGGAAGTTGTGGGCTTCAGCAGTAAACAGGACATCAAGATCGCAAGTGCTTGGGCTCAAAGGAGACACCAACCCAGGTTGGTCAGGAAGCAAATGTTTCACAAGGAAACCCTTGATGGCACTCGAATTGCCCTTGAAGCCAATGACAGAATTGTTAAGGTTCGCCTTTAAGGTGCTCTTCACAATCTGCATTAGAGTTCTACTCATTGGTTTTCCATCAATACTAATTTTCCCATTAAAGAACCAGTGCCTGCTGTGTTCACTGTTAGATTGTGCAATATCAAAGAGTTCCACAGTTGTTGGTCCCGCCCAATATCATCCTTAAAAACTCTAGTGTAATATTCCAGGTCTTGCTTGTCAAATGCCAAACCCATTTTCTCATTGATCTCCTCTAATGCTTCCCGGCCCCTCTCCATGACTGGAACATATCGAACTTCCTCAGGAACTACACTTGTGTTAAATGACACGAGCTTCTTGGGATAGACACACTCAATCATTCTATCATGTCCCAGTGCAGCAAACTCATGTATTTGTTGTTCTGGTAATAATCCACTTCCATCCTTAAGATACAACATGTATCGCCTTGACCTTTCCAGGCGACTGATCTCTGTAAGTCCACATGCTTGGCAAATTGATACAGCATTAGCAGACCATGCAGTAGTAAATGAAAGACGAGGCCAGACCTCAACAACCACAGCAGTCACACCTCCTTGCCTCTCTTTATCAAGGAAACTCTGTCCCCAAATTCTCAGGCTCATATGTCTCTTGCAAGATCCATTTTAGGACTTCAAGCTTCTCACTTGAGAGTTCTGAATCAAGCCCAATATTGAAACACTGTTCAGTCTTCAAACCAACAATCTGATTTGAGATCTTTGTCTGGACAGATTTTAGAAATTCCGCAGTCACACTCTCATGGATTAATGGACATCGGAAATAATGTATAACCTTCTGAGAAGAATCTCCCGTTGTGGTTTCCTGAAACCAAAGCTTTCGGCTTCAAAGGAAGGAGAGCCCTTAATGAAACACCTCTATTTGATAAACTACACGCCGATCTTTGTCGGTACATGGAACCCCAAAGCAGATGACCACGCTTCTTGCATGAATGTCTGTGCAAGAATAAATTTTGCCTACATGAACCCTGCAAAAAACATTAAAAAAAAACAGAATATTTTTTTTGTTAAGGAAAACGATCATGCAAGCAATTCAAACACAAAATAAAAAAAATAAAAAAGTGAAATTCAGATTAAACGCAAACCAAGAGTACCTGCAAGAACTCCACTGCTGTAATTTCTGCAGAGGCGGCCATTGGCTTACCTGCAATTTTTCAAATCACAGCTCTCGTAAGAAATCACAATTTTTTATTGAAGTAATAAAACAATATCAAGAAAAATTGGCCCAACCACACTAATAGGAAAAAATTGGTTCAATTCTATGATTTCTTGAAACCAACCAGTCACACAAAATAGATTAATAGCAACTAATATCACGAAAAGTGTAACCAATTTCCCCAACGAATCAGACAAAAAACAAGAAAAGAAGAATCAAATCACGATAATGATGCCAATGTTCTTCTAAGTATGATCATATAGACAATTAAAACCAAATTTCAAGAACAGAGAAAGATACACTCTTGAAAGATCATCTACCTTCAATACTCCACATAGCCACAGCACACAACTAAAAAATCTTCCAGAATCCAAAAGTTCAATACCCAAAACATAAAACCCAACAATAAACGTAAAAATGACGCAATAACCTCGAATATCACTACAGCGCTTACAAAAAAAAAAAAAAAATCCAACTTTCGGACGTCATCCCAGCATAAAAGAAGAGACATCTTATCATAAACAAACAAATAAGAACAAATCCAGGAATCAGAAATAAAAAATATACTTAAACTAAAAATCACTTCAGAAAGTCTTTTTTAACCAAAAGAACTGAGATTTTCGGACAGAAAGCAAAACGCGAGAACCATAAAGAACTCACGCCGAACACTCACCGTTTCTTCCACTCGATCAAAACCAGAATCTGCCTTTTAGTGGCGAAAGATCGCCGGAGCTGTTTACTCGCTGGAGGTACAGAACCCGGTCCTCTGTCCTCTTCTTCGAGTCGATAGAGAAGGGGCTTACGCTGGCGGTTTGGGAAAATATCGGTTGTCAAGGGTTAGGATTCTTGAGGATTTAACGGGTTTAAGAAGGGTCCCCCTAACCGCACCATCAATTTTTTCTCCACTTCACCACCTTTCTTTTAACGCCAGCATTTTATTTTATTTTTTTTAATGTTTACCCATCAAAGCTACCAATCACTTTTATCTTCCATCTCTTCAACCCTTTTATCTCTCACTCTCATAATGTATTTTTCAAATTCAATTTTTTAATCTTTTAATTTTACAATATTTATTCACTTTTATTTTATTATTAAAATAAATAGTAATAATAAATAAAGATTTTGTTAGATGTTTTTTTGTTCTTGGTTTTGTTGAGTTTGAATTCTTATTATTTTAATTTAAAATATTTATTCTATTTTATTTTAAGAAAACTAAAGCAAAGAGTAAAAAATAACTAAATAAATAGATGAGAGAATTTCTTGATTTGAATTTTTTTTATTTTTTATTTTAAAATATATATTCAGTTCAATTTCAATAAAATTCAAATACAGAGTAATAAAATAAAATATTGGATTAAGAATTTGTCAAATTTGTGTATTTTTTATTCTCTTAATCTTGAAATTACATTCTCATTTATTTTATAAAATCAACATAGAGAGTAAAAATTAAAATAGCAGATCAAAAGAATTGTTAATTTCAGCGTTTTATTCTTTTAATTTAAATTTTTTATTTATTTTTTAAAACTAAAAATAAATAAAATATATGATGAGAATTGTTATGGGTTTTTAATTTTTTTAATTTCAAAATACTTATTCTTAGTTTAAGAAAATTAAAATGAAGTAAAACATAGATAGATGAGGATAGGAAACTTTTGGATAACAAAAAAAAAAATTAGTTGGGGAACTGAGAAAAAATGAGTGGTGTTGTTAGCAACTCCCGTTTAAGAGGAGGTTCAGTTGGACATCAAAATCTGTGACTCGAAGCCTCAACTCAACCACTTAACAGTGGCTGTGCGGCTCAAAATAGACCAGACCGGTTTGAACCAATTCCATTGATTTGGTGCATGTGAGAAGATTGAGCCATAATAAAAACTTTTTTGTAGAAAATTCCATATGCCTATCTTTAGTAATTCACGTAGATATGAGATTGAATACGGTTGGTAAATCAATAAATAATTAGGAGATTTCAAATATTCTTATTTCTTCTTTTTTTGAATAATTTTATTTTTATTCCAAACTCCATATTACTCCTTCCTCCTTATTGGAAAGGATTGTTGAACATCATTTATAATTCAGTACCATTTTGTTTTTTAAATTATGTCAATACTATTTATCTTTTTGTACTTTTAAATTACATATTTAGTGGCATTTGCTTAGCCGAAATCTTTAGATAGGAATAAAAATCACTTTCATAAAAAAGTGATTGAAGAGAATTTGAAAATAGAAATGTTACATTATTGTGTTTGGTTGCGCATAAAAATCTTAAATAATTTTTTTAGAAATATTAAATTACTGTATTTGATTACGCATCAGAATCTCACATATTTTTTAGATTATAATAATATTAAATAAATAAAAATAATTTAAAATAAAAAATAAATTAAAAAATTATTATCAAACTAATAAAATAAACTTAAGAATGTTAAAATCACTACTATAGTTATTTAATTTTTTAATAAAATTATTTAATTTTACTAATTGTGAAATAAAGTTAATTAAATTTTAAATAAAGTAATTAATTAATTCAATAAATTAATAAAATTAATTTTATATAATATGAATTTAATGCGAAAGAAACATACTCATATGGTCGACCTATGTAGTTGGGAATGGCTTACCTGATAATGTCACTGAGAATAAATCATAACTTGTATCACTGTGCTATTAAAAAAATGTCATACTTGGTAGTAATTATTTTAAATAGTTAATTCAATTGACATGTGGATTTGATCCTTCAATTAATATTTAAAATTTAAAATTTATCAAAGCAACAAGGTTAATTTCTTGAAATATCATGTATCTCAACATGAATTAAAATTGGCTTAATACACCACTATGACCATGGCCGAGAAAAAAAAAAAAAAACCAACTCTTAAATGCAATTAAGTCCAGATTAATTAACACTGTTGCGAAGCAGATTTCTTGCTTTTTTGATCGTTGCAGACACATCTCCCATATTAGGCCGCGCTTCTGGCATTTCAGCTGCACAAGATAACCCAAGCTTTATGACCCAAAGAAAGCATTCCTCTCCTTGCATTTTAAAATCTTGCACCAATTCAAAATCCAAAATCTCCGCCAATCCATCAGGAAGTGCTGAAACCACCCATTTCTGAAGATTCAATCCCTCCTTAAATATAGCATTCGTTGGTCTCTTTCCTGTAAACATCTCGAGCAAAACAATCCCATAACTGTAAACATCTCCCTTTGTCGAAACGCCTCCCCCAAAACCATACTCTGCAATCAAAATGAGCCATTTAATCCAAGAAATTTGATAACAATACTAGTAAAATATATAGTAAGATATCAGTAGTAGTTTTATAGTTTTTGTTTACCTGGAGCAATGTATCCTATGGACCCTTTAAGCCCAAGAGTACTACTTTTATGAAGATCAGTACTAGAGCTTCCATGAAGCATTCTTGCAAGGCCAAAGTCCCCAACATGAGCAGTCATGTCTTCGTCGAGAAGAATATTACTTGGTTTAAGATCACAATGCACAATTGGCGTTCCGCATTCGTGATGTAAGTACTCCATTGCTGATGCAACATCTATGGCTATCTCCAACCGCTGTCTCAGATTTAGAGGCACCCTTCTTTCAATATTGTCATGTGATGATCCATTTGAGCTGTTGAGACGATTCTCCAAGCTTCCATTAGGCATGAATTGCAACAACAATGCCTTGAAATCACTAGTTGAGCAAGCACTTAGAATCCGAACTAGATTTCGATGCCGGATGTTTCTAAGAGCTTTGCATTCGGTGAGAAAGCTCTTAAAAGCGCCATGCTGGTTTAGGTTAAAGACCTTGACAGCTACTGTTGTCTCATCTCTCATAACACCCTTATAAACAGACCCAAAACTCCCTTCTCCAATTAAGTTAGCTGAACTAAAACCATTAGTTGCAGCTCTTAGATCATAGAAGGTATATAATTTGTGGGAGTTTTCGAACAAGATAACATCACCCTTCAAATTATCTTTTGTTTTGCCTCTCAAATAGCAGAACAACAAAAAAATCAGGCCCGTTAGAACACATAGAGCCGTAGAAATCATGATGAGCACTATGATCAGCTTTGTTTTTGATTTTTTCTCAGAATGCTTTGCTGTGGCAATGTTAGTGCATTTTGGTAGTTCCAATTTTGGGATACCACCACAAAGATCAGAGTTCCTGGTTAGAGAAAAACCTTTCAAGTTTGCAAAGACACCTTTCGTGGGCACCCAACCTTGGAGATGATTGCCAGAGAGATTCAAAAGCTGAAGAAACTGGAGTGAATCTAAAGAAGATGGGATTGAGCCAGACAGATTATTCGATGAAAGATTGATGTACTCTATACCTTTTAACTTGGAAAATGAATCAGGAATAAGTCCTTGAAAAGAATTTCCAGACAAATCTAGATGCACGAGATTAGAACAATCTCCAATCGTTGCTGGAATGGATCCAGATAAATGGTTGTTAGAGATGTCCGTCCT
This sequence comes from Paratinospora sagittata, assembly GCA_035771175.1. Lineage (NCBI taxonomy): Eukaryota > Viridiplantae > Streptophyta > Magnoliopsida > Ranunculales > Menispermaceae > Paratinospora > Paratinospora sagittata. The sequence goes on along the minus strand of CM069606.1, from coordinate 6,321,666 downwards.
TTGTAACACTTTCAAATTTCCAATTTCTAAGGGCAATGATCCTGAAAGAGAATTCCAGGATAGATTGAGAAGTGTCCCTAGATTTGACAAACCCAAGATTTCTTTTGGTATTTCTCCATTGAACCCGTTGAGAGAGATCTAAGGACTGGAGAGACTGGCAATTTGAGAGAGCAGAAGGAATTCTACCTGTTAAATTGTTGTTGTTCAAGATCAATTCATACAATTTTGTCAGATTTCCAAGGGATTTAGGTATAGTGCCAGAAAATTGGTTCAAGTGCAATGAAAGTCTCTGCAAGTTTTGCAGATTTCCAATTGTAGAAGGAATGCTTCCAGTGAAAAAATTAGATTCAAGAGCTAAGCTAATCAGACCTCTTAAGTTCTTGATTTCTTCGGGTATGTTCCCTTCAAAATAGTTATCTGACATGGTTAACATATTTAGCTGGTTTGATAGGTTTCCAATAGAGGGGGGAACGTGACCAGTTAGATTATTCGAAGCAACAGAAAATACTTGGAGAAGGGTGGAATTTCTCAAAGTTGCAATAAAATCCAAACCATGTTCTCGATCACTTACCAACTGATTGAACTCAAGATTCAAAATCTGGATGTTGGGAAGATTGAGCTGTGAAGGAACTTGACCTGTGAAGCTGTTGAGAGATAGATCAAGGCGTCGAAGTTTTGTAGCATTATTAGAGAGAGATGCAGGAATGGATCCTTCTAGTAAATTCCCTCCTATGAACAAGGTGTCTAGCTGGGGTAATCTAGTGAAAATATCAGATGGAACATGACCCGACAGGCGATTCTTCGCTAAAGACAATATTATTAGAGAAGAAATGTTGAACACAGAATCAGGAATCTCACCGGAAATATTGTTATCTGCCAACTGTATTTGCAACAGATTATGGAGGCCACCTAGCTCATTAGGAATTATTCCATGAAGATTGTTTGACAACAAAATGATGTTTTCGAACAAGGTACAGTTACCAAATGAAGATGGAATAGTACCCGTAAGCTTGTTCTTTGCGAAGCTCAAGTCTTGAAGATTGGACAACATGCCCAATTCAGATGGAATTGCTCCTTCAATATGGTTGTCAGAGAGATCAATGACCTGAAGTCTTGAACAAAGGCCAAGGGAGGGAGGTATCGTTCCACTTATGCCGTTGGAATCTAGGAGAAGCATTTCCAAACGACGGAGACGGCCAATATCTCTAGGAATGGAACCAGTAAAGCTGTTATTTTCCAAATTGAGAACGTGAAGAAACGATAGATTCGTAATGTGGGGCGTAATGGTTCCGGAGAGTGAAAAGTTTGCGAGGACAAGACCAATGACTCGATGCTTGTTGGCATTGCAAATGACTCCTTTCCAATCAGCACAGAATGATGTGCTTGAATTCCAAGTGTGAAGAAATCCTTGAGGGTCACTGGTTGTAGCTGATTTGAAGGAAAGGAGCGCTTCCATGTCTGTCGAATTATCAAATCGGGGTCGAGGTAGAGCTTGAGAACGGTGAAGAGAAGGTAAGAACATTGCTAGAAAGATAAATATGAAAGCTCCCATATTGGATGTAATCACTAATCCTAATAGTATAGTTGTCTTGCTCTGCTTTTTATTTTGGATTGGAAGGAGTTTATAAGGATTTTATAATATAAAAACAAACTAATTAAGCAACAATGTCTAAACCATGTTGTTGAGGTCCAAGGGTATACTTTGACCTGTTTATCTCCTTCTGCGGTTAATGCAATTCATGGTTGAATTTCGGAATGGCCAGCAAGATAGCTGACCCAAGAGTTCTTAGAAAAACAGCAAGAGCATTGAAGAATATCACTAGATGAAAGTCCACTTGTAAAACGGCCTCAACCACATTTTGGAAAATCCAAAACTTGCCCATTAATTGAATTGGAAGAAAAAACTGAGCAGAATCCAAGGCGAAGATCTATAGTCTCTAGCAACTGACTTTTTTTTTTTTTTTGGTTCTTCTGCCTTTAGGGAAGGCCATACAATAATAGCTTTACAGTTCTGCAGAGTTTGACTTGTCAAACGGGGCAAGGAACTCAAGAAGAATTCTTACATTTGCGACACCAAGCAAGTGGACTGTGGGAATGAAAGACATTGGTCCTGCTTGCACGGTTGGACTTGGATGAACTGGGGTTCGGTTTTCATGCGGTGGTACAGCATACAGTAGTCCAGGTGGTTGTATTGTATGTCGACGCGTGTCCTCAATTAAAATTCCCTCAGCATTTAGTAACGATTTCTTGATTTCTTTTCCCCACCTCATTGTTTGTTACAGCATGTGTTTATAACTTATAGCATAATTATAAAAAAAAAAAGTGTTTATAAAAAATTATTGATAATTAATTTGACAACTTTATTTAACAACTTTATTTGACAAAATGAAGAAGTGCTTCTAGTTTCTCCAAATTTTAACAGATCTATGATTATTGACAGTTAGTGAAAGCAAACAAATGTGCCAAACTCGGCTTCTAGTTATAAAAAGTGAAAAAAAAAAAAAGTGTTTCTATCCCAATAACAAATAAGCTAACATTCCAATTTTACCCATCTTCTTTCTCATTTCTTTCTTTCTTATTATATTTTACTATAATATAAGGTTTTTATATTTCTTAAATACTTGACTATTTAATTTTAAATAAATAATTCTATGGTTCTAAAAGAATATGATAAGAAATGGGTCTATACTTTAATATGTAATTTAAATGACAATATTTTATCTGAAAAAATTGGGTTTATTCTTTTAGTTCATTATAATATAATTAAAAGTATAAAAAATAAAAAGTATATATATTTTAATCAACTATATCTATTGTCACGACGCCCCGACGTAGGCTGACGTCATGACCGGCACAGCGTACTATACACTATACATACTCATATACAGTATATAATACATTGTCAGCCTTCACGTAGTCTCACAATCCTTCCCAACATTTACAAAAAAAAAAATTCTTAATATACTACAAATCAAATCCAATATAGATCTGTATAATCATTTCATTTATTCACACATCACATTTTCATTTCATCATCCAATATATTAAGTTATATATATGCTCACACATCCCATCTAGATGATATTACATATATATATATAATGTGTGATAAGTATACATATCAAACTAACAATATAAGCTATTTCCTCCAAGCGTACATACACATACCAGACGAAGACTCCCTTCGACTCAATACCTGAAATATTGGAGGAAATAGAGTGAGCAAACAACAGCTCAGTGAATATAGTTCTTGATATGGCAATTATATACATTTAGAGAAATATGACATTTAAAATCATTTCAAACACTTATTCAACACATGCAGCATTCAACGAATATATTATACATGTCAACAACATAAATTTCATGAGTTTTCCATAACACAATGCACAATCTCCCTCCTCCGCAAGGCAAGAGAGCGAGTCTAACCCTTGTATGGCCGTTACAAGGTAGCCACAGCCTCTCATTATCCAATTCACAGTCATTTCAAGGATCGCAATCCTTGTTAGGACAGACCTACTGACAATGAGGACTCGCAAAACCTCATCCGGGTCTAATTCCTAACGAAATGACATCATTACAAACTCCAATTTTTAAAATCAGTTTGCATGATCCATAAAACTCAATGCATTATATATAACTATGACATGCATACAATCAAACGTTTTATATGCGTACAATGTCATACAATAACCAAATTAAGAAAACTATACTCACAGTGGTTACACGGGGTTTCTAAGCAAAATCGAGCAACAATAAACGTCCTTCATAATTGCTTCCTCAAGAACATTTATCCATACACAACTCTCAAGTTAAACACTGAAATGAACCATGGACTATCATGACAATCATCATTTATCATATCTTTAGCTACTAAAAATATCAACTCATATCCAAAAATCACGATCTTAGTATCGAAACGTCCGGAATTCGGTTCTCTACAATTCTATGATTTCAAATCCCTGTTTACATCACTGTTCACATCATTGTTCACATCATTGTTCACAGTACTATTTATATCAATGTTTACATCACTGTTTATAGTACTATTTATATTACTATTTACATCGTTGTTCACTATTTACATCGATGTTCACTATTTATATCGCTGTTTACTATTTACATCACTGTTTATAGTATTATTCGTCACTATTCATTCGAAACATGTAAATTGTATTAAAATTGTCAAACGGTCTCCAAAACTCATGAAATGGAATCTAACCACATATTCGAGGTCCCTACCATCTAAGGAGTGTTTTTCTACCTTTCTAGTGGATTTTCATTTACATTGGGTTAAAACCCCAATTTATCAAAACACCGTAAAACGGCTCCCATAGTTAAAATTAGTCTGCTAGAATCGTTACATCTAGCTTAAATAGTAATTTTACGAAGAAAGAGAGTGAAAATCTCTTACCGCGAGGCCCGATTGGATGCAAATCTTACGTTCTTTCCTTTTTCCTCTTTCTTCCTTCTGCAACTTCCTTCGTTTTTTTCGTTTTTGTTTTTTTTTTTCTATTTTTTTGTTTATTACATACGAGTACTGTTTATGGTACTGTTCCGTGAACAGTACCCGCAAATAAACAGTAATTAATTGTTATTTTATTTTTTTTCCTTTATTCCTCTTTTTCTTCTTCTATACACTCAATTCACATATTTAATTAACCAACCCCATAATTTAATCATCTTCTTTCTTTACTAATCATACACACGTATATTTAGCTCCTACGTATAAAATACGTGTATTATCAAGCATATATTTAGCTCTTATGTATAAAATAAGTGTATTATACATCTCGATATATGTGTACGTCAAAGTATGTATTTAATTAAATTTACGGGGTGTTACATTTATTAATTATGTATATTAAAAATACATACAGTTGATTAAAAACTATTCATTTTAATTAAAAGTAATATTTTTATTAAAATTAATTTTATTATTTTTGCTAAAAACAATTTTCTTATTTAATTATTTTTTTTATTTTCTTGTTAAAAATTAATTTTATTAATTATTTATTAAACAATATTTTAATATTTTATAATAAAATAATTTTACTAATTTTTATTAAAAGTTATTGAATTAATTTTCATTAAAAACTATTCTATTAACTTTTATAATTAAAAATGTATTAATTTTTTAAAAAATTTCTATTTTAAAATTAATATAATTATGTTCAATACAATTAATTATTTTTATCACAATTAATTAATTTTATAAATTATTTAATTTTTAAAAAACATTTAATTCAAAAAAACATTTAATTTTTAAATAAAAATTTCTAATATTTTTTATAGAAACATTTAATTTTGACATATAATTAATTAATTTAAATATATATATCCTCAACGACATTCAAGTGGTGTTTGCTATGGGATATATAAGGGATGAAAATGAGACTCTTTGACATTCTCTTGTTTCGTTACTTTAGGTATTTTTAAGTGGAAAAGTGATTTCCAGTAAGATTCTCATTCATCACCGAAAAGTGATTCTAATTTAGATTGATGTTATTCACTAAGTGATTACCATGAAAAATTTATTTTATTTTGACTTTAGTTTATTAAATAAAATAATTTTTATGTTATTTAATTTCAAATTATTTCCATAATATTTTATTAACATAAAATGATAATTGATAAAATTTTATAATAATTTTAGTAATTTACTATTAAAAGATATTATTTTTAAATTATAAATAATATTAAATAAATTTAATTTTATGAATTTACTAAACATTAATTAATTTTACTAAAAAGCAATTAATTATATATATTATTTTTAGTAAAATTAATTAATTTAATTAAGAATCAATCAAATTTATATAAAAATTAATTAATTATACTTAAAATTAAACATTTTTATTAAAAATTATATTATATTATTTTAACAAAAAATTAAATAATTTATTAAGGAATTAAATTTTTTTATTAAAATAAATAATTTTATTAACATATTAAATGACTTTTTAAAAATTATATAATGAAAAATTAATTAATTTTAATACAAAATTCATTAATTTTAATAAAAATAATTAATTTTATTTAAAATATCTAATTTAACGAGGTCTAATTTAGTTTTAACCACAATATTGTCATTAAATAAAAAAAGACATGCATTTTATACACATTGTTAAAATATATATTAGACCACAAACATTATTACTTGTCGTCTTGACAAATTTGACGTTTGCACTTGTAGCTACCTACATCAGAAACCTCTGCTATCTATCTAGCGAACAAAGCTAAAATAATTTTATTTTAGCCTTATAGTTTATAGTGAAATTTTCTTTCCATTAGTCTAAAAATCAGTATTAAAAAATAAAAATAAAAATTTAACCCTCCAACCTACTTCACAAAGTTCCTCCAATCCAACGGTGCAGGACTCATCATCATTCACAAAATGTCACTTTGCAATCGAACGGTGACTTTCATACTGACATATACAACTGAGTCCCACCAAAACCTCTGAAATCGCTGCGTCCGTCTTCTCCTTATCAGCGAAGAACAACGTCTGCATCAACAGCACCGTCGGCTTCGTCTCGAAGCTCTGCTTCTCCAAGTTTTTCTCCATAAACCACCGCACCGTATCATGCGCCATTGGCCCAAGCCACCCTATTATCACCTCCACACCCTCGCGCCACCCTTCCGCAAGCGATTCATCATCTTCTTCTTCTTCCTTTCTCAAACATCCAATGCTCTTCAACTTCGATTTCACCGTTTCTCTCAATCTCCTCGGCAACATCATGTATAAGCTCTCTCGATCGCGTTGGCCGATCGAACTCGGCGATTTCAGATACTTCTCCGCGATTATTACCACGTTCGCGTATCTCATCGCCAGTCCTGATCCTCCCACCGTTGATTCCGGCGCTTGTTGCCATAATCTATTTCTCTCGATCTTGTTGAAACATTTGCGGTTGATGATCTGCTGTCGTTTACTTGTACTCGTTTTGATGCTTTGTTGATCTGATTGAAACGGTGCTGATTCGTTTCGGCCCCAAAACCATACTAAATCCTGTTTTATAGTCGCGGTGATGTCGGTGCAAGGATCGGGATAATGTCGCGGTGATGATGTCGTCTGTAACGAAGCGCAACGAGAGTGTCGGCCGGAGGAAACGGAAGGAAGCAGCGAAACGTAGGGTCCGAAAACGACACAGATCCGAGCGTAGAGAATGCAAACGGTTCGCGCCATGAGCGATACCGTCTTGTCGAAGGTTTGTTTCCAGAGAGAAAATTGCTTGAGATTCTGAACTCGTTGCCTCTGCCACGACAGCTTCTGACTCGAATAATCAGATCGTATTCTCGGCGTCTGCGTTTGAATCTTGATCGGACAATAGTTCAGATCTTTGTTCTTCCACCGATTTATTTTCCGCTCCGTCGCTTCCATTTCGGTTAAAATTTCCAATGCGGAATACAAACTCGCTGTTCCTGAGATCCATTTCTCAATTTTGTCAATAACTCTCTCAATCTCCTTGGACGCGAAATCCTCTTTTCCTAAACCGATGAATCCGAGCTTCATCTCGACATATAAGCTATCGAAATGGTTCAATTCAAGAGCGGAGCACTTTTTCCCTAATCTGGACACGACGATCGCTGCACGATCGAGATCATCCATTCTCTCTTCGAAAGCGAGGCGGAGGAGGAAACCTTCGTCGATGGAACTAAGGTAACAGATGCCTTCCGATCTCATGACATTTTTACGTAGGTTGAGGATTTCGTGTTCAGTGAGGGATTTGTACAGGGAGACGAGGTGACACATGGTTCTAGCAGCTTCGAATGCGAGGATTCCGAGCTTCTCTCCCCGGAAAGAATGGCGGTGGTGGTGGTGCTGAGTCGCGGCGGCGAGATTGATGAACTTGTGGCCGATCATGCCGGCGAAGGTAACTTGGTTTCCCAGGTGAGAGAGCCATGACATGGTGGCGCTTACGAGCACGCATGCATGTGAATGTGTTTGTTAATGGATATCTAGCTGTATTGAATTCTGGTTTAGTTCGTAGTTATTAGGGTTTATTAATCGGAAAAGGAAGAGGAGGTTATTTCGACAGTTGAGTTTTCCGGTGGAAGAAACGGATGCTACGGGAGATTTGCGTGTGGCGGAGAACGGGCAAGTCATGTTTGGGACAATTGTACTGCCACGTCGGACTGTAAATTAGTAGGGGGCAGGGGTAATAATTCTTTTTTCCTTAGCTATCCTTATGATATGAGCTTAGGAGGGTATGATTTTTGGGGGGTAAATGATGGAATTATTCAGATTCCGTTACGTTCTTAGCTGGCATTTCCGTGTGAAGTGGAACCGTTCCGTTTGACCAACAAATTGGTGTTTGAGTTGAAAGTCTCCCGTTGGTCAGCAGGACCAGTCAAATTAACCAATCTATTCAACAGCGCAATTTCCCAATTTGCACAGCAGAGCCACGGAGGAAAGCATTGAATTAAGATTGAGAGAATTTGCTTTTGATCATGAACTTGACGGTAATGCACGTTTGAAATGTTGGAACCAGCTGAGCTGTAACGTTGAAAAGAATAGTAATAGTGCGAAGGCAAATGGAACCCTAAAAAACTATTCATTATATATATATATATATATAACAAAAAACAAAAACATGTAGATCAGTCACTATTATCATAAAGATGATTATGTCACTAAGTGTTTCAAAACCATCAAATCGTTCTCAGTAAGACATCACTTGTCAAAATGAAATGGTAGCACTCATGAGCACTCTAGTTGTTGATGAACCCAAGTGGTGCTTCTCCCACTTCTTAATTTCAATTATCCTATAAATGTAGATGTACTATAACATCTTTCTTCTTTGTATTAAGTGAAAGAATAGTAGATATCCGATTAAAACAATCCCCCAAACGCATAAAGTAATACAAAGTTTGAAATCTCAGAAACGGAGCAATTTCTTTCAAGTACTTTCCGATTGATAACAAAACAAAACCACAACTCAGAATATTTTGTGCGTTACTTCTCCATTGAAAGCAATCTACATTCATTTGATTCTAAATGTAGTCTGAAACAAGTATTTAATTAATATTGTATTGACATTCTTGGCAACCAAATACAAATCTGCTATTAAAAGAAGGGGGCTCTCCATATTAATTAATATTTTCTCTTCCTTGCTCTTTATTTATGGTTGACTGTGCAAAAAATTATATATGGTACCGTCAGCTAGCCCATATAAATTAAAGCATGCATGCATGGATGGTACGCTCTTTACTCATCCTTTTTAAGTCAAGTGAAAGTACAGAAAAGTCAGTGAGGAGCCACCCTAACCATCCCCTCCATCTCAGATAAACCATGCATCAATTAAATATCAAGATAATATTTGCAACAGAAAACCGAAAAAGTGAACATTCTGGAAATGGGACCTGGCATAGCTCATACATAACCTTTCCTTCGTCATTTGACCTCTTCTCCTCCACCCTTTTAGCCCCTTCATGCCCTTTATTTTATTTTATTTTATTTTATTTTATTTTATTTTTGTGGCATTTTGTCACCTTTATACATGATCTCAAGAGTAATTGGTAATATTTATCATTAATCACGCACGTAAATGTTCAGTAGTATATATATGTAACAGTGTTTTATCCGCCTTCAACATAAATAAACGTAAACGTTCAGTAGTATATATATGTAACAGTGTTTTATCCACCTTCAACATAAATAAACAACCTATATATACTACCAAGAAGATAAACACGCTTATTGGCTACTACAAATATTGGAGTTTTGAAGAACATGGCTCTGAGGATTTTGAAGGAGATTTCTCAACAACTTATAGAAAATCAATTAAACCCTAAAACTTGAAGATGTCAAATGCAAATGATGACAATCTGACCTTCTAACTGATTAACATCATGCTCCTGAAAACCTCCCTATATGCAAGATAAGTAATACATGAAAAAGACAACTCCGAAAGGAAGAGAGAAAGAACAGCCACGACACATTGAAGTGTAACACCCTTCTGCCACTGGTTATAAACTTTCTACAATTGTGTCTACATCCCACATGACCTAGCCACCTAAAATAATTCAATCATTGTGTTCCACTCCTCCACACATAGACCAATTTCTTGTACTATTGATGTCAGCATTTGTTTGGCTAGCTGTAATTGATGTGTGGCGAGAATGCTAGACTGAGAAAGAATTTGCCCTTGCTTTAGGGTTTAGGTTTAGTCTCATATATAGCTACTTGCCTACTACCATTCACCTTTACATGTCCCTAAGCCTGACCTAAGTTCAATATTACCTAGCAACCTGCCAATATTGAATTTTAATTGAATAAAGTCACAAATAATTAGTCGAGGTAACCTTCCTTTTTCAATCGCTAATGGAAACATCTTGGGGTATTCCTCCTGAGTCGCTATACTTTGATTTATGCAGATAATTCTCACTTTTGTTTATAGTGTTAAAGTGGATACCATAGTTCTTGTCCATTCATTTTATATATCCAAGAACCTGTGAATAATGAAAACAATTATGTCTTAGACTGATTTTCACAAATTATCAATAGGAATACAAATAGAGGCAACCAAGACATTCTAAATGTTTCTAATTGTATTGATGTGACATTTCCATCATGTCTATACAAAACTGTGAGTAAATTCCAGACGAATCTTAAGGCTCCCTGTGGGAATTCTACATAAATAACTGGAATCTTTTTTCTCACATAAAATTTGACCAATACCATAGAATATGCTTTCAAAATAGGCAAAATACTTGATCAGGACAAACTTACAAACTGTAAAGTTATTGCGCCGCTTGCGGAAAATAAACTTACACACATTCCAAGAACAAATGATGGGATTTCCCAAAAGAGAAAACAAACTTTAATGATAATAGGAAACTTTTGTATGGTCCCACAATGTTTTATACTACTTGAACTATGTACTAATGACGAAGTTTTTAGATTCATTGCTACACATGTTGCATTGCACTTCCAACAGTATTTGTTGATTCTTGTCAGATTGCCCGTACAAGGCTCCAAAACTCACCTATTAGGGCGCGTTTGGTGGGGATAGAATATGATTATTTTTATAAAAGTGGATTGGATTGAATTGTATAGAATAAAATATATGTAACATAAAATAAAACTAAAAATAAAGTCATCTTATGTTTGGCACATTTAGAATTAGAATGAAAAATAAATATTTTTTTTTTAAACTTAATTTTTCAAAAAAATTACATTAAACAAAAAAAAAATTGTTTTGCGATTTGCAAAACCAGCAAGATTTACAAGTTTTTTATTTTTTTATTTTTTTTTTAAAAGAGGAAGAAGAAAGATGAACGAAGAAAAGTCGGGGGGATGGGGGGAGGGAGGGAGGGACGTTTCGGTCAGGATTATTTAATCTCGTTTTAACGGGATAAAACATGAAGGATGGATTATTTTTAATCATATCCAGTTGATAGCCAAACATGAGAATAGAATTAAAAATAAGCCTATCCCATCTAATCCGGGCTACCAAACGCGCCCTTAGACGGCTAAAATTAATGAACCTAATATCTAAGAGTGTTATTCTTACACATTTGTAGTATACATTCATTGAGTACATTGAATGTCCTAGAATCGTGCATTTAATTGATTCAAATGCATCCAACATAAACTATAGGGCTATGTGCTGAAATCATGTAAGCTAATCATTTTCCACTAGGTAATAAACTTGGAGATGGAATTTGAAGCAAGAGATCCTACATGAACCCTTAGACCCTGATATCATGTAAGCCAATCATTTTCCACTAGGTAATAAGCTAATCATGTAGGATGTATATATAGTGTGTTGTTGGAAGTACATGAGCTTCCACATCAGATGTGACAAGCTTCTACATCAAATTTGAAGCTTTATTGAAAAGTGTTGTTTTTATTAATTAAAGTTGAAGTTTAACGTAACAATAATTTGTAGTAATTGGTGTAGCATTTTCAATCCCTCTAGCATTGCTCTTCTGATGTCTCAAGATAGACATAAAATTTTCATGTTTCACTCTAATCATGGTTGCTGAAAGCTTATAATCTACGAAGATGCACAAAATAATGCTTAATATATATGTACCAGACCCTATTTGATATCCATCTAAGAATTCACAAATTACACCCACCCACACGATAAGATTATATACAAGTAACAGTATTATCAAGAGTAGCTCTTTCGAAGAAGAAGAAGATCAAAAAAAATAAAACACGCTCCAGTTTAAAAAGTGAGTACAAGAAAGTAAGGTGTTGTAAATCAAGGAAAGGAAAATGTCACATATAAGAAATGTTTCCTATTATATGGCTAATGATATATAATACTTGGGTCTTGGGGGAAGAAAGAGGGAGGGGAAAGACTTGTAATTGATAATATCTATTCCTTTTAGTAGTAGTTAAAGTGTTGTTGGGCTATATGGTAGTTATTGTAGTTATATAGGAGGTGACAACAATATATTTTGGCATTTTCTCCTTATAAAATGAAGAAAATGCTCTTATTTTCACGACCATTTTTGTCCTAAATTAAAATGAGGTGAGGATATTTAATTAAATACAACACCACGTTTTGTCTAGCATAGCGAGACCATATCTTACACTACAAACAGATAATTAATTAACAACTAGAAGTGTTAAATCAACGAGTTAACACTACAAAAGAGACGCTACTAATAACTGGAACAAGAAAATGTATTTGGACTGAAAATTGGTTCCACCTGAGGACAAAACAAACTACGAATGCACTCTGCCAAAGGGATACATATCTAAGCCATCAACTCAGATGAATATGATGAATCTGTACTCCTAGTCGTTGGATTATAACCTAACTCCCAAAATTCTACCAAGCCAAAAGGCCTGCAACACTCCCTCCCAACCATAGTTACTCCTACCCATTAAAAATCTAACCACATTGGTCATTCCTATCTGTTTTAGGATTTTGACACTACTTCTAGGGTTTATGAGGATAGGGATGACGACTGAATTATACGCATATTGTTGGACTCCTGCAACCACTCTACTGACTTGTGCACTACACATTAATTACACACATAGACAAAGACAGCTGTATTTATCATGAGTATAAACAAAACAAAAGTTTCGACACAACCACTCTTCAATTATCCAATCTCAACTTCAGAAGCAACTCCAATGATCATGAGGAAATTAGAAATGAATTAAAATAAGTTACTGTAAACAACCGATAATGGCTTACCTTCCTCTGCAAGAAATTTAGGGATCCATCTTCCATCCTTTCTTCATCTTCTGTTTCTTTTCTACAAAATTCGAAATCAGTAGTCCTTGTACAAGAACATCAGATTAGAACCAAAAAAATAGGGGGAAGAAACCCAACATTTAATTTAAAGCACAAACTACAGTTTAAACCCTCATTGATAACATTAGCTATCTAGATTCACAAGATAATTTAAAAAACGAAAAAAAAAAAAAAAAAAAAAAGGTTCTACGTCGCTCGCTTTCTATGTGTACAAAAGGACATCATGAACAAAACATTTATCAAACAACTGATCAAAGAGGTAGATATATAGATTTCTTGGTGTCGTACATTTCTTTCTTTTTTTCGCTTCTAGATTTGATGATCAGTAAGAAGATGGTGGACGAGGCGGTGGATTGGACCAGTAAGCAGCATCATGCGGCATCTGACCGTTTGGTAGCAGATTTGGTGGCAAATTATACATCGTTAAGGAAGACGGATCACCACCAGCACCACCTAGCCCATGAGACTGAGACCCAGATGCGCCATTATTATTAGCTCCCGAGTTATTTCCTCCCGACGTTGGCGCAACCTGCGACGCCTCCCCCGCCGCTGCCGCTGCTGCCTCCGCCTCTTCATCTATCGGTAACCGCTCGTAAGTGGCATTCGTGAACGTCGCCGCAATAACAATCACCGGCCCAGACGCCACCAATGGCCCAACAACACTTCCACCCACCACCTGCCCTTGCCCGCCGGCTAGATACACAGTCAACCCAGTCGCTCCGGGTGGCGAAGGTGCCGGAAGAAACGCCCCCGATAGCGATAAAATCTCGAACCGTCCGTGAAGAGTGACGATGGCGCCGGGGGTGGCAGGCTGCCGGAGAGTAACATTGGTGACGACGCCGTTACCGCTGAGAATTGACACGCCCTGCTGTCGCCGGCGGGCGAAGGTTGCGATGCTATCGGAGATATCGCTGCCGCTGCCGATCTCAAGTACATGGCTCCGTAATGCATTTGGGCTCTCGCGAGTGACGATGATGGGTGGTCTGGGCTTGTTTTTGGAGCCCGGTGGGCGGCCGCGAGGGCGGCGTCCGCTCCCCGCTTCGACGATCTCGTGGCCGGTATTTTGGTCTTCGGCTTCGCCGCCGTCGTCGCGGCTGGTGTCGTCATCTTGGTTGTGGTGGTTTGCGGCGCCTTTGCTGGTGCTGGTACTGGTGTTGGTGGTTTCCATGAGTTCTTGTTCTCTAACGCGAGGGGCTAGGCGGCCTAAACCTCCGTCTCCGTCGTCGGGGTTGCCGAGTTGGAGGGAGTGGGCGGTGGAAACTGGATCCATTCCGCCCATAGCAACATTTCCAACCCACCACCGGTTCGCCAGGTTTTCTTTCTTGGAAGAACAGTCTTAAATATATTTATATAAAAAGGAGGAATAAAGAGAGAATTAAAAAAGAAGAAACTGAGGAATATATCGATGAAAGCGTTGTTGTTTTGCTTCTTTTGAGCTGGTGCAGCAATCGAGACAGAAGTAAAAACGATGAAATTCTGAACACCTGCAGTGAGCTGCTCTTACTCCTTAATTCGTTGATCTACGTAGTAATAGAGAGATAGATCTGATGGAGATGTAGAAAACCTTATCTCGTTTTATCTGATAAAACTCAGCTTTCGAACAAGTTCAAAGCACCATGGAGATATAAACTGATGTTGCTTGCATGAATCAAATACCTAGGGTTTAATCTCTTGGTTTAGCATGAAACCCTAATTGATCAATATACTTGGGGATTTGACGAGTAAAGATCCAAGTATACAGCAAAGAAACGTTGACGGAATTAACCTAGCTAGCAAGGTTAGGAAATTCAGGAACATGTAGCCAGCTATATATATCGCGCATCAAAGTATTCGTTGATATCGCACAATTAAAAATGATCAGATGAACCTTGGCTAGCTAGGTTACACTTGTTCATCAGATGAAGATGCCATTATTGCACCTAGATTCACGGGTCCAAGATCCTGCTCATATAAATAAACAAAATGAGGATAAATAAATAAATAAACAGATAAAAATTGAAGATCTCTCTATTTATTCTGAGAGAGTTGGTTGAAATTAAACAAAACAAAATAATAGTCAATAGTACCTGAGAAGCTAACTGAGTCGACACAGTAATTCTCAACGGATCGATTAGAGCAGCAAAAGAAGCTTTGTTTCTTTCTTGCCTTGCCAGATAAGGAAAGTACAGGAGATCCAGCCAGACACCGTTTCCTGACTACTACTACTACTTCTTCTAGTTCTGAATTGTGCGTACGATAACTAACCTCCACGCACTCCTGGCGTACGATAGACACGCCAGATCTCTCTCTCTCTCTCTTCCTCTCTATACCTTTCTAAGATAGACCTAGCTGTTCTGTCAGTCCACAGATATCAGTTTGGCCGAAAAAACCTCGTTCTAAAAGGCGCTGAAGGCGTTTGAGAAGAGAAAACCAGAAGACATTTCAAGAAATAAGAGATATAGATCGATGGAGAAGAAGAAGAAGAAGAAATGTGAGTGTGGGTGTGGGTGTGGGTGTGGGGTAACGTGCGCGTGGGACGAGTGGGAACACGTCACTGTCCCAAGTTCCGACATGGTATCGAATACCAAGGTCGGAAGAGCATATAATATTTCTCTCTCTTTCTCTTTTTTTTTTTTTTTTTTCTTACAATAATAATCATAAAAAAATGATAATTTAAAACTTGGGTGCAGCTGCATTTGACTCATTAATCGATTGTTTATGTAGTATTGATTGTCACTAATCCATTATCAAATTATATCTCTCTCTTTCTCTCTCTCCCTCCCTCTAATTATATAAAAACAAATGAGATGATGATAAGTTTGATTTAATAATTGTTAATGTAGAACGATGTAACTTATGATTATTATTGTTTATTTTTTATTATACAACTAGCTAGTTGAGTAACACATGCTTGCTCCAGCCTTTCCTTTCTTTTATTTTTTTTTTTTTATTTTTTTTTAATCTTTTCTTTTCTTAATTAATTAGCTGGTACAGTTGATGCTAACCACGTTCAACTACTCTTTTGTTTCATTTTTGTATTAGTACAAGTTCGGCTTCAATTGGCAAAGTTTTATAAGATTAATTCTTACAATTTAAAATCATTATCTTTTGTGTTTTAACAATGTAAAAATATAATGTAGTATATATATTATAAGTAAAATAGTTTAATTAAGATATTAATAATGGTAATATATAGAAGTAGTTAACAATATTCATGTCCATTATATAGTATACATGATGAACTTTCTGAATGAGCCTCGTCAGCCTTCCCTAGGTGGAGCCTCTTAATATGTCACATAAGTACTTAAAATAAAACTTTTTCGGATAGAAGTGTAATACTACTTTTGAAGTTCATAAAGAATAGAAGACTAATTATTGATCATCATCATGTACTAGAGCAAGTATTTCTTTCACTCTCTTGTTCTTTATGACTTAGAGAATCATAATTTCTGCAGTAATATATAGTAGAAAGAAATTCCCTATTAATCAGCTTCAAAGAACAGCTTTGATCATATTATCAGCAATAAAGGATGGGACTATTTGGTAAGAATCCTTACCCAAGTTTAATTAAAAACTAGTTCAAATTACTTTTTTTTTTTACCATGCCTCTTAACTTAACTTAACTAAGTCTTTGTCTAACTACATACATGAATCTGCTTTCTCCATTTCATTCTATCAATGGCTAATTCGACATTCAAATTACAAAAAATTATTAGATCTTTCTTAATTATCTCTGTTCACGTTTTTTTAGGTCTACCTCTGTCTCTATTGTTACCATTTAATGTTAAATAAGTCACTCTTCTTAACTAGTATATCTACGTATTTACATACAATCCAAACCACCTTACTGGATTCTCTCTAGTTTCAATTGGTGTGCTACTCTTACCATTTTCTAAATTTGCTCATTTATTCTTTTCTCTTTAAAGTTTTACTACATATCAATCTTTAACATTCTCAATTTTATTAAACTTACTTTATTAATATATTATTTTTGAATTACTTGACATTCTGTACCATATATACAGGCTAGCCTAATAGTACAACTCAATAAAAAATTTCATTTAACTTCAATTGGATGCACCAATCATATAATACCACCTTAACCACTAAATGTTAATTAAGGATGTAAACTACTTAAAAACTAACTAAAAAATTACTGATTTATAGGAGCACGACAAGTGGGCACACACACATACATATATCATAATCTTTACATCCTATATATATATATATGCTACAAGTAATCATAATAGACCTAACTATGAGCCAAGTTGTCTCTGATTAGTCTTGAATAGGATGAAAGTCAATTATTTTGTCTTTTCTTGTATATAATGCAAATTATAATCAGCTCATACAAAACCTATTTTTAATTACTTTTATTCCATTACTGCCTCTCTTAACAATATTTCGTATAGGTGATGATTTAAGCTAAAAAAATATTAATTTAAGTAATTACACGTGTATATGATCAATTACAACATGAAACTCAGATTGTTTTGTATAATTTAAAAACATTAACCTTATTATCGTAATTTGTTCATCTTAAAAAACATTAACCTTATTATCGTAATTTGTTCATCTTAAATAATTATTTTTATAACCTTTTGAAAAGGTGTACATATGACAAGATCTACTAAATATTATTATAAAACAATCAAACAGAGATGAATTAAAATTAAGATATATATTATGTCTGACAGTTTTTGTATATTGATGATAAACTGATGTTAAGGTTCACTCGCTTTGAGGAAAATTCTTGAAGATAAAATGAGAGGGTCAAGAATTTCCCAAAGCAGATATAATCTTAATTGAAGAAAGCAGTCTTATTATTAGAGCCGTCAGATTTTTTTAACATATTATTTAATATCAATACATATAGATGTCCATTAATATATTTTGTATTGCATAAATATTTAACAACCCCGGGCCAACTCCAAAAACGCAAACATTGAGAAAGTGTGCCTTTTGAGTTGTCTGCCACCTTTCGAAGAACCTAGAGACAAGAAGAGGATGCCCCAAAAGCGATGAAGCTCTTGCTGCAATAAAAGAAGAAATCTCCCTGTCTTTTGTTTTTTATGTGCCCATGCATGTTGAGCACTAGTAATTTGTATAAGTTGGCGGTGGACACAAGGCATTTTTCTAATGACACCAAAAATGTACAGTAGACGGGTGTTGCTCTTAATAGAAAAATTAACGGGTCAGAGTTGCTGAAGGAGGGGATTAATAATCACCTATACTAATTCAGAGTTCAAAATTTTAGAAGAAGATTTAACAAACGAGTCGTTGGCTCAGTAAAAATAATGAGTTGTTGGCTCATAATCGTTCTTTTATATATAAAAGTTCTAAAATTTGATTATTGAAAGAATACTTATTTAGAGAGGTCTATTATTTCGTTTCTGCCTTAAACGATGACTAATCTCATACATAATACCTCGTGGTAGAATATAAGCCTAATATGAACTTTGTTTCAATTGTGCCCCGTGCAAGTACATGTCAAAATATGGAAATTCAATTATTTGCACAATATTCTTGCTTTAGTTGTTAGTGTTGAGTGATTCCGATCACATCACACATGACTTCAAGAACCCAATTTCTTTTCCCTTTTCGTCTACTTTCCAATGTCACGATGCCTTTACACTTGTTGCCAAACTTCATTTTAGGTCATTCAAATATTCTTCCCCCTTTTTATGAGATCCATTAAATATTGATTGATCCTTCTTTCTATATACCTCTTTCCTAATTATTTGGTTGTTCAATTGATTTCTTATATACCCTTTATTGAAAGCGATCTATTAAATTCTATTTATAAATTACAACATCATATATAAACATATATTGAATATTTTTATTGATTTAGATTGAAGTGTATTGTGGATGCAGCCCATTAAAAATAGTGTATAATGGTTTTGGAAGCACGTGATCTGAAAAGGGAATATTTTCGTCAATAATGGTTGCGAGAATGCTCTTGTCGTGTAGTGACTAAACGAGAGACGCTCAATAATTACTTAATTTAGCAGAGAAACCAAAGGTTCAATATTGGACTGATCCTCCAAAATTAATCGGGCTTTACTTCACCGGGCCCACAAGTTAAATATAATATGACCGTGGGCTTTATATCTTGGAATCATAAAGCCCAATTAATTTAATTGTGGAAATAGAATTACTCGATGATTATTAACAAATTGAGTTTTAACTTTAAGTAACACCGTAACACTTAAAATATACATCATTAGATTGACTCGAATCATATTTTTATATATGATTAAAGATAAAATAATAGTGTTTAAATTTTAAATGTTAATTTAGCATTTTTTTTTAAGTTGATAGTTTGGCAGCTTCTGTCGAGACTTAGGACCAAACTTAGCAATTTGCACTGATCCTCTTGATTATCTCCGTGTCAATTCAAGAAATGCATTTGACTAAATAAAATCTATTACCCAGTGGGGTGTGAGAACGGAAAATAGGGGAAAACCTATTGAATTAATGCACTTTTCAACAAGGTGATAATAAGCCTAGCCGAAGCACAGAGCACAAATAACATCTACTATCGTCAAGGAATTGCCATTTCAAATTAAGGACAACTCTATGGTTATAAATTTCCCCTTATATAATGCCATAGAAAATGTTAAATTGAACAAAATACATGTCCGAAATCATATTCAAGCTGATGTGACAAGTTATTATATTATTAACTAATAAAAAGAAAAAAAGAAAAAAAGAAGTCTACCATAAGAATGTGGATGTAATAATCTTAGATCTTTTTAGCATTTCTGCAATACCATAGTTAATAGATCTTCATTTTAATGCCTAACCTTTGACTAAGGCTACCCACCCACATTAGTAAGCAAAGATTAATTCTTAGTTGAGATAATAAAAGATGTTATTTTTCCTTTGGGGTTTAATGTTTCTTTGGTCTTTGTGCCAAATTTTATAATATAAGGCATGATAAGAAATAACCCGAACAACGGGACATGTGGGGCTAGGTTGAGTGTGTAAATCAAATTAGGTTGAGAATTAACAACTCAATCAAGTTCGGGTTGAGTCAAGGTTTTCACAAAACAAAACCCAATAAACATGACCCAACTCAAACTCATTAAGAATATTAAGAATTGTTCTAATTTTATTTTTATTAGGTCACCTATTATAATTGAATCACATAACATCTCATAAATAAAATAACATGAAAGAAAACATTACATAAAATACATATTTGATTTAGAAATTTTATAGTTATTATCATATATAACTTAAAAATTAGTTAATACTATAAGAATTTAAAATCAATAAATTGAAATAGACTAACCCGATCAACCTAACCTGAACCAACCCAAAGTCATTGGGTTAGGTTGGTTTGGGTTTAGGATCTAATTGGGTTGGATTAAGTTGTTATTTAACTAAAATCCGAACCAACCCAACTCCTGAACAACCCTAACTACAATGTACTGGTGGCTTATTAGGATTGCCAAGATGAGTCACTTCAATTAATATCATTGTCAGTCCTTCGAAGTACATTTCAGCGCCCTACTAAGATGCATACTCTATGCCATGCGGCAACAGATATTTGAAAAAAAATAATAATAATAATGAAAGGCATTAGGTTTGCCACTCCATGTGGTTTTTTTTTTGTTTTTTTTAAGCCTACTTACTTTGTTTTGTCTGGTTGATTTTTATATTTTTGTGACTAGAATAATTTTTGTATAATTAAAATTTATTAAATTAAAATTAAAACATTGTCCTTACTAAAATTAATGAAAAAACTAAAATTATCTATGATATTCATTTATAAAAAACTACTATTCAACAAATAATTATAATTAACTAAAAAAAAATTATAAATCCATAATAAAGCTCTTCTTCTTCTTCTTCTTAAAAGAAAAAGTACAGTAATAAAAAGACAAAAAATATAATTGTCATTGTCACTATCTTTAATCTTTTCATGAAAACATCTGAAAAAAAAATATATTATTATTACTTCATAAATTAATAATAAATGAGAGGCTAAAAAAATAAAATTAAAGAAAGCACTCAACAGAGTGCGTTTGTCAAAAAGAATAAAAATAAAAATAAAACATATAAAGTGGAAACATAAAGCCTTCCTTTTTATTTATTTATTATTATACCGGTGTCGTCTTGGTGGTGGTCTCTGCATGATCCTTTAAAATAGACATTTTATTTATTTTTTAATATATAAATTTGGTGTAACTTAACGGCCCCTGTAGGGTCCTCTAAAATATATACCTTATTTATTTTTTAATATATATACTCAATGTGGCACATAATCTATGTCTTAACTATGGTTCTTGTAAGATCCTCTAAAATGGGCGTCTTAGTTATTTTTTAATATGTAAACTCAGTGTGTCATAGAATTTACGTCTTAACGGTCCGTGCAAGGTCTTCTAAAATACACGTCTTATTTATTTTTGCGTCTTAACATTAAACGAGCGTCATTCCGGCTCCTGCCGCTAAAACAGCGCACTCCCGTCCTTGCCTCTGCCGCCTTTCGTAAAACAAATAATTTAAAGTTTATCGTACAAATCTTTGAAGTTGCACGTGGATGCCTTTAGTACACTCAGTCAAGACATTGATTTGATTGGACCTTAATATCCATATTTTTGGCCTTACTATATTTCATTTTCATCCCGTATGATAAGAAACTCTAAACCATCATCCATAACCGATCGATCTAGGGGTGTTGGGTTGGATCGATTTGTGACTAAAACTTAATTCTATTTAAATTATTCAGATTGTTTAATTTAAAATCAAACTTAATTTAATTAGTTTAGATTTAATTTAAGTTGATTCCGTAAATTGAATTAGACTTAAGCTTAATTTTAATAACTTTAAATAATAATTTATAAAATAATTACTATAAAATAAATTATAGTAACTTTTTTATTTTACCCAATAATCACAGTATATTATTACAATAACTTAAATCGGTGATTATGAAATTCATGTCATGTTGATGATTTAATTTTTTTGTTAGTTTACATTTTTAAAACTTAATAGGAACATAACTTATTACAGGAACTTACTTTTATATTGTTAAAAAGAGTCAATAATTAAATACTAAAATTTTTTATCGAACAGTTGAAAAAACACACATAAAAATAAATAAGGTAAAATAAGTAAATGACACAAATATACGGTCAAGCAAAAAAAAAACATAAAAAAATTAAAAAAAAAATTAAGTTATTATAATTGTTAAGATCCGCATTAATAAGTTTTTTTAAAAAAAAATTTATTAAAATTACAAATTATAAATATGTAATTGTAAAATTTATGACTTTGAGACTAATATTATAATTTAGTTTGGGTCGAATTATTCAATTTCTTATGGGTTGAACCCGTGACTCAACCCAAACCGATCGAAATAGGTAGTTTAGAATCTAACCGAACCCAAACTATTTATTTAATCCAACTTAACCAAAACCAACCAAAAAGATTCCTTGGTCGAATTGATGTACACCCCTAAATGGACCCATAAAACACATTTTCTCAAAGCAATATAATGTAAATGGTCATCATGATATCCTACATGGATGGTATTTTTCTTTTTCCGAATCTATAGTATTTACTATATTAGATCACATGCAATGACGTCGTTACTTCGTTAATGCATCAAAAGGAACAAATTGTTGGACATGATTGAATAAAAAAAAAAAAAAAAGAGTCCAAAATAGAAAAGAATAGAGCTCATTTTTTTTTATGAAGTATAATGTAACTCTAGAAACTTTTTGGAGTAAAATGTCACACACCTGACCTAGACTTAGATGTAGTTAAGTTAAAGATAGTATCAATACTAATTAATTAAGATCCAAAGTCACCTACACAAATACTTATACCAAAGCCTAACAAAATCACTAACTATATAGCTTCCCTCCCCTCATAGCAGGGAATGAGAGGGCCCTAGCTAATAGGGTTACTACAATTTCTCATCTCATATTAGACTGAACGAGGCAATTTGAGATATTTGAATCTCTCCCTCATATGTGGAGATAGGTACGAGTAAAGATATATTACAGAAAAAATAATAACAAAAGGGAGATATAGGAAAGAGTAACATCTAAAAATTTACAGGGAGAATTATTGCCGGCGGATATCAAACTGGCGGAGTAAGCGGTTCCCCAGTTCCCCGGGATTACACTTTCTGATCCTCACCTGTACAACGCTACTCTCCGTGTCATCTCCGCGGTTGATGATCTCACAACACTGCCTTCTCGTACCCTGCGCACCCATAACATTTCACTCAATAATCAGACCAATATAGTACTGACCAACGTTATAAAACTATCGTACCCTTGAATAATCTTGTCGCCTCAGATATATAAATAAATAAATATATAAATCACCAACCTAGCTACCCTTTACTTACCATCTTCAATTCGCTGTACCTCATCTTTGAAGCAGCCACGCTGATCTTCTTCGGCAACCTCATCCTGGGCCCACATTGCCCTCGATCATAGCCGTCCCATCTTTCATCCCCAAACCTCTCGTACCAAGTAATCGTCTCATCACCACCCCCAATCACGTGGATAGAAAAGTACCGAGTACCCTGTTTACACGGCTCCACCTCTACAGGTCTAGTGTTAAACGAAAACGGTCCGTCACTCCGGCTCCTCCACGTCTTAAACGTCTGTAACGGCGTCCACAGCTCCTTCGCCGTCAACAACGACGACACGTATATCTGCACACTGTATCCCCACGACACCGAAACAGACCAATTTCGCCGTAAATCGTAGCAGAAGCTTGCTGCACCACTCGTGCCGGGTCCTTATCGTACGCTCGAAACAACGTTTTTAATGACTCCAACATCGTCCTGTTCGGAATGAACGGCTCAACGGAGTCTAGATGATGCAGCGACACCAGTGGCGCCATTGGATGCGCTGCTAGTAACCCGTATGCGCTCCCCCGTACATCAACCTGAGGTTTTTTAAACGCTACGTGGATGAATCACAGAGTAAGACGTCAAATTAAAATTAAAATTTGACAACACAAAGGTCAACAGATTGATTACCTGGTGGAACCCAGGCTCTATAGTGGCGCGGATCCCGATCTCGGCCATGCAAGCGGCAATCCGCTCGTCGGAACCGAAGAGGTAGTGGTACCGGTCGATGCACCCGTCCAACACCGTAACAAGCTCTGCCGCGAGAGGGTAACTAATAGCGAAACCACCGCCTCCATACGCCGTAGTGTACGAGTGAATCACGTCTTGCTCGACACTCTCGGAGATTCCACCAATGTAGTGCATCTGATTATGATCGTACTTGGCCAGAACAGAGACCAGGTTCTCTGTGAAGAACACCGTATCATCGTCCCCCAATACGAACCACCTGACGTCCTTTAAACCGAGTCGGAAGTTCTCCAAGACGATTCGCGCGATTCGAATCGCCGATCTCGAGCCGTACAAGTTCGTGAACTTGAACCTCGACGTGTTCTCTGAAACTCGAAACGGCGGCGAGGTTTACGGCCAGGTTTCTTTGCCGTTGGGTTTTTGGTCGAGCCAGACGAATCCGCGAGTGACTTTTGGTTCCCACCAGAGCTCGATGTAGCGCCGCCGATCTTTCAAGCTATCCGCGCAGCCTCCGATGCCGAAGAGGATGTGAGAAACGTTTGTGACATTTTCGTTTGCATTCCCGAGATTCTCGCCGGAATGATTCTGGTAAACGGTTTGTACTTGGAATTTGAGGTGCTGCTGTCGTCGTTGGAAGGAGAAGGCGGAGAAGAATAGAAGTGCAGTTGAAGCGAGAAGAGAAATTGAGAGAGTTGCTTTCATCATAAAGGATAACAAATCTCTGGTTTTCTCTGTCCGAGAAACGACAAGTTTCCAAATTTCGAAAGGATCGTGGCTTGGTTCTCTGATATTTGAGCCATTTCTCATTCTTCTTCTTCTTCTTCTTCGTTTCCTGCAGCACAAATTAGCAGAAACTTCACGTACAATTAGTTTCGTTCTACGGCTAATAGAGATATATTATCCAATCCAGCGAGTGGATACGATAACCCCTTGAAAACGTTTAGATTTTGGAAAGTTACGAAATTACCCAGGAATTGACACAGAAGAGACATTAAGCGTGTGGTGCGGGGCTTGGATATGGTACTCATCTTTACGTTAAATAGCATCTAATCGTTCGTATCAAGCGTGATTTGTTGTAACAAATCAGAGCCGTTTATTACAGTAAGTACGTTTCATATTACAGTCAAATGCACATGTTCCTCGGGAGATATCAGTTGAGGTTAGTTTCAACTTTCAACAAGTGCTGGGCTTTTACAATTTGACACCTGTCCTACTCGGAATGGCGCCTTATGGGCGTATACCTCGGTGTATAGATTTTTGTGGTGAATTCGTCAAATCTCAACAAACTTATAGGGTCAACTAAAGGTCTTCTCTTCCTTATGGTATTGCCCATCGTAGAAGGTGGGTTGGGTCGTAATAGCTTTTCTGATTAATAAATTGTCTATAATCAAAGCTTATCATCAATCTTATTTCAGCTTTTTAATTGAAAATATAATCTCAATGGTTGGGCAAACCACATTTGAAAGAGAGCTTAAAAAGATCCAAAGTACTGTTATTCCCAAAAAAAAAATAAAAAAATAAAAAAAAAGATAGGAAACCAGAAGGAACTAAAAGATAGATAAAAGGCAAAAACAGAACTGTTTCAGAAAAGGAAGGATGGCTAGAAGGCACAAAGGGCGCCGCATCCTATCTATTAAACAGAGACAATCATGAAAAAGTTTCTGAAAAGAAGAAAAAGGGGCATTCCTGTTGTGATTGTTGATCCTTGAGCCTCTTTCACCCATCGCTCCTGCGGCCGATGCTGTTTCGTTAAGTTTCTTAGTATTGTTTATGTGTATATATATATATATTCTGCGTATAGTTAGTCACAGCAACACGTCCACCTTACTTGTTATTCGAACTTTTGTTTTGTAATTGTGTTTGGAAAGCCAATGTCCTGTTCCAAAACAGAGTAACATACCCCAAGGGACAATGCAATATCAAGGTTACATAAAACGCAGAAAATTACATTTAAATAAATGCCAAAATACCGTAAAAAAAAATCAATGGTAGTCGTTAAATAATATTGACACCCAATATATATAAAATATTTTTCTTTTCAATTTTTTTATTGGTGCGGAGGAGGTACGACAACTCTGCCACATTTTGAGTTTGTATTTTTAGGCTATCTTAGCATTGTTCGTAAGTTTGATACTTTCTAAATTACCTACAGAAAATTCTTTGAGGAATTTAGGAAGAGATTTACATTTGACAATGTTGAAGTGCTAAACATTGATGAAAACTCAACTGTTGGATTATATTAAATTATGCACTTACGCTTTGATTTAAGACAATTCAATAAGGCATTAAATGTGATGTTTACGTGGATATAAGCTAGAAATGAATGATTAAAGAAAAAAATGTTTTAGAAATCTATTAATACTTTTTTGTATAATGCACCTTATGAGTTTAATTTTCGTAATTCAGCCAAGTGTTTGTTTATTTAACAACTTTTAGAAGCTAGGAGAGCCTTTTTGAATTTTGTTAATTTATACCAATATCTACTTGATATATATGCATAATTGGACTCCGATATCATATATATATATATATATATATATATATATATATATATATATAGCTATAACTTTAAAGTCGGATGATTTCTAACTAAGTATCAAAGTCACATTATTTTATAGGCACGGCCTTCAAACTTTCGTACAAATATTTACTTATTATTTCTCTTTTTTATCAATTATGGCTTTCCTTCCAATTAAAATTTTAGTCTGTGGTATCATGCAATTGAGGAAAAATATTAATATCTATATTCATTCAACAGACATAATATAGTTGGTCCCTTATAGTTATAACTTTAAAGGCAAAAGGTTCCTAACATATTTTTCCTAAGTTCCACTTGATCACTGTTGAAAAGTTAATTCATACTACAAGTAGAAATTAGTATATGTCAGATCAAGGCCGATACCCTACAAGCGTCATAAAATAAAAATAATTTTCTTAAGTCATATATTAATTTATAAAAGCACCTGCACTTGTTATCATAACTCCAAGCAATCACATTTTAATTATCATCCACTTTATCCCTAAAATACCAATAACATTTATTTATATTATATAGGCATCACAAAACGCCGTCCTATATATACCACCTTATTTTTTTTACTTCTACTTTTTAGTGAGATAATATATACCACCTTATTACCATGCATGCATTTATCACTAAATATTCCACCCCTCAAAACCATAAATCATTATTACTATTTTTTTTTATTACCAGGATTTCGACATCCGCTGGTGTCCTTCTTTCCCTTCGGGAGAGACTATTCCACCGGACTTCGGGATTCTACTTCATAGTGCAACTCCACACAAAGAGACCACGCTCATACTTATTTATATATAAGGGAAGAAAGGATTTGAACCCCCAACACGAGCATTGCTATCCTAAACCCTAATACAATACTATTACTATATCTAATATATAAATATGGAGAGATGCTAGACAAACTCTTATTTTACACTGTCCTTCTACACTCAAGCATACGTGTCCATTAGATCACCTTGCATCACGTGTCAAGTGCGTGCTTTAAGAAAATCTGACATACACACATAGGTTGAGTGTAGAAGAAGAGTGTTGAACATAAGTAGCATTACTTATAAATATATATGTAGAGAGAGAGAGAAAGAATTTTACTACTTTTACTTTTCTTTTTATTAAAAGAAAAAAAGAAAGGAAAAAGAAAATGCACAAAAGGCATATTCCATGTGAAAATTCAACAAGCCATCTTTTACTCTAATATAAAACATTACAACTAGTATGAAATTTTAATTTTAAACCTTCCAATATTCGTTAGCAAAAAGCACGAAATGCGAACAAGTTTTTCCAATATTTTTTATTTTAATTTGCAAGCCTAGACTCACGGCCAATGTGCTTAAATGACATAATTCCGAAGGTCACTGCAACTTTCTAATATTGTGTTGCAATCAATCAAATCATTATGATAAAGAATGAAGCCGAATTTCTGTTGCATAGATGTGTAAATGGATGATTATATAGCAAGCAACCACCATAAGTTAAAAATGATTGACCGAATTCGCAAATCTCAAAAGCATATATATAATTAACTTTGTTACAACTTACACATATTTGCAGTTCAAGCACAATTTATTAATTAATCGTATTGAAAATGCCAATATCATATTGCAACGAGAAAGCTATTAACAACCAAAGTACTAATTGGTTACTAGTGTCCGTATTTCTCAAGGTGACATTACCACCTGTGGGTAGATGAAGTACACGGAAGCACATGCATGATTTTTAAAAGTATATATATATGGAAAATACTAAAGTGACATTCGACATATACATCTAAAGTGTACATTATTATGCACGTATAAATACATAATTCAAGATAATTCAATAGTGTATAAAAGTAATGTACATTTTAAGTGTTAACGTAGCATTACTCTCTCTCTCTTTATATATATATATATCCATCTTGAGGATCTCTTAATAAAAAATGTCTTTATATATTATTAGAAGTACACAAACTTTGAAGAGGAAAGAGAAACAAATGAGAAAGGACCAGAACAAAATTTATTCCTACAATTTAATTTGAAAAGTTTTATTAGACATAGGTATAGATAGTATTGTCGGATTTGTCTCTATGTGTGATTGAAGGCACTGATATACTGATATGATATGTTTCCATACTTATACATCATGTATATATAGCTTAGAATTATTCTAGGGGTTGTAATAGAGAGATATTAGCATTCTTTCTATAATTAGGAGATTTGTATATATGGCTTAGCATTATTCTAGGGGTTGTAATAGAGAGATATTAACATTCTTTCTATAATATGTGTAACTAGAATAGCATATATATGTTAGACATGTAATCAAACAATTCTCAATATACAGAAAAATCATTCTCCAATATTCATTGGTTCCTCTCTGTATCATTTTCTTCAACCTTCCTCTCTGTATCTTTTTTTTCATGGTATCAGAGCCAAATCGTGGGTTGAAGAAACTTTACTGCTATTGCAGCGTTTATATCACTGTGTGCGTTGCAGCGTTTATATCACTGTGCGCGTTGCAGCAGAGAAGGTGAAGACCTGTTTTTCTGCTCTTTTTTTTTTTTTTTTTTACCGTGAGTTATCGTAGGTTGCTACGTTACCGTGAGTTGTTGCAGTTACTGTGGGTTTCAGGAGTAGTTCCAGTGAAAAAAGAAAAGAAAAAGAAAGAATGAAAAGTTGTTTATTAAAACAACTCTCAAAAGCATCGGTGGTATTGATTCCAAAAGCATCATATCTTGTCTCATTAAAGGGGTGGTATTGATTTCAACCCCGATTCTTTTATTTTATTTTATTATTATTATTATTATTATTTTATCAATAATAATAATAATAATAATAATAATAATTAATTCGATTGTTCTTGTTTCTATTATGTCAAAAATGGCAGAAATAGTTTCATCCAACACGGAAAGTTCTACTGTTCCGTTATCTTCTTCTTCTTCTGATGTCAATTCGAATCAGCGATTATGCTCGGTTCAATTGAATGATTTTAATTATCTTCCTTGGTCGAGGGCAGTGACATTAGCTCTTGGTGGAAGATCACGGATTGATTTTATCGATGGGAGCAATGCCGCTCCGGATGTCCAGTCTGCTCAATACAAGGCTTGGTTTGCTAATGATCAGATGGTCCAATCGTGGTTGCTTAATACGATGGAGCCACATATTGCTGAGATTTTCAGTTATTCCGACTCGGCTGCGGATTTATGGAGTGCCGTAAAAGAGTTTTATGGAAATCATAATAATTCTGCACGGGTGTTCCAACTCAAGAAGGATATTGCCTCTTTCCAACAAGAAGGTAAACCTTTTGTTCAGTTTCTTGGTCGCATGAAGACCATGTGGAATGAGTTAGCGGTCTATCGACCACATACCATTGACTCGACAATCTCTGAGGAAGACAAGATTTTCCAGTTGTTGGCAAATCTAACCCCAGATTATGAAGATCTTTGTAGCCGCATTCTCATGAATTCTGAGTTGCCGACGTTTGCAAGTGTTTGTGCTACTATCCAACGTGAAGAAACACGAAAAAAGGTTATGTCTGTAAAAATTAAATCAGATATATCTGACACAAGCCTATATTTCCACTCAACGACGTCCAGATGACAGAGGGAACAAGGCTAGAAGGAATGAATTGAAGTGTAGCCATTGTAGCAACATTGGCCATATCGTGGATAGATGTTGGATTCTTCACCCAGACCTCAAACCCAAGTTTGCAAACAAAGGAGGCCCGAAACGTGGTCCGTTCTCTGGATATCAAGCCAACCTTGTATCTGCATCACCATCTGATGGGTTATCTAGGTTTACTTCTAGTCCTATAAATCTTATCAACGAGTTTGCTACTTACATTCAGGCAAACACGATGTTGTTGACAAGAATGAGATTGGTAATTCTTCGGCCTTGCTTGGTCAATTTGCGGGATTTCTTGCTGAAAATAAGAACTTGTCTTCTGAAGATATGTCAGGTATATTTAATGTATCTGCCTCACCATCTGATGGGTTATCTTGGTTTACTTCTAGTCCTATAAATCTTATCAATGAGTTTGCTACTTACATTCAGGCCAAACACGATGCTGTTGACAAGAATGAGATTGGTAATTCTTCGGCCTTGCTTGGTCAATTTGCGGGATTTCTTGCTGAAAATAAGAACTTGTCTTCTGAAGATATGTCAGGTATATTTAATGTCGTTTCTCTCGCTCTTAATATTAGTAATGTGCATGATTATTGGGTTATAGATTCGGGTGCCACTGATCATGTAACTAATATATCTAGAAATTTGACTGACTTTGAGTTTTTCTCTCCTTCGTCTACCATAACCATAGCCAATGGTAAGAGTGTGAGTGTTGTTGGCCACGGTAAGACAAAGTTACTCTCAAACTCCATTTCATCATCCGTTCTTTATGTGCCTTCATTTCCATTTCAACTACTTTCAGTTGGCCGATTAATAGCCAGTCTAAATTGTCGCGTTATCTTTTCTCCTAACAAAGTTGTATTTCAGGATCTAATAACCCAGAAGACGATTGGTGAAGGTTTCTTCTATCAAGGACTCTATTATCTTTCCAAGAATGCTTATTTGTCCAAAGAACCCCACGCATATGCTTGCTTGTCTTCTGTTCAAGAGTTGTGGCATCAACGCTTAGCTCATCCTTCGGCGCCCATTTTATCCAAACGTTTTCCCGCTTTGAATAAACATCCATTAAATTGTGATGTATGTCCTTTATCAAAATCTACTCGATTACCTTTTTCTTTTTCAGATTCACGTTCAAATAAAATTTTTGATTTGGTACATTCGGATGTTTGGGGTCCAGTGCTTGAATCATTTGATGCATACAAATATTTTGTAACATTTGTTGATGATTACTCTCGTTTTACATGGCTATATCTCTTAAAATCCAAAAGTGAAGTTGCTCATGTGTTCCAAGACTTTCATAACTTAGTCATCACTCAATTTTCCTCTAAGATTAAAGTTCTACGATCAGATAATGGTACTGAATTTATGACACATATCATGACACAATACTTGAGCATGCATGACATTATTCACCATACTAGTTGTGTTGGGACTCCACAACAAAATGGTATAGCGGAGAGAAAAAATCGTGATCTACTTGACAAAACTAGAGCACTGATGATGGACATGAATGTTCCCAAAATATTTTGGTCACAAGGAGTGTTTACGGCAGCTTATCTAATTAATCGCTTGCCTAGTCGAATTTTGCAGTTTAATTCTCCTATTGAGTTGTTGACAGGAAAAACTCCAAGCTTTTCTCATCTCAGAGTCTTCGGGTGCACCTGCTATGTTCACATTCAGTCTCATCAGCGCGACAAACTGGAACCACGGGCTGTCAAATGTGTATTTTTGGGTTATTCCCCTACGCAGAAAGGTTATAAATGTTATAATCCTGTTACAAAGAAGCTCATGGTTAGTCGAGATGTTCGGTTCAATGAGGCAGTGTCGTATTTCAACAACTCATATGATATTCTTAGTCAGGGGGAGGATGACCTGTTTCCACTTCCCATTCCAGCTGCTGTACCACCAGTTGTGCCCCAAGCTGTTCCTTTTGGGCATTCTTCAGCAGACACTGCTAATGGTGATGACGTGCCTTGCACAGCTCATGCACCCACTACCACCATACCTGTGGGTCCTGTCCCAGCGCCAGCAGTGATCATGGTTGATAAGTCACCAGCTTCTGGGCCTATTCCTCGCCGTAATCTACCTCGTGAACTACATCCATCTTCAAGGCTTCACGATTACGTGGCTTACTCGGTATGTCATCCCATACATCATGTTTTGAGTTATCAAAACTTATCACCTACCTATACTGCTTATCTCAGTCAGATTTGTGTCACCGAACCAAGAAATTATCAAGAGGCGGTTCAACAGGCAGTCTGGAAGGTTGCTATGAATGACGAACTCCAAGCACTAGCTGATAACAATACATGGAGTGTGGTTTCCCTCCCACGTGATAAAAAGGCAGTTGGCAGTTGGCAGTAGGTGGGTGTACAAGACTAAGTTCAAAGTTGATGGCTCAATTGAACGGTATAAGGCCTGACTTGTTGCTCAAGGGTTCACTCAAACATATGGTGTTGATTACAAAGAGACGTTTGCGCCCGTCGCAAAAATGACAATTGTCCGTACCTTGATTTTTGTCGCTATTAATCAAGGCTGGTCTCTTTCACAAATGGATGTTAAAAATGCGTTTTTGCATGGCGAGCTTGAAGAAGAAGTCTATATGAAACTTCCGCCGGGGCATCCGCAAGGTACTGATCCAAGGTTAGTGTGTCGATTGCACAAATCTATTTATGGCTTGAAGCAATCTCCACGCGCATGGCATGCCAAATTAAGTATGGTTCTTGAAGAACTTGGATTTAAGAGAAGTAATGCAGATCACTCTTTATTTGTTCACATGCACTCGGGTAAGCGACTGATTGTTTTGATTTATGTTGATGACTTAATTGTTACCGGTGATGATGATGCTGCTATACGTAAGCTTAAGAGTGTTCTCCAACAAAAATTTTCCATTAAAGATCTCGGTGTGCTGAAATACTTCCTAGGCATCGAAATGGCTACTTCCTCCAAAGGCTTGTTCTTGAATCAATGCAAGTATGTGACAGATTTATTGCGTGATGCTGATATGTTGGATTGCAAACCTGCACGCACACCATTGGATAGCAAACTGCAGTTTGATAGATCTGGTGCACCTCTGGGTTCTGTTCAAGATTATCAAAGATTGGTTGGCAAACTTATCTATTTAACAATCACACGACCTGATATTAGTTATGCAGTGAGCATTATTAGTCAATTTATGCATTCTCCCACCACAGTTCATATGCATATTGTTCAGAGAATTCTTCGATATCTAAAGAAAACAATTAGCCGTGGCATCCTCATGAAAGCTAACGGGCATTCTCAAATTCTTGGCTATATGGATGCAGATTGGGCTGGAAATCAACTTGATCGAAAGTCCACTACGGGTTATTGTATCTTTATCGGTGGGAATCTGGTTTCTTGGAAAAGTACGAAACAAACAGTGGTAGCACGGTCAAGTGCCGAAGCAGAGTATCGGGTCATGGCTTCCACAGCTTCTGAACTCATGCGGCTAAAGGCTCTCCTTGCCGATTTGGGTATCTCTCATTCTCAGTCTATAACGCTTTGTTGTGACAATCAAGCGGCTATGCACATTGCCTCTAATCCCGTTTTTCATGAACGGACTAAACACATTGAGGTTGATTGTCATTACATTCGGCAACATGTTCAGACTCGGGCCATTATTACTCATTACACTCGTAGCCATGACCAGCTTGCAGATATCTTCACAAAGGCCTTGTCGTCGGATCATTTTCATCGTATTCTTTCCAAGCTTGGCTCAATTAATCCCCTTGATCCAGCTTGACGGGGAGTATTGCCGGATTTGTCTCTATGTGTGGTTGAAGGCACTGATATGCTGATATGATATGTTTCCATACTTATACATCATGTATATATGGCTTAGAATTATTCTAGAGGTTGTAATAGAGAGATATTAGCATTCTTTCTATAATTAGGGGATTTGTATATGTGGCTTAGCATTATTCTAGGAGTTGTAATAGAGAGATATTAGCATTCTTTCTATAATATGTGTAACTAGAATAACATATATATGTTAGACATGTAATCAAGCAATTCTCAATATACAGAAAAATCATTCTCCAATATTCATTGGTTCATCTCTGTATCCTTTTCTTCAACCTTCCTCTCTGTATCTTTTTCTTCAGATAGCATTCACAATGAGCATCTATACACTATTTGATTAAAAACATACATTACATTCAATTGATTTAATAATGTATATTCATGAATCATAAAACTTTGGACACGTACATATGTATATATATACCAATAACTTAATACGAATGTATGAATCGTGAGTAAAAGCATATACATTAATCAAAATATGAAAATATGAATGCATGCATGAATATTGAGTAAATGCAAATACGTACATCTAATTCATCATTAATATATAAACCAACAACCTTTACTTAGATGGAATATATATACTAGTGATCTAAGTAGCTAATTAATTGAGATTCCAACCCTAAATGGGATGAACTGGTGCTTTAATTACTTCATCAAGAAAGATATATGCATTCCATTCAAATGAATTCAAAATCTGCCGATGAAACTTCAAGAACAGTACTGTAATTGGTTACAGTTGCAAAAGGCCAGTGCATCCTAAATAAGAAAGTTTAAAGAGCTCCAAAGTCATACAACGTGACATATAAAGGGAGAAGCTACCTGGTTGGGCTGCAGAAAGGTGGACTCCAATGCCTAGTATTTCCTATTTATGTTGCAATTCTTGCCGAGTATTAAAAGCATGGTGATTGACCATATCTTTTGTATAGGAAGTGTATCAAAGCTTGTTCAGTCCGGAAATCATGCTAGAACTTGAAATTGAGTTCAAGAAACACATGTTAAACTAGGAGAAACTAATTAAAGAAGTATATATATATATGTGTGTGTGTGTGTGTGTGTGTGTGTCATGATATGCAGCTGGATGCTATTAAAAGAATAAAAACAAGAAAAAACAACAGAAAGATATATGTACCAATAAATGCATATTAATAAAGTAATAATGTGTTCTTGGTGATGGAAATGTGCACTCAACTCTAGAGAAGATATTATATAGCTACGGCCACAATTCATATCCTAGTAACTGTTAAGGCCGACTTTCATTTGAATTGAAATGTGCATTCTCAAGCTATATGCTACTAATTAATCAAGAATTAATGAATATTGCTTGACATTACTAGCTTGATTAATCTCTCTTAAAATAAAAAAAAGATATATACAACTAGTTGCATTGGCCTTGAGAAAACTTCTAGCAAATTAGCCTAGGACATACTAACGTAAAACCAGTTTGTATTCAATCAATTATATGAAATATCGATGGTCCTGATCTCTGAGTTAACTGTAGTCCTTTAAAAAGCAAACTTTGTTAAGAATAAACATTTCATGATCAAATCATAAAGTCCTTATACCATGTATAAAGGGGGAAATAAAAATGAAACAGAAACCACACTATAAGTTCTTCAAAATTAACATGATTTTCTTTTTTTCTACACAACAATCTATATAGTCTTTTCTTTTTGCATCTTTAATATAGGCAAATGGCATGTAATAATTTACTTCACATAACAACAACAACAACAAGAAGAATATGAAAAGAAAAAGAATCACTTCAACGATAATATCGAAACTGTTGATGATCTGTACTACTAGCTAGCTAGTCCTTGCATCATATAAAATTCAAAAGAATTCTATGGTACCAGTTCTGGTCGATGTATCATGAGGCTCAGTCCCCAACCGAAGCTCGAGATCCAAACTAGGGTTTGATTCTGTCCCCTCTTCCCCACCATGATCACCACCAGTATCATGATAAGAACTGCCTAATTCTCGTTTTTTACAACTAGCTGGAGTCTCTTCAAACAAGGGTAACTGGTGAATTTCTTCTACATGATCATCTTTAGGTAAGACAACATCACGATCATCCCTAGGAAAAATCCATGGCCATTTACGGGTGCAACTCTTATTAGGCTGCAATTCTAAATTTCTTTGGTTTAAAGTGACCGGATTGCACGAAGTGTTTATCTTTGAGAGTTCCATAGAAAGCTGGTTGGAGTTGGAGGGTTGCTTGAGTTTGGCCCTATCTTTTCTATGAATATTCATGTGACCTCCAAGAGCCTGTGCATTAGAAAAGCCTCTCTTGCAGAAGGTGCACTCGTATGACCTAACTTGACTTATTGGGCCCTGCTGCTGCTGATCTTCTTCTGAACACGCCACCACCTGATCTTGATTTTCCAAACTCGGGTTATGATCAGTCTCCATCTTCTACCTATTCGTTCAACTGCATGAACATGAAAGAAATTTAAAGAGAAAGATGCAGAGAGAAAGAGCTAGCGCAGAAGGTTCAAGTTGAGGTGGTCAACTAGAAAGATGTTTTTGATGTGGTGGACTAGAGAGACCTTGTCATGATGCAAGCTTCTTGGTCTTCTTCAAGTAATACATTACGTGAATGCCAAAATTACCCTTGACAGCATTATTAATGGACATTTTATGGACCTTTCATAAGCTATTGCTATATTATGAGTAACTGTTAACAAAAACAAAAATTTCTCGTAGTGTTTGATTAAAGTAATTGCATAAGAAGCTTCTTAGCAGTTCAATTTGCATTTGTTTGGTAGTCGAATTAATTAAAATAAATGGGACCTATTATATTATACTTGGTCATTGTTCACTATAAACTAACTTGAATCCTTGGTTCCATCTCACTAATCACTATTAGCTAGGCAAGGAGATTATCAAATTCTTGTGAAATATTATTTCACAAGATTCTTATCGCCTTCTAGATTTGTGTCGTAGAATAACATCACACCGTAATTAATTTATCTACAATCATTTTAGGCAAATGATGAGGGGAAGGTGTCACTTGATGTATTTGCACACCTAAGTCCCTTGGATATATTATCTCAAAATCATGTTTATTGAATGACTTTAGGATGATCAAGGCACTTAAGGGTCGGAGTACATCAACTAAGTCTCCCTAGCACCATCCATCATTTTATTACAAAAATTTAAAAGATCAAGTTAAAATGACATAAGTTTTCAAGAAATTAGTTGAGTTCTCTAAGAAGAAATAGTACCCTTAATTTTCTTTTCTTTAAAAAAAGATTGAGTTATAAGATGGATGGCCAAATTATCAAATCAGACAATAGGTACAAATAATAATCAATAGCCATGTAGAATTATATAATGTGTGTTCAAATTATATTAATATTGAATTCGAAAGATATACATACAATGGAATGAATGGCTACATTACATTATCATTTTTAATAATTATACCCATTCTGCTAATTGTTAATTTGTTCTAATAATATATAGGAAAATGTTAATTTAATTGTAAATTTTACAACTGCACGTGCAACTAAATATGCATATCTATCTATTTTTTCAAAAAAAAAAATGCACATCCATCGAATATTAACGTCTTACACATTTTGAGGTGTAATAAATAATTCAATGAATATATATATGTGTAATTATATATGTAGTTCAAATATTTTACATTTTTTATTTTTTTATTTTTTTTTTGGAGCTACCCAATATTTTGGCCATAGGCAAAGGGTGTTTTGGTAATGTAGGATAATATAAAAGTAGTCACCACGCATTTCTTTGTTTATTATAACAGATGTAGGGAGCCAAACCAAAGTGGCATCGCAGGAGATTTGGCGTTATGTATGTGTCGTGATCACAGGATTTGCTTAACCCAAGCCGCTCTAATCGGTTTCAATTACAGCTTTTCAAAGGTTTGTTATTATTTTTGGCCGCCCATGGTCCACACTACTCTCTCATTCCTTTATTAATTTCTCTTTTGCCTGCCATCCTGCAGCTATTTGCTTACGTACATCACACGTTTGAGAAAGACTTCATCAATACTGGAATAGCTGCTCCATTAATGTTCTTCTACAGCTCTGTCTATATATATAAATTTATATGTTGATAAATAGTGATATTTCAATAATATTCCCATTTCTTTAGACTCTTCAATTTTCTTAATTTGCCATTTTAAGTAGTACGGGGGGTTACGATCCCGAACAAGAACAAGCTAAAGTTCAAAATGTTCAAGCTGGCACATTAAGTGAGGCCGTTCAGTACTGTAGACCAGATTAATTGGCTCCACCATTCTTGGAGTTGGTGCCATATGGAGGAACCAAGAGAAGCTTGGTCAGTTAATTACTTCTGATTTTCTGGTCGATCGATCCATCTATGGGTTAGACATTCTCTTGCTTATAATTCTATCTTAATTCTTAAAGACTACGTCCACCATTTCATTATTGGTACCCTTAATATTTAAATTTTTTTTATTATAAATATGTTATGTTATATAATATCAAAGGTCTAGATCTGTTCTCTGATTAAGATGATTTCGACTAGTAATTCTATTGACCTAAAAATAATCAAACAACTTTTTTTTTTGTTTTTTTTCTTCGTTCAAGTATTCTGAAAAGAGTGAAATCTAGTTTCGTGTTTATCATTTTTTTATTTTTATTTTCTTTTTGTTATTAATAAAAAGGAGGAATGGCGAGGAGGTTTCACTTGCTGTAACACTAAACACAAGAACTAATGTAAGACCGAGGTGATTGGAACAGAGGATCAACTTTGTATGTGTAATGACTTATTCAGCCTTGCTTGGTCGACAAACGGATCAAAGTAGCAGAATGGGCTTACTATTGAGGCCTACTAAAATTAAATAGACAGACCGTTAGAGATGGTACCATCCAGCCCACTAAAAGGAGGGCCCACGCATGCATGTTCTATCTTCTCTCTAATGCGGCAAATGTGCTTTCGAGTTTCAAGTATGACATCAATGTACATAACGTTCAAAAAAACAAGTATATTCAATATTTTTTTTAGAGTAATGTTACATGGACATACAAAATGTATGTCAAAAGTATACCTCCCTTTTATACACTATTGAATAGCTTCGAATTATATATTGGTACATAATTCGAGGTAATCCAATGATGCATTAATAATGAAGTTTACTCTAGATGTATAAAATAGATGTTACTTTAACATTTTTCTTTTCTTTTTTTATAAGAAAGAAATCTATATATTAATGAGGGAAAGACTTTACAAATATGTTCAATTTGCCCTAACTGTTATACTTTAGTGTCTACATATTTTTGGTTAATTTATTTTACAATTTAAACTATGTTTTATTCAATTTACAATTGAAACGATTAATTATTAGTATATAAATGCTTTTACGACCCAAAATATGTACTCAAAATCATATCTATGCTGATGTGGTGTATTATGGGTGATGAGGGTTTTTTTTTTCTCTTTCTCATGATGTGGTGTATATTTTTTAGTACATATTTTGATTCATTTTAGTACTCCTCTTATTAGTATTATATTCTTATTTTAAGTACTTCTTACTACATGACTCGATGAAGACTAGAATCAAGATGGGTCTTCAAGTTGATGAATATCAAAGTGTCTTTATTAATTCCCTGTAGAAACGATTACAAAAAATTAATTAAGTGCTATCCTAATTAATCTGGCACTGAGGTATGAACTGCATTATTCCGTTTGGTCCTACCATAAAGATTGGAAGACTTGTTTAAGCTTTCCAAATTGAAACCCAAGGGAAGTAATGGAACCATTTTCTTAAAAAAATATTAATAAATGTTTAAATAGTTAGAGTTTTTTAATTAATTCTTCTTGTCCAATTTTTTTTTTCACCTTTAGAAGACTAATTATTAAAGTAGATAGAAATATTTAAGAACAAATTAATTCAGGAGTACTTGAAGAATGACTCCCCTAAAAGAATATTTACATTTGAG
This sequence comes from Paratinospora sagittata, assembly GCA_035771175.1. Classification (NCBI taxonomy): domain Eukaryota; kingdom Viridiplantae; phylum Streptophyta; class Magnoliopsida; order Ranunculales; family Menispermaceae; genus Paratinospora; species Paratinospora sagittata. The sequence goes on along the minus strand of CM069606.1, from coordinate 6,281,488 downwards.
TTTGAAATCATTAAGACTAAGACCAAAAGCCAACAAAAGACACTATAATCACTTAATTACAAGAATACGCTGGATATGCTTTTTGGAATGTGACATGTCTAAACAACTAGATCATTATGAAACCATCATATGCTCAACATTATCATACCTTTGTTTTTTTCCAGAGCAAGACAATTATAATTAATACTTGATTCATGCATGAGCGTATGTATGTCTAATTGAAAAGTGTCTCCTTCCACTGACTCAACTCATCTAGAAATTTAATTGCACTTTTAAATAAATACAATAGTTGGAATATTGGATATACACTTCCGGCCCGACATTAATGATATTGTTGCCTATTTAATCCATAGTAGTATATGTAATACATATCGTGTATACATATGTAGACATCTAATTATAATTAAATATTAATGGTCTTGGAACTTGATTAGTTTTTTATTTTTTTTATTACCGATTTTTTTGCACTTAAAAGATGTCATCATTTCTTTTGGATCAGACTAATCCTTCCAGACTCGGACATGACAGAAACGTTTAGGTTGACTCTCCCAATAGAAACAGATAAATGAGGGCAACTTCAACCCTACTTATATTAAATTCCTCAATCAACTAAGCTAACAGCTGTTGGCGGGGGAGAACTTGATTAGTTAATAAGCTTATATATAGAATTAACAAGTTAAGTAACTTGCATTTATGTACTGCTGGCCGCGGAATGATGACATGTTTAAGCTTCCTTTGTAGGCAAGTCTAGAGACATGCAAGAACATCGTCTCATGTGCAATTTATCGTTTATGGGTGCAATCCTAAAAGCCTAAGTGACGTAATATGGGTACGATTTTAGCATGTTTAGGAGTTCCAAAAGTTCATTATATATAGCAGCGCCAATAGGTCAGGCATGTGCTACGTGCTGCCACTCATGTTTGATAGACATGATCGATCGACATTTCATGAACAAGTTAAAAATAAATAAAAATAGGACAGCCAAAATTTTTATCATATAATAGATTAAGAAAAAATAAACTATATATTAATTGCATGAGCACGTGAAAATCTGCCAATTGGGTGAGCAATTAGTGCATATTAATTGTTCAAGAATCTAATTGGACGTGTGGATAGAGAGAGATCGATGAAGAGAATCATGCCTTAAATTCAATTGTAAGAAAGATATCAGAAGAGCACAATTAATGCAAATTCTTTGGAATAGTTTTTGAAGTATTTTCTTTTTCATTACTCATTCTCTTATTGAGTTGAATTCTATAACTCATAAGACAAACGACATTTGATGCCCATGTGCACCTCTGTCGTCACTGCCTCTAAAACCTCTCTCTCACTGATCTCTAAAACTCTACAGGAAGCCTTGCTAGCTGTGTTACTAAGAAAACATGCCCAACTCAACAACTCCATAAAAAGACAAAACCCAGCAATTCCTTTAAGCCTGGCTTACACAAATTCAGAACTTCGTAGAAACCAAAGCAAAAACCGTCTTCTTTCCAAATTTATAATCACTTACTTTTTTTAATGTACCACATATTGATATACATACTTTCTTCTCTTTAGCAACCCAAAAAAAAAAAAAAAAAAAAACCGTAAATATATAAACTTCCAAAAGGACCCAAATCATTAAACCAATCTTCATTTGTCAAACTTCCTTCGATTTATTAGTTAGGTCCAAAATTAAATTGTTTCCACTTTCATTTTTTACAGCTCTCTTCAACACCCTATATCTTGTTAAAAAATGATGCCTGCATTAAATAAAGGTACCCTAACACAGGAAGGTCGCCTTATATTTTGCAATAATTCAAGCAGTTACTAGCTAGCTGAACCTTCTGAATCAACTTGTAGCTACAAGACTATGACTTGGGTAAGGGTTTTTAAAATTTTTTTTTACTTAAATTAAGGATATATATATGGTTTGGGCATCTAGGGTTTCTCGTCGGGAGATGTAAGGGCTAATAAGTACAGAAGAAGAAACAAAAAACACATAGGCAGCGACTATGAGTCTTGCTGTTGAGATATATTCTTTTTGTGATTAAAATAGGGTTTTGGGGGGCTAGCTATTCCATTAATTAAAGGGACTGATTTTGCGCAGTTGGTGCCGTTTTTGGAGGGTTTGGGAAGGATAGAAAAAGTTGTGAAGAAAACTCAAGCTAATGGATTTATATATGTGACCAGAGAGAAAGAGAAAAAGAATAATGTTAGGTAACAGATCTGTTCTTGTGATCATGATAATATGGATTCGAGGAGAAAATAAATAAATTAAAAAAATAAGATATAAAGGGAATCTTTGCTCTGATCCATTGGACTAGTGTTGTTTTTTCGTAGATTAGTTTAACTACGGGTTCTGATCTGATAGAATGTCAGTGAAGTACTGAGTAGGGTAAAGTGCTTCACGTTGCTCCATGCAGTTTCAGTCAGTTCTTTCTCCCCCTTAATCCTACACTCATGTCCATACGACACACTTCACTTGTTTTTTCTCTCTAATCTGTTGGACTCGTACTCAATTTCCGATCTCACTCTCATTACCGTGTATAGGATTTTGACAAGAGCAAAAGTTAAGTTCCTGCACTGATCTAATTAACACATATATTGTACTACCTGATTAGTTTCAGTACTCAAAAACACCTGCTAATATTGCTCTCTACTACAAGATAGTTGTGCATGTGTGCAATAATTCATGTTAGGATCACAATTATTAATAAATATACTACTTGTAAAAATTAATTATGGTGTAATTATTATGATAGACAAAGGATTTATTGTCTATTACAAGATCAAGGGAAAACAATAAAGATCATTTTTTTTTCTCAGCATATATGTATATGGAAACAATTAACCATGTGTATGTATGAGCTTTTTATTATCTGTTTGTAATTTCTTTAGTGATTTGCTACTATCTGAAAACTCGAAAAGAGACTAAAGGAAGTTTAAAGAAAAATAAGTACGATGATAGTGACCATAGATATATGTTCCTGAGAACACAGGCTATAAGGGAAGAGGGACAAGGAAGATGAAAGAAGATTGATGCATGCCAAAAGAAAATTGAAAAAAGAAAGAAAGAAAGAGATGTAGAGAGATAGAAATAGGAAAGAGAAAATTTAACAAACAAAAATATATGTCAACAGTTTCATTCAAGCAAGTAATTATGTGCAATTCTACTTCACCTGAGGCCTTTCACCAAGCCTGAGCTCAAGATCTAACTCCTCTATCTTGCTTGGGTCTAATCCAAGAACCTCTGATTGAAGGTGATGCCTACCAACAGAGCCAGGTTTGAGGAATAAAGGCAAAGAAGTAGCATCAATCTTCCGTTTCTTGCTTGGAAGTTCATCATCATCATGATCACCTGATTCTGTAATTGACTTATTCCGATGCAAAACCAAATTCAAGTTCAAAGATGAATCCCTCTTAACAATATTATCTTCTCCCTTATCCAACAAGCTTATATCTTGTTCCATCAAATTCTTCTCTCCTAGCGTCGAATCGGAGACCGTAAGAACCCTAACACAAAATGAATTTGGGCGCGTTTGAGGATCACAAATAAGAGACCTCTTTTGATGATGATCTTTTGCTGAAGAGACAAAGGCATGTTCACTACAATTCTCTTGAGAAGATAGAATTGAAACCATAGAAGATGAAAGAGGCGATGCAATAGTACTGTTAGGGTTATAGTTATGGTTCTTGTTGTATCCCAAACTTGAAACTTGAGATGGATGAACGCCCAGTGACTTAAGGTGACTCTGATCCGGATTGTGTTGAAGACGTTCACAGGTATTAGGATTTGGAGACTGTTTAAGCCTTGCTCTATCTCTTCTGTGCACGTTCATGTGACCACCTAGGGCTTGAGCTGACCTGAATTCTCTTCTACAAAAGCTACAAGAGTAAGACCTTGGTGGCCATATGCACCCTCCAAGAACCCCAGCTGAATCTTGTGCAAACGCTTGTTCTTCCCAGGATTCATTACTATAGGTTGTAGGAGCTTGAACATGAGATTTTTCAATGAGCTTCCTTCTCATCCATGTCCAGTAACTCCCTTGGTCCATTGCACAAACAGTATTTGTGATCAAAGTACTTTAGCCTTGATATAATCACACAATATATAGCTAGATCAAATTGATGCAAGTCTGAAAGAGGACGAAGAAGAAGAAGAAGAAAGAGGTACACAAGTTTAGGGTTTCTGAATATGCAATAAGGTAGAGACACACAAAGAGGTACGTGAGAGAATCTAAGAAAGAAAGGAAGTTTCAGAACTGAAAAGTCTATTGCTAACTATAGTCGTTTGTATGGAAGAGGAAGAAGAAGTAGTGGTGGGGGCTCTTCTGTTTGGCTGTTCTGTAGTGAAGTCATTTTGAGAGAACATGTACTCAAGAGGTAGACAAGTTTGATATCATTTGGGATATTGTTTTGCTTGCATGTTTATGTTACTTGCCATAGGTGTGACTATGATATTAGAAACTCTTATACTTATAAAATCCACATATATATAATATATTAATATTATAAAGAATTAAATTTGCTGCAGAAAGGTGTTGGGCTGTCCTAGCATGAGCAATTCTAGTAGGGTAACAAGTAATATTACCATAGAACACTGTGTTGCTGCAAATTCTATAGTCACGAGGCTTTTTGGGTACTTAATTATATTTGTATGGAAAGAGTGTCTACACTTAGAAAAGAGTTCCAAGTAATATTCCTGCACCTTCCTACCCTTTTATAACCATACATTAATCTATGAAGTTATTTTAGGGCGAAAATTACCTTTTGTAGATTGCTCAATGTCAAAATCAAACTTCCACTTTTCTCTAGCAAAAAAAAAGGGTCAAAATCGATTATTTAAAATTTAAACCTAAAGAATTTAGACATATGACTTCAAAATCAAATAAAACTTCAAATAATAAAAAGCAAACTTTAGGTTGAATATGATTCAAAGAGAGAAATTTTTTCCAAATGAAGTATAATCATCTTTTAAAATCTTAACAAAAACTCAAATCAAAGCTGTTTTTATTAATATTTTCCTAGTGAAAATCTACATGCATTGCCCGTGATTTTTATTATAAATTAATTATAATAAATTATAATTATAAGTTGTATAAAAGTAAGGATAAAAGGGTAAGTTAGGAGTCTTCTCATTAATCCAAGCAAGCATCCATATGATACTGTTTTGTTTGGTCCATAATGTTGTAATTATGGCTCGAAAGCTTTGTATTCTTTTATTGCCAGCTAAAATGTCACGTGCCTTATATTTCTACGAAAAATATTAAGGAGATTAAAATCCTCACACCAATTGCTACATATTTGATGTGTCAAACATCCACGTTAGGTTTGTAATTTCATTGAAAAATATGTTGTTTTGATGTATTAAAGTTAAAAGCTAATGTGACAGTGATTTGTAGCATTAATAGGTGTAGTGTTTTCAATCTATGTAGCATTGTTCATGTTTCTACTCACCCTCCCTTAACCCTTTTTAACTTTATGGCCCACACACTTGTGGCTCATTTCTTACTACATTCACATGACAAATCAATTTATTTGCTAATTTCTATCCATCCTATTTACTTACGTAGCCTAGTGGTTAATTAGCACTCACCTTTCAATTTCATTTATCACTTTTGTTATAATCATAGCATATAATTGGTAACATTAGCTATTACAATTACTTTGTAACATAAGTTCGTCATTTGAATTGAATCAAGTCAAAGAACATAACTCGCTCATAATTATATAATCAATTTCCAATCACAATACTTAACTGAGTACTTCAATATATATTATTACACCATGCTTAATTAGTCTTTTTTTTTTCATTTATGTTTATTTTAATTGAACGTAATAGTAACCAAGGTAATAATATTAATGGAAAGGAGCAACCCTTCCAATATGGGCTTCCCATTCACGTGGGCATCTCTCTAAGAGCCCATTATATCATATATTTAAAACTAGTAGCAGTCACATTCACCGGCTAAAAGCCAAAATCCACTGATCTTGTTTCAACCATCTGATGCCGAATACTGAAAAAGTGGGCCATGATGATCAACTGCATGGAAAGTGGACCACGTGTTAAGCAAATAAAGCTGCGTATCGGCATTTCGATGCGTTCAAGGAGTACCATACAATTCTCATGGCACATCAAAAGCTTGATGTTTGAAGATAAAAACGTGGAAGAATGCATACGGACAATAATATCCTTGACTTGCAGAAATTCTATACCATGAAATGATAGAACTTTTTCTATTAAAAAATAAATGAAAAAGGAGAAAATGCTGAAAACGAGGAATTCTTTATAATCGCTTCTATATTTATATTATAAAAATAAAGTTACTTTGAAATTTGTGTCCCGATCTAAAACTATGTTTAATGTTTAATTAGGTTTTGTAATTGGGAGAATTAAGCAGATTACAGGTTTCTCGCTTTCACATTAAGTTGGGTAATCTAGCTAATGGGGATAGATACCTATATTTGGATAAAACCATGTACATACTCATCATGACGTATGTGACATAACATAATTGTCAAATCATAGAGCATTAAAATCAGAATCTAAAGAGATTATATTAATTATATATTACTTGTTGTAGACGTTACCGAGATAGCAACTTGAGAATGTTTAGAATGTTAATCAGAGAGATTTAGACCGAGAGTTGCATGTGAATTATTTCTATTAATCTTTTATTTAAATGGGTGTTTGTGTGTGTAAAAGATTGATCGGGGCATGGGGCTGTTCATTCAAATTCAAAAATTCAATAGTCACTCTTTGAAATTGGAGGTTTCTAATATAATATATTATATTATCTATAATATTCGTCAGTTTCCTATAAAAAGCTGTCAATCTATTGAACTTGGAATTTTGGTCTCAATACCTTAAAACAAGCAAATTACCTTTTTTTTTTATAATATAATAACTATTCATTTTAAAAATATATATACATATAATAACTATTCATTTATATATATATTTGGCATAAAAACTTAATGTGAAAGCAAGAAACTTGTAATCTATTTAATTCCTTGCAGTATAGACTACATTTAGGGCACGTACACTTGTTGAGGGACGTCATTCTCTTTCTTTCTTGAGACTTTTCCGTAAGAGATTAGTCGGTGCATGTAAGTTAGCCTTGAGACTCAGGTTACCAAAATAAACTTAAAGAATATCATTTATTTTCTTGAGAGTAAGAACATTTTCTATTTGAAAATAATTATACATGTTAATAGAAACACGATTTGTAATGGATAAATTACCTAAAATAATATTAAATTTTTTTGGTAAAAATAATAGAAAAATAAATCTTGGCATATATACGAAACCATCACAACTCATTTCACGATCTCATATAGTACATGGAGCTTGCACCGCCATTATTTAGCAACAAAATGAGAGAGGACGAAAGAGACAAATTGAAAGAAATAGTGTACTCCTAGTTATCTGTCCCAATTTATCTCTCTATTGGGGAGGGCCAGTCTAAATACTTCTGCCTCCGGAAAGATTAGTCTCACTCAAAGAAAATGAGAACACCTCTCGAATGTCGAAAAACTGATATGGAAAAAAAAAAAAAAGACAAAACAATTGATACCACTTGAAGGGCGCAATTAAGAATGTTGCTTTTTTTACTATAAAAATTAATGGACCATGAAAATGTTATTTTAACTACAAAAGGTGTAACTATACTATCATTGTCATTTGATATGCATATATTATCTCAAAAAAACAAACAAAAAGATATGTATATATTACTATATTAAAGTAATCTTAAGAATTAATCTATGCATTAAAAGGTGATTTAATGCAATTCAAAAGTGTCCAAGGACTGATGTAATTTGCATTGCTGTACAATTCAATCAATATTATAGCATCACTCCTATCTTTAAATTAATGAATCGTTACCAAATCTTACTCCACAAATTAATTAATTTTATTACTTGGACGCACAGTCATAACCAATCTGCACTAGTTAAACACATGGAAAATGATTTGATGTATTCCATGCATGCACCTCATCATTGCTGACCACATTCTGTATTAAATGCTCCTTAATTATATAATTTCCGTTAGGCTTAGTTAGCTACCGACATCCCTTTTTTATTTTTACCAAAAAAACTGGCAACCAAAGACCTTTAAAAATTAACAATGAAGTATATATTTCTTGATAATTTAAAGTAGCTAGGAAGATGACTGTGGTACACACAAAGAAAGACTTAGAGGAGAAACAAACAAAGATGGTAGGAAATAAAGAAACAAGAGCTGAGAATGACTGAAAAATAAAGAATCATCTCTTGTTAAGTGTTCCCATCATATCTTATATCACCCAAACTATAACTTCTTCAAGCAAACCTCCTTTTTTTTTTTTCTTTTTTTTTTTTTTCGTGGAGTAGAAACAACCACGGTCTCCTTAACCAGTTGGAGACTCGACCCGCCCTAACTCGTGGGGACTAGTCCTCACACCAACCCGCATCAGCTAAAGATTTATTAAAGGTGATAAAATTAAAAATTACTGATTGAACCAACATGACCTGATAATCGAACCAGCAACGTCTAAGCGTCAAGGGGTGAAGTGTTTCAGCCTCGAATCATCAAACTAATGCCAACGTTGGCTCTTTAAGCAAACTTTAAATTCAATCATTCCTTCTTCTTCTTTAATTAAAAAATCCAAATAATTGTTAGCTCCAACCATGCTACTGTACATTATTTTTTATTTATTTTTTTATCAATTTCTTAATTTAATTTTGTCTACTTGTGGAACGTGTTTCGAATCCTAGGTGGGTCATGGATTTCAAGATCAAGTCAATAATCGATGTTCGGAGTCAATCAAGGCATTCCAACTTCCATTTTAAAATTCAATGCGTCTCTTTGTTTTATTAATTTTATCATCTAATACGTGTAATAAATTTCTTTATAGTATTTTTGTTGGGTAGGTAAGATGGGTCCTGCATGCCCTTGGAGATTGATATTGACCACTTCACCACCTAGTTAGTCGAACACACCAACGACTCGTGCGTCCGGAGCAGGCTTCTGTGACCCTCACTTCTAGTCATTTCATTCTTATTATATATATTTTATGTACATTTGGTAGGTACGTACCTTGCGAGCTACCATTTTTATATATTTATTTATACATTATGTGTGTCTGTATGATAAAACCCACAAAAGAAAAGGGTATGTACACAAGTTTCTTTTGCATTGGCATCGGAACTAATAGCCATATTGATATGCCTAACAACAAAAGTAGGAAAACATATACAACTTTAGAAGTAGTGCTTTTGGCTTAAATTTTTATCAAAACTACTACTTTACTTAAAGAAACTACTTTTTCAACTTCTGTTTATGAAAGTTATTAAGTAAGATGTTCTTATTTAAACTATGGTGTACTCTAAATCGTGATAAAGAACAAATAGGCTAAAAATATCATTTAAGTTAAAAAATAAAACCATTTTTTAAATTCTCAACTAAACATTTCTATGATGGCAAAAACACTTTTACAACAAACTTCTCCAACAAGTCTTCGCGAGTTTTTCTACAAGTTTTTTTATAAACACTCTCAGGTATAATAAAAGCAAAAGCTATATTAAACAAGACCAGTATCAATATCAGTGATTAGAAATCTTGTTATATATAGCTTTGTTCCTTAATTTTCTTAAGAACATTGAAATATAGATCATACCCACAAGATTATAATCTAACTAAGAATAACAAATTAAGAAATAGAAGAGTATATATATATATATGTGAATATTAACAAATTAAAGTGTGTGACATAGGTCCACCGTCCACGTTGCATTAGACTATGGGTCAGCAACTTTTCCATAGAAAACGCGAATAATCCTTTCTTGGTTTGTAATTAATTTGACTGATAAGATGAGAATTAGTCCATTCTTGCAGTCTGTCTTAAATAAAATGGAGAAGATCACAGCGTCACTCAGTGCCATGTGAGTAGTTGTTGAGAGAGAGAAGAGCAAGAGTTCGTAAAAGCCAAAGGTATAGACAAGATAGAAGGGGGAGAAGGCACCCTCCTAATTAAATATATTAATTAGATCACTACACTTCAGTTAAGGGACTAAGACTAGTTAATTAAAATACTAGTGAGATTGTCCCTCTCTTCTAGACAGATTCCACCTAACGTGTCTTTATTCTCAACTTGTTTTAAAATAAAGAAATTAATTAAAAATAAAGAAATCTACGCTCTTATCTAATAAGGTTACTCCTACAATGGCATTATTAATCCATAAAACTAATATTAGTAGTCCTGCTAATTGTGCATATTATGCATTATAAAATATTTCCTCCCATACATGGAAAATAAAGAAAAGAAATAAGAAGTGTATGTTAGTTGATTGTAGAGAAAATGAACAAATTATACATTACATGTATAGGAAATTGAAAACTTATACTAATGAAAAAAAATCTTCAACGTACACAAATGAACTCGATATAAATCTCAAAGTACGATTGCACAAATTACCAGCGTATATAAACAGTTTACAGAAATATTAAAAAAATAATGGCGCAATTGGTTATGATTCAAATAATTTTTAAAATATAAAAAACGTTTGATTAAAATCTAAAAATATTTTTTCAAAGTTTATATAATAAAAAATATGTTCTCAAGAAATAACCAAACGAAGCCTAATATTTTAATGATTTTAGAGAACAAATTGCCTAAAAAAAATTATTTTTTAAGTTTTACCAACTAATTACATAAAACAAATCGGGGTATTCTTGTAGATTGCAACATGGAAATAGAGTCCGACCACAAGTTGTCCACGACATGACACTTGGTGACTTGATGTTCCATTTATTATATATATATATATATATATATTTTGCATGGGAATGGCAGAGCCCGGGATCAGTGGAAAACTGTCACTTCTCATTACTCTTTCTCAGTTTTGTTTATTTATGATTCGTCCTTGCTTAAGCGCTGAGTCTAGAGAGTTTTAATATTATAGGATTTAAGTCAATATAAGCTTTAACCCACTTGTATTACCATTTCCATTTCCAGGCTCCTTCCTCCTTTGTTCCCTCTAATTCAAGTGACGCTGTGCCGCCGTAAACTCCTGAATTCAGATAAATTAATTTCGCCTAAAAACAAAAAAAACACACCACCTAAATGCCAAAAAACCAATTAACCTACAAAAAAATTGTATTCCATTTTCTAAGCTATGGTCATCATAATATGAAAGTATTAGAGTGAGGTTCCTAGTAAGCATACATCCTACTTTCACCCGCAAGGTCACGGTCACCCACTAAATTAAAAAGAAAACAATAAAAAAAAGCAAAAAATTATATAATAATCATTTGAAAATTTGTCTTTCTTATGTGAATAGAATGACTTGTAATAATTACAGCAAAAATTAAATAAATGCATCACTGTCTCAGAGTTTACGAATACCGGGAAGATGTGGTCGTCTTATTAATCAATGTTACTGGACGACTATATATAAATGTCTTACCCGTTGTACTTTGAGGAAGCCATGCTATTGGAATATATATATATATATATATATGGTATATACACCACCTTTTAATATAAAAGGCTCCTTTGTTACTTAATTAGTTGTCTTTTACGGAACTCCGATCAACCATTTGACCAGTAAAGAAATATTCAGATGTAATTAATTAAGTGTTTTCAACCAAAGATCATATCGTCCGTCAAAGCACAGAATTACTCTACTTATTATTTATTCCAAGTCTTATTTCCAACATCTTTTTAGTATTTGCAATATAGAATCACCATATACATACAAGTCATTTTAAACCAATGAATGAAAGACAACGACAGCCCCAAAAAAACATATGGGAACCAAATATCCACGCGATGACCCAATAAGGCCACAACAAAACCCCCCCAAATGGGGCACAATTTGAGGTGAGGGAAATAGATACCTAACTAAATGAACTACTGTCAAAAAATAAAAACCAGATAGGTTCAAGTTCGAACTTGATTTCAACTATCTGCAATCCATAGAAAGATAAAGCCCCCTTCTAGTCATCAAGGTGCAAATGATTGAATGGCATATGATTGCTAAACTTGGTTGCTAACAAGGCGGTAGAAGACTACAGATGCCACAATTTACCAAAAATGGTTTTCAAAACAGATTTTGCAAAGGCTTACTATTCAATTGATTGAGAGTTTCTTGATTTTGTCACTAAAAAGAAAGGCCTGGGTGAGAGGCGATGTAAGTAGATTATTGGATGCCTTTACTCCGTTACATTCTCTATGATCATTAATGGGAAGCCTAGAGGAAAATTTTCGAGTGAGAAAGGACAAGGCAAGGTGATCCATTGTCCCTGTTTCCCTTTACTTCAATGGCAGATGGGTTGGGAAGGTCGATGGATAAGGGCCAAGCAATGTTCAATGATTCAAGGATTCAGGGATCAGGCGTGATAATGTGGAAGTTTGCAACTGCAATACGCAAATGACGCTCTTAGGCTCATAATCTAAGGTCCTGAACGCGATTCAGCTTCTAAAATGCTTTTCCCTGCCTTCAAGATTGAAGGTTGACATGGCCAATGATTTTTAGCTGCTTCAAACAAGTGCGCAATGCAAGAAAGGACCAGCAAGGGCATGCAATAAAGAGATCTGCACAATTAATAGGCTGTTCAAATACTAGGGAAGGATTAATGATTTTCAGTTGCTTCAAACAAGCGCTCAATGCAACCCAGTGTAGCAAAACATCTTAACTTAAGAATCAACTAAGCATCTAGCTCTCACTATAAGGTTATCATCCTGCCTGATCACTACAAAGTTGGTTTCTCTAAATGTGTGGCTAAAGACTAATCCTTTCTGCACAGGTTTTACTAGTATAGTTTTCCTTCTTTATTTTGACAAAAAGGACACAACAACCACCAAATTGGTGGTTCTTTGATATCCTTAGCAATTCTGAATCTAGTGTTACATCCTAATAGTAGAGAATGAGAATTGTAATCACAACTATTTCCTTCATATATCCTAATATTCAAAATTAAAATCAACAAGTCATACACAAACAAAAATGAATCAATAGTTCGCATGCATATCCTTCCCATTGTTTTGAAAATCGTTTAAAGTGTATGCCTTGAGGAGCGACTCAAAGTTAGGGGCCCAAAAACCACCTCAAGGTCACAATGAGACTATTATAACAAGTTATTTTAGTTCCTAATAATTAATTCTCATCTATTTGAGATAAATTAGAACTTGCATATTGATAACTGATAAGTGGCTAACACCTACTATTTCCATAATGATATTAATGATAATTAATATATTAAGAGAAATCATTATAGTTCTTCAAACATTTTTTTTTTTTTGAGAAGAAACAAATTGTATTTAGCATATCCTGTCAAGGAAAAGGGGTAATGCACAGACAATTGACCTTGACTAGGTAAGGCAATGTCTAGGTATTGCAAAGATATGGCCTCGGCAATAGAAAAAATACTTAGTAGCAACAAATACAGAGTATTCCAATATAACAGTGCTAACTTACACAAGGTTTTGAAATAAGAGTAACATATATGCACAAATTATAAAAGAAAACGATAGCTAAAACTTAAAATCCGATTAGAAAAATGACTCCAACATAAAAGATGTTTCCTCTTTTCTAGCTATCATTCTTCCATATGATAGAGCAGCTTGAACCAGTCATGGTCTAGGAGAACATCATCATACACAGAATCTACTAATATAGAACATAATGTTCAACAATGTGGGTCTATCTACCATTTGGGCTTGTTCTCAGGCAAAACTGTCAAATAATCCAGATAGTTAGGTTGGTGTCAATCATTAAATCATTTTAGTAATTAAGCCTGCCTGTAGAGGAGTCTGATTCACATAATCCACAAAATGCTCCTAGTGAATTGATCATAAGCTAACAATTATGCAATCTCCAAGGCCTTGTTCGGAAGGCAAACCGTCAAGATTTTTTGGTTAGCTCAACAAGCAAACAACTAGGTTGGCAAGACTCTGACAGGAGAACTTGATAATCGCCAGCATCATGAGTAACAGAATTTTAAGATTTAGACAAGAAAAACCAAGCCTTATAATATAACAAACAGAAAAATATTACTCACAAGTTCTAAGGCAATCACTTTCTATCGAGGCTTAGTCTTAAAGGGAATTTTACAGTATCCTCTTTTTACACATAACAAGCTTCTCACATGTCAATTCAATTCCAATTTTCTGAATGGATGGAGCACTTAATCAGGCAAAAATACTATTCACAACATTCAAACATTAAAAGATTATGAATAAGTTGGCTTAATAAAATTAAAAAAGACCATACAAGATCAATAGAACATTCATAAATAACCAAAGCATTGACTTAACTCAAATCTAAATATACATACGGAATTCATCCTATCAACCAACTTAAGCAAATTGAGCAACCCAACTCAAATAATGTGATTTGGGTTGGGTTGGCCAAAACAATTGGTTTGGATTAGTGGTATGTATCTATAACACAAACAGCACTGCTTGGATAGTGAGTCCACAAAATTGGTACACTACCCATAAGTGTAAACTAAATAACAAACGACCTGAATCCCGCATAAACATTTCGCCCTCTAACATAAAATTTCTTGACTGTTGAGTGTCAGCCGAGAGCTGAGAGGAGAGATGTCGGTCACAAATCGATCTTCACCTAAGCAAGAGATGCAAGTAGTTATCATCCTCAATCCTGCACATGTAATCTCTTCACTAACCTAGACAATACTACATTGAACTCATAAGGTTCATCTAGTAACAATGATGAGGCTCCAAAAGTGGTCGTTGGCACTACAACTGTTGGGATCACTTCTATTGTTGTTTACCAATTTCTTTTCATCATACTTTGATTTCCTCATTCTGCAGTTTATGGGTAAACACTTAATTAGATACTAAAGATATCATTAAATTGTCCAGGTTGTCTCCCATTGCATCCTTCGCTTCACTACAGGAAACAATGTTTTTTGTTAATTCTTCGTGATTGATGTCTGTTTTAAATATTAATAGTGATACAATAATTGTTTCTACTAAATTTAATACATAGAGGTCAAGATGTATGGAATTTAGGCCAAGGTATTAGGGTACCTTACCCTTAAAAAAAAAGGACGTCACTCCTAGGGGATTTGACTTAATCCAAAATCACAATAACAACTAGTCAACTACCACATTTGTTATTTTTCAATAGCATTCTAAGAAATATCGGCCAACATAAAACGTTATCAAATTAACCATGACATAAGTCTAGCAAATCAGGATGTCCATTTAAATGTCGATTTAGCCCTTGATTAATTCCATTTAATCATTCTACTTAATAAAACTACGTAATTGGTAAAAAGCTAGTTGAGAAAAGTCAAAGTATTTCAAAATATATGGATCTACGACTTGGTCATTGTTTCCATTCTAACAAAATCAAATAATAATATCATCCATGAGAATTGAGAGTAAATAAGTCTTTTTAAGGACCTATCCAAGAAAATGGAAGCATAGTGAAGTTAGAGGGGATTGTGTCATGTCATTTATACATAAAAATGCACACATTGTGAAATATCACAGCTACTTGCCCCTTGAAACTCTTGTCAGAAATCAACCCCATTAAGTTTTGGCAGGTTGGGTCAATTAAATGGGATAAGAAGATAGGTTTAACAAATAAAATTTACAACAAGACTTAGTCGGGTGGCGTAAAGCTAACCCAACCCAACCCTTGCATACCTATAGCCATACGAAATTTGGAGAGAGAGAGAGAGAGAGAGAGAGAGAGAGAGAGAGAGAGATCATCAAAATCAACAACCCCTAAAAAATACATGTCGTCAAGGCCATGACTAGGCAATGTGTTGACCTCATTGAATTGGCAAAAGATTTAGAGTAATGCTTTGGGAAACACAAATTTTTGACATTGTTCTTGAAAGTTGTTTTGCATCGAATTACACATTCAACACGTGATTCAAGGCGATTCAACAACTCTTAAGGACAATGTCAAAAATGTGTGTTAACAAAGTATTTCTCAAAGATTTAGGTATGGTGTAATTTCATTGGAAATCGGGACTCAACTAATATGAAGCACTTTTCTGGTAGAGTATTTATAGGGGGTACCTATTATATAAGAACATGTATGAGCTTGTTTTTGCTAATGGAAAAAGAAAATTCAATGAGGATGGGGGTTTATCACACATATCAATTACCACCTGTTTTTCTAGGCCATATAAATATTTATGCAAGTCATGATAATCAAGATCTTACACTACATAAAAATTCTACCACAAAGAAAAATTTGCACAAGTCCATCACCTAAGTTGTTTACAACTAAAACCATCTAAGCTATTCTTAAGGCAAGTATTAGTGATCTTTGAATTTTTTAAAAAAGGGGGCTAGGGTAAATATTAAATAGTCAGGTTTGTTATGCATTGTTTGCCGTGCAAAGTGCCTATATATCACTTCTTCATAAATTGCCTTGCCACTTTTAGCGCAAATCTTATAGCTAAGAAAATTTTTCTCAAAAAAATATATGATTTTCTTGAGAAATGATTTTAGGAACTCTTCTAATAGTTTGGTTGTGTAGGAGAAAAAGTATTTTCACACTTATATAATATAAAGAAATTTAAAAATAAGGACTTTCATTGAGCAAAAAGACGAATATAATTAATAATTCTTATAATATTGGCAATCAAAGACACAACATTATTATTCATTAGAGAATATCTTTTATTTTCTTGAGAAAATAACAATTTCCTCACCTATCAACCTAGCCCATAGGGACACTATAACAAAGACCAAAAAGACATACAAACATGAAATGCATAGTTGGCCTCAAAAGCCGGAACAAGGAAAGAAAACCATCTAAGCCCAAAAGTACATAAACCAAAATAAGGATCTTCAAGTTATGTGTTAGTAAATTTTCACCACTAAGACTAGTATCCCAAATCAAACAACACATAACTAAAGAGAGCTAGGAATACCACCTTGTTATGGGCTCTTAAAGCATTAAGGGTTTGTCTAACAAATCAGAGAGCAAGGGAAGAAAGGAAAAAGGCTTTATTTTCGCATGGTGGTCAAAGTCAAAAAATTAGGCAAAGTCCTTCCAAACTACTGGTAGTGACTATGATGAGTGTCACTACTTTCCTCTTTTCCTTCCTTTCTTTAGCTATTTTTCTCCATATATCTCATCATTTATTTTTAAATAATTTAAATGGAACGGATGTTACAGCCCCATATTGGTGCATCAGCTGCGGAATTCCCATGGTATCTTCTTGTACCCTTTAACACCTAACAAAACATGGTTTGTTGGTCAACAATGTAAAACCTAAGGTAACATGTTAAAAACTTAAGCTTTTTAATACTAAAACTTTATGTTCGTTATTAACCTTTATGGGACCACATACATTCTATTCCAAGCAGTTGAGTAATGTTGAAATCAATTTTTAATGACCTACTAAGTATTATTAAATTTTGGACTTATTTTCATGTTGATGACACTATTTGTTCAATGTCGATGCATAAACGAGCTAGGTACGCTTCTCAAACACTAAATGTCAATAGAAACTGTGTTTTTGAAAGTATCCTTTAATGAAAATCCATTTTTCACCCGTAACTAGGCTCTAAAAAATCTAGTAAAACCCCTAATTAGAATCTATTATTAAAATGATCACCCAATGAATAAAACAACGGAAGATTCCTAATGGAAAGTTCAAAAAGATAAAAATTTAAGGTCCCATACATAACAGTAGGGCACCAAAGTATTACATAGGAACACACTGAACAAGTTCTAACAATTTATACTCTAGTCCATGCCCTATCAATTGAAATATGTACTGATTCTAAAATGAAGTTTTGCAATCAAATGATCTTAAATGCTTCACAGAATAAGTAATTTCTCAAGGCAAACGACAAAAATTGCAGTGGCACTTTACCACCACAGTGAAAAATATAAACTCAACTCAATTCGACTAAGCCTTTTACCAACTATATGGGTTCGGCTGAAACCTTTGAAAACAAATGTTAAAACAATAACATGAAACTGAAAACCACATTCTCTAAATGATGCATCGTCAAAGTATTCTTAAAAACAAAACTTATACAAACAGATAACCAGAAATTAATTTGATGACCTAACTTAGGAGATTTTAAACTAACTTATCCAAAAAGAAAGAATTAGATAAAGCGTTGCAACATTAAACCATATATGGAACAAAAGAGGATGACTTAAAATCAACATTTCAACAATTAATTCAGTAGATCTATCTAAATAAATGCGACAATGCAAAGAAATAAGTTCTCAAAGGGCCACAAGGGAACTTGACTGTGTATAATGCACATACTAATTAAACCATCACAAACAACCAAATGCCAAAATTCCCATATACCCTTACCTGCAATAAGCAGCAAAATATATGCCTCTTCTCCGCATAAAACCTAAGAATCTGCCGCTTCCAGCTTATCCGCTATCGCCTTTGAGTATTCCCTAGCCAACTCAAGCCTTTGAATGTAAATCTTAGTCTCGGAAAGAAGAAGTTTCCTCCACTTCTGCTCAAACTCCTTTGTCTCTGCACTCCCAAGTATAGCCGACCCTTCCTTCGCAATATAATCCGCCAAAACAGACGGTGGCATTGTCAAACTTTTCCCAAACTGTCCCAGTGACAACAATTGTTCCTCTTCCCTGTTCTCCAACGCCTCCAGATGAGATTCTAGCACAACAGGAACCTTTGGCTGCAATATAGGTACTACCCCATTTCCAATTTTTCCTCCTTTACTCTTCTTCGCATCTGTTTTAACTGAATCACTCCCAGCATTGTTCGCTTCCGACCCATCCTCCTTCCCTTCCTTATCGCCCCATATCTTCTTCGACAACTGATACGCTTTCCCTTCATGAGGCTTGGTAAAATGAGGGTCTTCTCCATCCTTCCCTCGACTCGCTTGGCTAAAGTACCTATGCTTCAACCTATGCAACTTACTGTTCAACTGATTCCTATTAACATCAATATGCAACGAACCCTTAATTGAATCAAGAAACGCATTTAAATTAGAAGTCGGATTAAGCCCCTTCTTCTTGTAGCTAAGCAAGGCCTTCAAAATCACAATCTCGTCTTCGTCACTCCAAATCCTCTGAAACAACTTCTTCGAATCCTCTCCTCCTCCTTGTTTCTTCTCTGTTTCTTCAACACGTCCATCTTCCTCTTCTGCGTCTCCAGCCTCCTTCTTCTTCTTCTTAGTCTTCTGTTTCGACTCCTTCTCGGATTTGTCCATCTCCAGCGACCGCTTCGAGCCCTTCGTCGGAGTCGCAGTATCGGCCGGAGCTGCGGTGTTCGCCGATGAAGGTTTCTTGGATTTCGCATTGTCGGCCATTGGCTTTGAAGAGATGGGTTTTACGTTCGGAGCCGAGGGTTTGGCTTTCTCCGGCGAGGGCTCTGAGTCGGAAGCCGAGTCGGCGTCGGAGTCTTCGTCGGAATCGGAGACTTCGTTCGAGTGGGAACGCGGTTGTGGAGTTGAGATTGCGGTGGCGTTAGACTTGGTACTGGAACTTGGTTTCTTTCCAGAAGATTTAACGCTTGTGATCTGTTCTTCTTGCTCTTCTTCTGATTCTTCATCATCATCTTCTTCTTCTTCTTCTCCTTCTCCTTCAACTTCAACATCTTCAGATTCTTCCGAAGAAGATGATGCAGAAGGTGGTTCTTCTAATGGCGACGGACGTTTAGGCATCGTTTTTTTCTTTTTCTTTATTTTTTCAGAGAGAGAACTAGGGTTTTTGGATTGCAGAGAATTAGGGTTTTAACGTTAGTCGTGTTGAGTGACAAGTTAAAACGGTGGAGAGAGAGAGAGAGAGAGAGGAAACGAGTGGTCTCGCGTCTCGGTCAGAAGAAGGATCCGGTGTTCGTGAGAGAGAAGTAGCTAAACAGCACTCAAAGATACAGACAACTTCTAGAAGATCATCAAGCAAATCTAATATTTTGACAAAGAAATAAAATAAACAAAAAGAAAGTTTCCAATGGGAACCGTAGGTAGGAGAGAGAGTCCATGTTGTTTACACATGTCCTAAGAGGATTGCATTATCCTGTAATAAAATAAACGGAGTCGTGCTGCACGTGATCTTCCCCTGCCTTCTTCAATTTATCGTATGCTATCGCATACAACTAAAGCATCCAACTCCGAGTCCAAATAAGGCCACGTGGAATTGAACAGGTTAAACAGTGCCAGCTTTCGATTACTTGTATTACTTAATTAATTAAAGAGGTCAAATGGTCTTATAATGGTAAAGTATGAAAGAAAAATAATACAACAAATATAACATGGTTCGGCAAATTGCCTACGTCTACGGGAGACAACAAACTTGTATTATCAGATATTACAAACTACACCTTTAGGTGAATCTTACAGATTGGATCTCTTAAATAGATCTCTCATAATAGAACTCTCTGACTCTCAAGAATTTAACTCACTGAACATGATTTTCAAGATCAAAGTGAGGCTCTATTTATAGAAGTATGCAAGGACATTTTTGTAATTAAAATAATCTATTTTAATACTATAATCAAACAATTCAGCGCAGCCCTCGTGGGCGGTCGAATTGTTGATCGAGGCGGCAACCAACCAAATTGGTTAGTGTTTCCACTCAGGTGGACCTCACAAATCTCCACCTCCACCTTATGTGGAACAGGGATCCTCCACCCCTGCAATCTCTCTACAAATAGCAAGCTTCCTTCAAAAAACTGTTGCTGCCTTCATTAGTGCCATTAGGCATTCCGAGCTCGTGAGATGTTGATCAAGTCCAAACAAGGTTGGAACTTGAACCCTGTAACCACCTTTGTAAGCATATCTGCAGTCTTAATCTTTTGCAGAAGAATACTCCCTTCTCGAACAAAATGAAAACGAACATCAATATGCTTCGTTCGACTGTGATTAACTTGGTTCTTTGCCAAACAAATGACACTCTGGCTATTGCAGAAAACTTCAACATTCTTCTGCACAATTCCCAAGGTTTTAATCAATTCATGAAGCCAGATTGCTTCCTTGAAAGCTTCCGTTACTGCCATGTACTTTGTCTCTGTAGTAGACAAAGCAACTGTTGACTGTAGTGTTGATCTCCAACTCACTAGTCCTCTTGCCATAGTGAAAATATAACCAGTAGTAGATCTGCGCTTGTCAAGATCTCCAGCATAGTCCGAATCCACATATCCGACTAGATGCTTACAACTTTTCGTATCTCTCTCAAACTTTAAACCAATATCCACAGTACCATGAATATACCGTAGAATCCACTTTACTGCTTGCCAGTGGCCTTTACCGGGGTTGTGTATGTAACGACTTACCATACTTACAGCACGTGAAATGTCAGGTCTGGTACACACCATAACATACATCAAGTCACCAACTGCATTTGCATATGGAATATTCTTCATTTGCTTCTTCTGATCCTCGGAATTTGGTGACATTGATGAACTTAGCTTGAAATGTGGTGCCAATGGTGTGCTCACAGGTTTTGTGTCATTGCCAATGCCAAAAGTTTGAAGAACTTTCTTCAAATACTGAGTCTGAGTCAAACATATTGTGCCTTTGGCCTTGTCTCGAGTTATCTCCATCCCGAGAATTTTTCTCGCCTTTCAAAGGTCCTTCATTTCAAACTCTGAGCTCAATTGAGCCTTCAGCTTGTTGATCTCCACCTTGCTTTTAGATGCGATTAACATATCATCTACATATAAAAGCAAGTAGATAAATGTATCATCTTCAAGTTTGTTATAGTAGACACAATGATCAAACTGACTCCGGGTATATTTTTGCCCTTGGATGAAGCTGTCAAATCTCTTGTACCACTGTCTCGGTGACTGCTTCAGGCCATACAATGACTTGCTCAGCTTGCAAGCCCAATTCTCTCTTCCTGGTACTTTGAATCCTTCAGGTTGAGGCATATATATCTCTTCTTCCAAATTACCATGCAGAAAAGCAGTTTTGACATCGAGTTGGGCTAACTCGAGATCAAATTGTGCAACCAAAGCCAATAATATTCAAATTGACGAATGCTTAACAACAGGTGAGAATACCTCATTGTAGTCAATTCCTTCCCTCTGAGCATAGCCTTTTGCTACCAGTCTGGCTTTGTATCGGATACTATCTATGCTGAGAAAGCCTTCCTTCTTAGCGAAAACCCATTTGCAGCCAATTGGTTTCTTTCCTTTCGGAAGTGGAACCAACTTCCAAGTCTGATTTTGATGGAGTGATGTCATCTCCTCATTCATTGCCATTTTCCACTTATTACTTTCCATACTCTGACTAACATCTTTGTAATTGTATGGAATATCATCTTCGGTGACTGGAAATGCATATGCAACCATGTCAGTGTACCGAGCAGGTTTGCGGATTTCTCTTCTTGGTCGACTAGTGGCAATTGATTCTGGTTGTTGACTGATGTCTGGTCCTGGAGCCTCCACCTCAACTGAGATTTCCTCATCGTCTTCTTCAGGGTGGTTGGATATATGTGCTAACTTGCCAGGAGTTACTAAAATATCTAACTCCACCTGCTGATTCAAATCTGGATCTCGATTTTCTTTATCAGAAACTGTATGCTTTAACATCACAGATTCATCAAAAGTTACATCTCGACTTTTTACAATCGTCTTTGTCTCAGGGTTCAATAGTCGGAAAGCCTTAACTCCTTCACTAAAGCCCATGAAAATCGCTTTCTTGGACCTAGGATCCAATTTGGATTTCTTCACATGGAAATATGCAGTGCATCCAAAAATGCGCAGAGAATCATAATCTGAAACGCGATGTCCAAACCATACCTCCTTGAGAGTTTTGCCATCTAGTGCTGTTGCACGAAGTCTATTGATGATATGAGAGGCATATGACAAAGCTTCAGCCCAAAATGCCTTGCTCAGTCTAGAATGGGATAACATGCAACGAACTTTATCTACCAAAGTACGATTCATGCGTTCAACAACACCATTTTGTTGTGGCGTGCCTGGAACTGTGAAATGTCTGACAATCCCTTCATTTTTGAAATGGGTCTGACTTGTATTTTCCTCCATTATCAGATCTAAGCCTTTTAATCTTCATTCTCGTTTGGGTTTCTACCATTTTCTTCCATATAAGAAAGATATCTAGCACTTCATCTTTATGCCTCATTTTATAAACCCAAACATAGCGTGAGAAATCATCAATGAAAGTAACAAGCCAACGTTTACCTCCCAATGAAACATTTTGAGAGGGTCCCCAAACGTCGGTATGAACATAATCCAATATTCCTTTTGTGCGGTGGATTGTAGTTCTAAACTTGACTCTTGTCTGCTTGCCTAAGATACAATGCTCGCAGAAGTCAAGTTTTCCGGTTTTTGCACCTTTCAGATAACCTTGCTTTGTCAAGGTTTGAAGAGCCTTCTATCTAACATGTCCGAGCCGCATGTGCCAAAGTCGGGAAGTGTCTGATGAAACGTCATTAGAACTGGTGCAAGCTGAGACACTTTCGATTACTGTGTGTCTGTCAAGGAAATAGAGATTTTCTTTCTGAGTACCTTCATGGCCAATAGTGCTCCACGTACAACCTTCAGAACGCCACCTTCAATGGTTACCTTGTAACTGCTGGAATCAAGGACTCCTATTAAAATCAGATTTTTCTTCAGATCTGGGACATATTTGACTTCCATGAGCCGTCTTGTTGTACCGTCATGCATCTTAAGGCGTATAGTCCCAATACCCTTTGTTTGACAGGTATTGTTGTTGCCCATGAGCATGACTCCTCCATTGAACTCATCCAATTTGGAGAACCAATGTCGATTCGGACACATATGATAGGAACAGCCGGAATCTAATATCCATGTAACACCCCGCAATTTTAATTAAATACATACGTTGAAGTACGCGTATATCGAGATGTATAATACCCGTATTTTATACGTATGAACTAAATATGCGCATGATAATACACTATTTGATACGTATGAGCTAAATATACTCGTGTATGAAAATACATACTAGATTTAAGGGGTATTAGTAAATAAATAAAATTAGTAAATTTATGGATTGGAGTATGATTTAATGAGTTAAATATGAGAAAGTTGGTTTGTTAAATTACATGAGGAGCACAGGATAAAAAGAACAATAAAATAAATAAAAAAAAAGATGCTCTTATCTCCACCGTTTGACAACAAGTGACAAAAAAAATGAATAAAAAAATAAAACAAAACCTAAGTTAAAGAAGTTGCTGGAAGGAACAAGAAGCAGAAAGAGAGAAAAGGAAGAACGACAGAGAAGAAGAAGAAAAAAAGGGGAAACGCGGGATTCGCGCCAAATTCAGACTCGCGGTAAGTGATTTTCACTCTCTTTCTTCGTGAAATTGATCTCTAAGATAGATGTAACAATTCTAGCGAAGTAATTTTTGTTATTAAAGCCGTTTTACGGCATTTTCAAAAATTGAGGTTTTGACCCAACGTGAATAAAAATCTGCTAGAAAGGTGGAAAAAAGCTCCCTGGACTGTCGGGACCCCGAATATGTGGTTAGATTCAATTTCAGAATTTTTGGAGACCGTTGGACAATTTTAATACAATTTACAACTTTGGGATGAATAGTAAAGTAAATAGTAATAGTAATAGTAAAAAGTGAATAATGAATAATGCAGTGAATAATGAATAATGATGTAAATAGCAAATTATGAATAGTATTGTGAACAGTGATTTGAAATCATAGATTCGTAGATAACTGAATTCCGGACGTTTCGATACTAAGATCCTGATTTTTGGATATGATTTGATATTGTTAGTAGCTAACGATATGATAAATGATGATTCTCATGATAACATATGGTTAATTTTAGTGTTTAAATTGAGAGCTTAAGGGCATGGATAAACGCTCTTGAGGAAGCAATATTGTTGCTTGATTTTAGAGGTTGGCTTAGAAAACCTGTGTAACCACTGTGAGTATATAATGCATTGAGTTTTATGGAGCATGAAAACTGATTTTAGCAATTGGAGTTTGTAATGATGTCATTTCGTTCGGAATTAGACCTAGATGAGGTTTTGCGAGTCCTCATTGTCAGTAAGTCTATCCTAACAAGGGTTGCGATCCTTGAAATGACTGTGAATTGGGTAATGAGAGGTTGTGACTACCTTGTAACAGCCATATAAGGGTTAGACCCGCTCTCTTGCCTTGCGAAGGAGGGAGATTGTGCATTGTGTTTAATGAAAACTCATGCAATTTATGATGTTGACATGTATAATATGTTCGTTGAATGATGCATGTGTTGAATAAGTGTTTAAAATGATTTTAAATGTCATATTTCTCTAAATATATATAATTGTTATCTTAAGAACTATATTCACTGAGCTGTTGTTTGCGCACCCCATTTCCTCCAATATTGCAGGTATTGAGTCGAAGGGAAAAGGAAAAATCTGTGAGTGATAATCACGTGAACCTTCGTCTGGTATGTGTATGTATACTTGGAGGAAATAAGTTATATTTTTGTTATTTTGATATGTATAATTATCACACACTATATATATGTAATATCACCTAGATGGGTTGTGTGCTAATATTATATGATGAAACAAGATGATCATAGATATTTATCAGATGAGACTTTAATTTGTGGAATGAATGGAATGATTATAGAGATCTATATTGGATTTGATTTATGGTATATTAGATAAAAAAAATTGCTGTAACTTTTGAGAATTATAGTGAGACTACGTGAAGGCTGACAGTGTATTATATACTGTATGTGAGTATGTACAGTGTATAGTACACTGTGTCGGTCATGACGTCAGTCTACGTCAGGGGCGTCGTGACAATATTGGTATCAGAGCCACGTTTAGGATTAAAAGCCTAAATGATTAAAAGCTTTAGTATCTTATGTTTATTTTATGGGTTTGTGTACGGGTAAATCACGTATCTATAAAGATTGAGTAATCGGATTGTCTGACTTATATGCTCCTTTATCTCTGTGAATGGCAGATTGAAAGGGAAGTATCAGGCAAGCATGGATCCACACGAAGAAAGGTTAACGAAACTGAAAGAAATGGTTATAGATCAGCAGAGACAAAATGCTGAGTTGATGGGTATGATGACACGTCTTCAGGATAATTTACAGGGGCCTCCAGCACCTGTAGTACCCGAGGTTGGCGCCAATAGTGCGGGTGCATCTGCAGAGCGACCTGTGCCAGTGCAGGAGACAATAGAGACTCATGAGGATATAGATGAGACTCGCAGATACGAAGATGTGGTGAAAACATTTAAGAGACGTGAACCGCCTATATTTGATCGCAGTCTAGAGTTAGAGGTTGCTGAGGATTGGCTTATGAGGCTAGAAGTTATATTTGAGGACATGCATGCACTGGATAGGGACAAGATTAGACTTGCTCGATTTAAATTTTTGAGTAAGGTTGAGAGATGGTGGCAGACAATAGGCCGAGCTCAGAGACCCATAGATACCTGGGATAAGTTTAAAGAAGTATTCTACAAGACTTACTATCCCCCATCTGAGGTTGATAAAAGGCATAAGCAATTTATAGAATTGAAACAAGGGAATATGTCTGTGAGAGAATACGAATGAGTTCAATTGGCCAGCCTTGTTTGCCCCTGAGATGGTTCAAACAGATCTGATGCGAATGAAGAGGCTCAGGGAAAAATTTAATGACCCAATCTGTGGCGAGCTCGGGGCCCGGACCACCAGCCCCGCAGGGAATGGCGTGCCGAATGCAGGGACGGGACGCTCGGCGTAGGCATCTCCGACCACTCCTCAACTCCTGTGAGGTGGTTGAGACCCTACGAGCCTTAACTCAAACAACGACATAATATCAAAAGGTACTAAACAAAACTACCCATCGTATTAATGATCAAAGACAAGAGATAGTCCATAAAAATGAACCATAAATAAAATCATAATTCCTACAGTCCATTAAAATAGACATACACATAAAGTCCAAAATTGTGGGTACAAATAAAAATCGTTATATGCCCACATAGTCTATCTAACAAGTCTCAACTCACTCATACTACATTGTGGTAAGTATTATAATTACATAATCCAAAATATAATACTTCATAATTTAAAACACAATTCAATCAAAATGCCTCTCAACTCACATCGAGACTTTGGACTCTCTCGCAGGCAAGGCCCTCAAGATATGACTGCTCCTTTGCCCTTTATTCGGGACAGAAGGACCTGAAAGAGGAAAATGAGGGTGAGTCAACGGTGCCCAGTGAATAGAATTCAAATATGCTATCAATACTCATCAATAAATATCATGTATGCATGTCAATGTGTAGCATGATTAAAAGCTCATAACATATAGATATCAAGCATTTATAATAAGTTCGATGCAAGTAAAAGCTTATCAATTTGGATCCACATTCCACATGCATTGGGTTACTAGTGCGCGTCTATTTCACCGTATCGTTGATCCCAATCATGTTTATTTTGGGTTACTAGTGCACGTCTATTTCACCGTACCGTTGACCCCAATCTCTTCCTTCCCTAAAACCCTTCTATGACAAGGTTAAGTCCCCCTATTAGCCAGATAGATGGGCCCAACCAAAGTCATAAGGTTTTCTCAAATCAATGCATCATTCAAAACATTAGAACACATTCATGCTTTCAACATACAATATATAAGTGATATGATGACATAAAAGATATAATCATAAATGAAGTCTACTCACAACCAAGCCTCGCGAGAGTATTTAACCACACACGACCACCAAACCGAATCAACCCAATCAAGATCCTGAAACATACATCAATATTCTACCATACATCAATTTCTATGCTCAATCACATAAACATTACACATCAACCCTAAATCAGCCCACATATAAACAATAGGCCTAAATCTCATCTAATCCCATCATTCAACTCAAATCACATGACTTAGGCCTCTAATGCATAGTTCTCATACATAAACCATTCTATTAATCAAAAATACTGATTTTCAATTCCTTTAGGCATAAACATGCCCAAATTGGGTCACTTCATCACAAGTAGGCCTAACTCATGATATTGTCACAACCACCAAATCAGAAGCATAATCAACCCTAATCATGCTTAATTAAACATAAGTTGCATCAATTCAATGATTCTAGGCCAAAAACATCAAAAGCCCTAAAATATGAAATTTTCCATACTTAGGCCATATTGCCGATTTACACTAGGTCACCATATTCAGCCATGTATATCACTGATTTTGCATCATGGGTTCATCAACAATGGCAACTAGGTCAACATAGTTGACATGCAAGCTATTTGGAAAGGTCTAAGTTCATATTCTAAATTTAGGTCTAATACAAGCAACCCTACCAATTCTTCATTTACTATTCTTTTCAGATGTATCAATATACCAACAGAAATATGTAATCACAAAATCAACCGTAAAGATTGAATTATGTGAAGAAACAAACCTTCTGTCCAAATATCAGCCCAATCCAACGGTGGACCGAAAAGATAAGTATGTTTGATGAACAAGTCTCTAATCAGACAATTTCTTCTTTTCTGCTGCAAATACTCAAACTCAAAGAACTAAATCACACAAACTACTAAAAGTATAAACATCTCCACCGTTCCACATATAGACATATCAGTTATAAACTACATACCCAAATTTGTTATCCATCCAACGATAGATTTAGGAGATCTACAAGTTTGAGCGAAACGCCACGAGAAATCCAAGCTTTCCGACTAGCTTTGTTTTAGAGGTTAGATCTCTCAGAAAAAACCACGAATCAAGATCTCAACCGATTAGAATGCAGAAATATCAGTTGTACACTACATACCCAAATTTCATATACATCCAACGGTAGATTAAGGAGATATATAAGTTTGAGCGAAACATTGCGAGAAATCCAGACTTTTCGACCGGCTTTGTTTGAGAGGTTAGATCTCTTAGAAGAAACCTCTGATCAAGATCGCCACCGACCAGAATGAATAACCATAAGCTACGAACTTTCTGACAAATTTTGAGCTTAATCTGACCATAAATCCAGAAGATCCTGCTCTTTGATGAAAACGTTACAGAGATCTTCCTCATGCAACTCCTTCCTTCTTTCTCTTCTTCTTTCCTTTCTCTTCTTTTCTTTCTCTTCTTTCTTCCTTTCTCTCCACTCACCTCTTTCTAGCACTTCCTTGGATTCTCTCCTCCACTCACCTCATTTTCTAGCACATTCTTGGATTCTCTCCTCCACTCACCTCACTTTCTAGCACATTCTTGGATTAGAAAAGTGGGTATGAAACACTTGTCCACTTTCATGCACCAACCTTCACATGTGTTGGTCTTATACTACCCATACCAACCACATGTACTTTAACCAATCTCATGCTTCCATGTATTTTAAATGTTCAATCTATTTAATACACCAAATTTTCATTTTCATTTATCCTTTTATTCAATCAATCCTAACCCATATCAATTCATGGTTTAATGGGCTCATGCATAAATAATAGCATATGCATTATACTTTAATTTAACATGACTCATATACAATTTATGATACACATATTTATATACATTATCAAACATCAACTATACAAACATTAAACAACCATCAAACAAACACCAAACATATCAAGGTAACACATAGAGTTTGGGCAAAATACAATTGGGTTATGGGCTAGATGAAATAATTTTCGGGGCGTCACACAATCAATAAAGGTTTAGCTCTTGCTGGTGTTCAAACCTATGATCAGGCAGTGCGACAGGCACTGGATTATGAGACAGTGGAGATGACAGATAGGCCAGCACGGGCAACGCCCACATCACAGGCAGTAGAGCAACAGGTACCCTATCAGGGTCCGAGAAAGCAGAAATGGGACAGAAAATGGTGGGGTGAACAGAAAAAGGCAAAGATAGTTGAGAGGCCTACGGCTATGGAGATTCCAGTTACTCCTCCAGCAGCAACGCTACCACCACCAGCAGCCAGAATATCACAGTCTGTTACGAGGCCACCGACACGAGGATCGTCGGTTCGGGCACCGTGGCCGCATGGGGGAACAGGTAGTCAGGGTGGTTGGCGTTCCATGTCAGGTACTGCGTCGCAGACAACTTCATCTGCATACCGCCCTCTTTTCACATGTTATCGATGTGGGAACAATAGACATAAAGCGTACCAGTGTCCTTTTCAGTCAACCCCGCAGACTCCAACAAATCCATCTGCTATAGTTACTATTCTCACGCCCGTCAGAGAGCAAACTAGGGCTGTTACAGAGCCAGATCCAGAAGCGAACAAGAACTTGGTGTAAGGTATGCTTTCTATTTGCGACACTATGATGTATGTGTTAATTGATGCTGGATCCACCTTGTCATTTATTGCTGGCCACATGGTAGATATGTTGCATTTAATTCCTGTTAGGATTAGTACACCGTTGGTTCTAAGTACTGCAGCAGGAGACCGCATCTACCCAAATATGTTGTGTGAAAAGTGTGTGGTCAAATATGCGGATCATGAAATGATTGTAAATCTTAGGGTTTTAGAATTCCTGGAATTCGATGCTATACTGGGTATGGATTGGTTGGCTGCCTATCATGCTCATGTGGACTGCTTTGATAAGAAAGTAGTCTTTCAAATACCAGGACAACCCGCATTTATTTATAGTGGCAAGACGTCTTTAACCCCTCTCACTCGAGGCAGGATGGCCACTAATGCAGAGATAGGGATGTTGGCTAGTATAAAGCCAGTAAATGGAAAGGACTTAGGCGTTCAGATAGCAGATATTCCTATCGTATGTGAGTACCAAATGTTTTTCCAGAGGATTTACCAAGATTACCACCAGGACGGGAAATTGATTTTATTATTGAACTGATACCTGCTACAAAGCCTATTTCAATTCCACCCTATCGCATGACGCCAAAGGAGTTACAGGAACTCAAGGTGCAATTATAGGAGTTGATGGCAAAAGGGTTTATTACCCCGAGTATGTCACCATGGGGCGCGCCTGTCCTGTTTGTGAAGAAGAAGGATGACAGCTTGAGGTTATGCATTGATTATAGACAGTTGAACAGGGCGACAGTGAAAAATAAGATATGGATACCATCAACTAAAAATACAGGAAGAAGATGTACCAAAGACTGCATTTAGAACTCGGTATGGTCACTATGAGTTTCTTGCTATGCCCTTTGGACTGACCAATGCCCCAGCCATGTTTATGGATTTGATGAAAAGGATCTTCAGACCATATCTGGATTAGTTCATTATTGTGTTTATTGATGATATACTCATTTATTCCAAAACTCATGAGGATCATGAGCAACACCTCCGCATCGCTTTGCAAACACTGAGAGAGCATCGGTTGTATGCTAAATTCAGTAAATGCGAGTTTTGGATACATGAGGTGAGATTTCTAGGTCATGTGGTTAGTGCAGAAGGTATTTCTGTTGATTCTACTAAGGTCGAGGCAATCATAAATTGGTCAAGACCAACCACAGTGACTGAGATCCGTAGTTTTCTGGGTCTCGCTGGTTATTACCGAAGATTTGTGGAAGGCTTTTCCCGATTAGCTTCCCCACTCACAAGGTTGACTCAGAAAAATGTGTCATTTGTGTGAACTTTTGCATGTGAGGATGTTTTCACTGAGTTGAAGAAGAAACTAACTACTACTCCAGTTTTAGTACTCCCAGAACCTGGAAAGGAGTTGGTGATTTACACAGATGCATCACATGTAGGTTTGTGATGTGTATTGATGCAAGAGGGTAAAGTGATTGCTTATGCATCCAGGCAGCTGAAGATACATGAGAATAACTACCCTGTGCATGATTTAGAACTAGCAGCTGTTGTATTTGCATTGAAATTGTGGAGACATTACCTCTATGGGGAAAAGTTCACACTGTACTCCGACCATAAAAGTCTGAAATATTTGTTTGACCAAAAAGAGTTGAATATGAGACAACGTATATGGTTGGAATTCCTAAAAGATTATGATTTCATGTTAGAATATCATCCTGGAAAGGCCAACGTCGTAGCTGATACATTGAGCCAAAAACGGGTTGAGACCCAGGTGGTAGCTTGTCAGATGGCCCAAGAGTGGCGATTTTTAGAGAGAGCGACTATAATGAGTGTTCTCTCCATGGCTCCACACGTTGACATTTGTGCTCGGATGCATATACAGGTGACTAATTCGTCTATTCAAAAGATTAAGGATATGCAGCGGCATGATCCTGATCTTAGTATGTATGAGTCTTGGGCAGATAGTGCAGACAGGGCTGATTGGCAGAGAGGTCCAGATGGTGTCCTGCGTTATCAGGGGAGATTATGGGTACCTGTAGATAGGGCATTGAGGGCTAAGATATTAGAGAAAGCACAGATCTCAGTATACCATTCACCCAGGATCTACAAAAATGTATCATGATATGAAGAGAACAGTATGGTGGCATGGGATGAAGAAAAATATAGCTGAGTATGTGCAGTGCAGATCTCCGACTTGCTGGTATGAGGTTGGAGAATCACAGTTGTTGGGACCGAAAGTTGTTATTGATCACACTGAGGAGGTTAAACAGATCAGACAGAGACTGAAAACTGCCCAAAACTGATAGAAGAGTTATTTTGATAACCGCCACTGACCTTTAGCGTTTGCAGTAGATGACCTCGTGCTACTTAAAGTCTCGCCACGGAAAGGTCAAATGCGGTTTGGGGTGAAAGGAAAATTGTCTCCTCGCTTTATTGGACCGCTTAAAATCACAGAGAGGATTGGTCCATTAGCATATCAGATTGTTTTGCCTCCTCAGTTAGTCGGTGTTCATGATGTGTTTCATGTTTCTATGTTGAGAAAATATCATACAGACCCAACGAAGTATCCACCCTCGACACATCTTTTAGATGTAACACAGTTACAAGTTGGGGAGGATGCTACATATGAAGAGAAGCCCATTAAGATTCTTGATAGGAAGGTTCAACAATTGCGAAATAAAGCAATTCCTTTGGTCAGAGTCAAATGGCAATTTCATGATAATGAGGAGCAGACTTGGGAACGTGAGGACTAGATGAGAGAGATATTTCCTGATCTCTTTACCACGTGAGGTACATTTCTCCTTATCTCTTATATTTCGAGGACGAAATTCCTTAAGTTGGGGAGATTGTAACACCCCGCAATTTTAATTAAATAAATAAAATATGCTCTTATCTCTACCGTTTGACAACAAGAGACAAAAAAATGAATAAAAAAATAAAACAAAACCTAAGTTAAAGAAGTTGCTGGAAGGAACAAGAAGCAAAAAGAGAGAAAAGGAAAAACGACAGAGAAGAAGAAGAAAAAAAAAAGGGAAAACGCGGGATTCGCGCCAAATTCAGACTCGCGATAAGTGATTTTCACTCTCTTTCTTGGTGAAATTGATCTCTAAGCTAGATGTAACAATTCTAGCGGAATAATTTTTGTTATTAGAGTTGTTTTACGGCGTTTTCAAAAATTAGGGTTTTGACCCAACGTAAATGAAAATCTGCTAGAAAGGTGAAAAAATGCTCCCTGGATTGTCGGGACCCCGAATATGTGGTTAGATTCAATTACATGATTTTTGGAGACCGTTGGACAATTTTAATACAATTTACAACTTTTGGATGAATAATGAAGTGAATAGCGAATAGTGAATAAAGAAGTGAATAGTGAATAGTGAATAATGAATAATGCAGTGAATAGTGAATAGTGATGTAAATAGTAAATCATGAATAGTACTATGAACATTGATGTGAACAGTGATTTAAAATCATAGATTCGTAGATAACTGAATTCCGGACGTTTCGATACTAAGATCCTGATTTTTGGATATGATTTGATATTGTTAGTAGCTAACGATATGAAAAATGATGATTCTCATGATAACCTATGGTTAATTTCAGTGTTTAAATTGAGAGCTTAAGGGCATGGATAAACGCTCTTGAGGAAGCAATATTGTTGCTTGATTTTAGAGGTTGGCTTAGAAAACCCGTGTAACTACTGAGTATAGTTTTCTTGATTTGGTTCTTGTATGACATTGTACGTATATAAAATGTTTGATTGTATGCACGTTATATTTATATATAATGCATTGAGTTTTATGGAGCATGCAAACTGATTTTAGCAATTGGAGTTTGTAATGACGTCAATTCGTTAGGAATTAGACCCAGATGAGGTTTTGCGAGTCCTCATTGTCAGTAAGTCTATCCTAACAAGGGTTGCTATCCTTGAAATGACTGTGAATTGGCTAATGAGAAGCTGTGACTACCTTGTAACGGCCATACAAGGGTTAGACCCGCTCTCTTGCCTTGCAGAGGAGGGAGATTGTGCATTGTGTTATTGAAAACTCATGCAATTTATGATGTTAACATGATTAATATGTTCGTTGAATGATGCATGTGTTGAAAAAGTGTTTGAAATGATTTTAAATGTCATATTTCTCTAAATGTATATAATTGTCATATCAAGAACTATATTCACTGAGTTGTTGTTTGCTCACCCAATTTCCTCCAATATTGCAGGTATTGAGTTGAAGGGAAAAGGAAAAATCCGTGAGTAATAATCACGTGAACCTTTGTCTGGTATGTGTATATATGCTTGGAGGAAATAGATTATATATATTTTTTATTTTGATATGTATAATTATCACACACTATATATATGTAATATCACCTAGATGGGTTGTGTGCTAATATTATATGATAAAATGAGATGATCATAGATATTTATCAGATGAGACTTTAATTTGTGGAATGAATGAAATGATTATAGAGATCTATATTAGATTTGATTTATGGTATATTAGAAAAAAAATTTTGCTGTAACTTTTGGGAATTATAGTGAGACTATGTCAAGGCTGACAGTAAATTATATACTGTATGTGAGTATGTACAGTGTATAGTACACTGTGTCGGTCATGACGTCAGCCTACGTCAGGGGCGTCGTGACAATCCATCTATCAGACTGATTGTCTATAGATGAAACTGAGAATGCAGAATCTTCTTCAGCCTTCTGTGCCACATTTGCATCTGTCTTGCCCTTATTTGGACAATCTTTCTTCCAGTGCCCTTTTGGTGACAATAGGCACATTCATCCTTTGCAAGACGTTGACGTGATAAAGGTCCTTTTAACTTTGAGCGAGATCGACCTCGCCCACTGGATCTATCAGATCTGTTGTTAGCCCTGCCTCTGGCTGGTGATGCTTCCTTGTTATCGCGCTGGTCATTCCTTCGATACTCGTTGTTCACCAAAGCATTTGAAACATCACTGAATTTAACCTCATCTTTACCATATAGCAAAGTTGTTAAATGTTCATAACTTTCAGGCAAAGAGTTTAACAACAATAGTGCTTTATCCTCATCAAGAGGTTCAACATCAAGATTTAGTAGATCAGCGAGAATCTTGTTGAAATTATCAAGATGCGCAATCATGGGAGTACATTTCTTGTACTCAAAACGAAAGAGCTTCTTTTTCAGGTAGAGTCAGTTCTCTATGTTTTTTGTCATGTACTTGTCCTCCAGTTTCTTCCAGAAACTTGTTGTCATAGTCTCTTTCATGACAAAGTACTTCTGATCCTTCGCCAAACAGAGTCGAATTGTTCCACAAACTTGACGATTTACAAAATTTCAATCATCATCGGACATATCCTTGGGCTTGGTTTCCAAGGCGATATGTGATCCTTCCCGGAATAAGAGATCTTGAACTTCGCATTGTCACATGCCAAAGTTGTTGGTGCCGTTGAATTTCTCCACCTCGAACTTTGCGTTAGACATCGAACTTCTTTGCCAAGGCCTGCTTGTGGTTGAGATTTCCTCCGCCATTAAGATCGAAGATATGTATAACGCCGAAAAGTGTTGGAAAAATGATAAACAACTCCAACTAAGCTATATCAATAACTTAGGAGTTGAATCTGCAGAAACTGATTGCACGGTTGCGTCCGGAATGGTCGAAAATGGTGGAAACGAGTCTGACTTTGCTGAAATCAGACTAAAAATGAGTCGGATATAGTTGGTCAATCGAAAATGAATTCGGTCAACTACAGGCCGAAACGGGCCGGGCCGTATGAACAGTATCGGCTCAGCTCGGGCTGGGCCGGAATAAACAGAATCAGGCCAAGATAAATAGTATCGGGCTGTGATGAACAGTATCGGACTGTGATGAACAGTGTCAGACTGTGATGAACGGTGGACTGAGTCTGGGTCGTGGGTCGGATCCGGGTCAGAACAACACTGGATGAATAGCTCCGGGATGAACAGTGTCGGCAAGCACTGTACAGGGATCAAACTTTGATCGGCTATTGAAAACAAGAGCTACCTCCACGGGTGATCAGAAAATAGTTCCGATCACTGTTACATAATCTCGAAAATTTCGACAGAGGGTCCGTTTTTCTTCCAAAGCTTCACCTAGGCTCTGATACCAATTTGTTGTGCGGAATCGTGGTAAAGTATAAAAGAAAAATAAGACAACAAATATAACATGGTTCGACAAATTGCCTACGTCCATGGGAGACAACAAACTTATATTATCAGAAATTACAAACTACACCCTTAGGTAAATCTTACATATTAAATTTCTTAAATAGATCTCTTATAATAGAACTCTCTGACTTTCAGAAATTTAACTCACTTAACATAATTTTCAAGATCAAAGTAAAGCTCTATTTATAAGAATATGAAAGAATATTTTTGTAATTAAAATATTCTATTTTAATATTATAATTAAACAATTTGGCACGACCCTCGAGGGCGGCCGAATTATTGATCAAGGCGGCCACCAATCAAATTGATTGGTGTTTCCACTCAGGTGGACCCCACAATAAAAAGGTGGACCCCACAATAAAAAGCTTTCGCGATAGACAAGAAAACGGGAAAACCACTTTTAGTCCGTTATTGACAAGCTTGCTTTCGAGCTTTCAGGTCTTGTACGCCAATTAATCTCTTTGACGAAGAAATAAATAACAATGGCAAACGCAGAGAGCAGTGGCAAAGGAGGAAGATGGTCACTCAAGGGAATGACTGCTCTCGTAACTGGCGGATCAAGAGGAATTGGGTATGCCATAGTGGAGGAGTTAGCTAGTCTAGGAGCAAGGGTGCACACCTGCTGCCGAAACGAATCAGATTTGAATCGTTGCTTGCAAGCTTGGGAGGCTAAAGGATTCATCAATATATCAGGCTCGGTCTGTGATGTTTCGAATAGATTGCAACGGGAGAAGCTCATGGAAAAGGTCTCCTCTGTTTTCGGTGGAACACTTAACATCCTTGTAAGTAAATCAACTTGAGTATATTTTTGGGCATGTATCTTGGGAACTCCTCATTTTGAAATTACTGAATCATTAGCAATCTCATACCATTTCAATAAGTGTTGATGTTTATATTCGCTTGATATACATATAATTAATTAAAAATTTTGATTCTAAAACTACCAAATCATTTGTTTGTTTCTCTCGTCTATTATTTCTGTCTTTCTTCTCTATTAGTTCTATTTGATCCACGTTTTATTATGTATGTGCAAAGGAGAATATTAACATCTATCTTTAGCTCTTATTTTTAAACCTCATAGCAAGCTATCATAAATTTGTTTCTCTAAATAAGCTATTGAATCGTTTGCTTGTTTTTCTTATTTATTAATCTTGTCTTTCCTCCTAATATGTTTGCTTAATTTGCATAGTTGGGTCTTTACTCATTGGCTATAGTTTTTAGATCAAAACAGCATCAAAGAATAACAAATGCATAATTCCCTTCAGTTCTGTTTCCAATATTAACAACCTCTATCCCTTATATTTATATTATTATTATTTTGAATGCTGAATATATCATCTGCTAGGTAAACAATGCTGGGTCAGTTATATTTAAACAAACAGTAGATTACACCTCTGAAGATTTCTCAACAACCATAGCTTCCAACCTTGAGCCTGCTTTCCATCTATCCCAACTAGCCCACCCTCTTCTGAAAGCCTCAGGAATGGGAAGCATTGTGTTTGTGTCCTCTGTGGCTGGTGTGGTGGGTATTCCATCTGTGTCTCCTTATGCAGCTTGTAAAGGTGAGTGATTCGTTTATATATAGCAAGATTGTATGAATTAAGTTTATGCTTTTGATGACCCAGTACTGGTCTCATTTGGTATTAATTCCTATGTTGATTTCAGGGGCAATAAATCAAATCACTAAGAACTTTGCGTGCGAGTGGGCAAAAGATAACATTCGTTGCAATAGCGTTGCACCTTGGATTACCAGGACCTCCATCACTGAATCTGTATTTCTCTTCCCATTACTTTTATCTTTTCATAGTCTTAAGTGTTCCATCTTTCCATATGAAACTACATCAATATGGAAATTTAATGGATCAATAAGACACTAGTAATCCATGAATCTTAGTGGTAGGAATGCAGGGGAAAACAATGTGATTTGATTTGCCTGATCCAATTGCCTTCAATATACGAAGTACTATAAACAAAAATAAATGAGCAGAAAACTAAGTCATCTGTGATATTATATAATTGAGAGATCCTACAATGGCTCTTAAAGTGAATCTTGACATAACTTTCATCACATTTTGGTCATATGATTTGCTTAAACTAGTGTATCTTGGTAATGAGTAGTGCTATGGAAACACTC
Source organism: Paratinospora sagittata (assembly GCA_035771175.1). NCBI lineage: Eukaryota > Viridiplantae > Streptophyta > Magnoliopsida > Ranunculales > Menispermaceae > Paratinospora > Paratinospora sagittata. The sequence continues at coordinate 6,243,048 of CM069606.1, read as the reverse complement.
TTTTTAAGAAACTCGGGTGGTGGAAGTCTAACTATGAGTTACTTTAGCGTTACTGTAATCTAACCGCATCAAGTTTAAGAGTTAAGACATTGAATCCAATTAAACTAATGTCTTAATACTCCTTTTGAGAAGTTAAGCAAAGCAAAGAAAAAAGGTTGATAGATCAACTAATTATTAGAAGCATCCATTGGAGTTGTTGCATTTAGTTCCTCAAGCTAGAACAAACAAGGATTCTTAAGCCTGAATCTTGTTAATTCTAATTACATGCAACTTTTTTTGAGTATTTTCTTTGCATAATTTACATAATTAACTATCTTTGCTTTGATCATATAACCTGGAACGAATCAAATATAATTTGCATATATACTAAAATTCTCATGACATAGTCTACCTTCTTGTTGCAGTTACTTCAAGACAAGGAATATGTTAAGAAGGCAATTTCAAGAACTCCTGCACAACGCTTTGGAGAGCCAGAAGATGTTTCATCTCTGGTAGCATTCCTTTGCCTTCCATCTGCTTCATACATTACTGGGCAGGTTATTTCCGTTGATGGTGGTCTCACAGTTAATGGCTTCTAAGCAAATTATGACTAAACATGTTTAGCTTCTTAATTCTAAGTAGTCGTTTGCCACTCGCATTTTCTTTGTAATTAAGTTGTTCATGTTGTTAAGTGTTAAACCAGTGTTAATGAATTATTGTGGTTAATATTTGTAATGTGGTTACTTAGTTACTTAGATCTAGATTCATCAATTGTATGGTGACATGTCTAAGGGTATTGGTCTATATAATGAGCTAATTGTATTTTCCAATACAAGTAAGGTTGTTTATGTATCTTCTTCTTTCTTCTTTAATTCTTTTTTTCCAATTCTCTCTAATTCTTTGTTTTCAATTTAATTTCCAACAGTTCATTCTAAAGAGCTATTTGTGTTTGTCAAGTCTTATCTGCTTCGGACTATGAGATGAGACCTAAGGCTCTTCAAGGATTAATCTTCTTACTTGATTGAAGTTGTTTTACATAGCAAATGAGTGTTTGCTCATGAACTGGTTGATATACACCCTTCCTTTCAAAAGTAGAGAGGATTAAGTCTACCTACTAACAAAACAATTGGGCAATCATGGTGGTATGTACTTCACGAGCTTGCTACGTGCCTATGGCCTTGTTGCGAGGACTTCGTTCTTTTGTCCTTAGCCTCTGTCCACCTCTTCCATATTATCCTAAGAATAATTCATTATGTTATTTGTTCTCTATGGCTTCTATGGGACTGCAAATTTTCTGTTTCTTTTGTGAAGACTTTCTTTTTATGACTTCCTGTCATTATGAAATTAATTGGTAGTCAAATAACAAAGTCATCACCTAATTTAGAAGAAAAAAGAAAATTAATGCAATCTATGAAGTAGCATAAGATCCTCAAACTACTAATGAACTTAAGTACTGTTAGCATTCGCGTCATCTTCCATTCTTTCTAAGTTTGGTAACTTGAAAAATCCAGCCATGGCAGTCAAAACGGGAAATTAACTTCATACTCCACTTCATGAATATTAGCAATTTTCGAATTATGGGTCTCAAAGTTAGCAATTTATTAATTTGTTTCTTTTATTTTTTTAATTCTTCTTATGAATTAGGTGAAGAAATTCGATTGCTTGCCCAAATTCATATATACAGTATGTGTTAGGTGACATTTTTATCAAAGCGATCGTTCTTGTCTTGCTTCCATGAACTTCCTGTGTCCTGACCCTTAACATCTGTCTTTGTTCTCAGAGTAGCTGATGTCGACCTTGTCTTTTATAATTATTCATAATGGATCTTTAGATTCGTGTTGGTGAGTGATTGTGAATGCCTTGTATAAAGCTTGCGTTCCGTGACTGATTATCAGTGATGACAAGACCTCTTTAGACTCTATGGCCGGCTCATCCCAATAATTACATATATTGTTGAGCCTGTTTGTTAGTTATAGTTTTAGGTTAAATAATTTTTAATATGATATTAAAGTTTTGGTTCAATTTGACATATTTTTTATTTATATAGTTGATATTTTTCTTCTATTGTCTTTCTTATGACTCTTCAACGTAGAATGAGGTTACACGTAAAGGAGAGTATTAATGATAGTTTAATATATATTGTTAGTCTATTGCTTCCTTTTCTTTAAAAAATAAAAGTAAAAATTGCAACTATGCATTCTATGACTACAAATATTACAATTATGCAATTATTTCTCTTGAATGCACGTGTATTAGGTATTTCTAGGTGAACTAGCTTTTCTACACTGCATATTTTAATATATGGACAACATAATTATTAGGAGTGGTAAAAAAATCGAGAATAAACAGACTGTTCCCTCATGTACATATGTGATAATCAAATACTCAGCTTGGGTATTATTTTTTGTCACCATAATAATTAAAAAATGAAATAATAAAAAAAAAAAAACTTTAAATTGTTATTGCACCACGTGTCTCGAGCCCACCTTGGCAACTGTCTAACTTGTCTCCTTGTTTTCATGAACACGACAAAGCCATAAAATTGTCTCTTCTCTCACTATTATGAATTCGAACCCCTTGTACGTTCGGTCCTGAATACGGTAATGTTTTGGTGAAAGCAAAGCCGTGTTTCCTGTAAAAGATGCAATATCTTTGCCTTCTATATAAAGGGGCATTCTACTACAAAGAGTGCTTAATTAATTTAAATTTTTTTTCTTAACTTTCATTAGCCGATTAATTGGGCTAAAGATTGAATAAGAAAATCTTATGTGGGGTTTTAATAATCTTAGGTGCTGGCCACTGATTTCCCATAAAGTTGATCAGTTCATCATAAAAGTTGATGCACAAAATCAAAGTACAGATATTTTGATAAAGCTAAATTTTGTGTTTCTAATCTGTCTTTCCACAATTTTACCTCAAAAATTAAGATAAGTATTTAAAATTTTCCAAAAACTTGTTTGATTTGAGTATTTTCAAAGTATTTAAAAATTGCATTTTAATTTAACTTTAAAATTTGAGAAAAAAAGAAGAAGAATACAATAAAAAGTTGTTTTCTCTGTTTTTAAAAAATGAACTCTAAAAATAACTTTTAAAAAATAAGTTTTTAAAAATTAATTTTGAGTTGAATACCAAACGGCCCTAAAATACTACTTTTCTTTTGTTTTAATCTATACTAAGACTTGCCCCAAATATATATATATATTTTATATTAAGACATAATTAAATATAAGTATGAATTTAAATTGTTAATATAAAATTTGTGTTTATAATTTATCTTTTTACAATTTCACCACTAAGTATGAAGTGGTAAAAAATTAAGGTAAATATCTAATGTTACGTTCCGTTTATAATTTGAATATTGTTTTCTCCGTCCGATAACTTGAAAATACAAAAAATATGTTTGGCTAATTGAAATTCAAAAATAATTTTTTTAATTTACAAAAACAAATATGATGTTTTTAGGAGATAATTTTTCTATATTTTCTAAAAATAATATTTTTTCTTAACTTTTTTTTTTAAATATTTTTGAATCACAGCTAATTAAACAAATTTTTTATAACTATTTTTACATTGTTTTTTTAAACACTGAAACCAAATTTAAAAACAATACTAAAGGCAATCTAAGTTTTTTGCTTTTTACTTTGTATTCTAATTTTCGTATCACAAAATCAATCGGCAACCTAAACTATTCAATCTATTTTAAGACTTACCAAAAAAAAATCTATATTAAGACATAATTAAATATAAGTATGAGTTTAAATTGTTAATTTAGATTCTGTTTCTTGTAGTCAACGACTCAACAACAACAACAACAACAACAACAACAGGGGGACCTCGAAGTCCGCGTGCCACGCCTAAATCACCGGAAGATATTTATTAACTTCTAGCGGGGTGTACACAATCTTCTTCCAACTTTTATTTCTTTAAATAAATTAAACTAAATACAAACAATAGTTTTCGGACCCGTAGAACAGAAGCTTGCAACGTGTCCACCGCGACCAGCAAGGTCGTACATCTAACGACACCTCAACAAAAAACACGTGTCGCACGATAGAGACCTCCCGACCTCAGATATTCCCATTGGCGTCAACGACGTGAACATGTGGGACCACGTTGAAGAATCTGCCCCCGCTACGTACTCGCTTCTGATTGGTCGCCTGATATAACAGAGGAGCAAGAAAAAGATAATTCAGCGCCAAATAAATCTCGAACCCCCACGTGTCACAATCCCTGAACATCCGAGTTTTTTAAAAAAGCGAGAGGACAAAACGCAGAACACCACATGCGTGTCAGGAAAGGAAGGGCGTCCCTTCTTTCGTGTTCATTTATTATTGGACCACGTTTTTCCGGTACGAGAAGGGGAAGTGCACACGTGGTTACTTTCCAGATGGTGAGAGCAAAAAAGTAATTGAGATGGACGGCTACGATGCTTTTGTGTTGGCCGAGCACCACTACGTCACACCAAATGTACATGTCTGGTCCTGCCCGTGACGGTGACTGGTAGAATTGGAGCTGCCCGAACTCTCCTTGCCCGGGAAATATGCCTCTCTCTTTCTTTCTTTTCTTTCAGAAAAGCCTGTGTTACCTGTAATAAAAAGAAACAAGGTTTTATATATCATCTATCTATATATAGAGCTCAGGAGAGCAGAAAATGGATCTCTTCTTTCATCTTTGTTAGTTAATTTTATTTGTTATTGTTTTCTCTTTGGCTGTCATTAAGAAATTTGAATCGGAATTCGAGGTTCGATTTTCAGTGATGAATTAGGGATTTTGATTTTCTTCGGTTGTTGTTGCTGATATATTTTTGATGGCGGAGATCTGTTGCGGTGTCGTGGAAGAGAGTAAGACAACGGTTTCGTGCGAACGTCGCTCGCGAGCGGCGAGGCGGAAGAGGATGGAGATCAGACGCTTTAAGATCATTTCCGGATTAGCCGTACCGTCGGAGAATGCGAAGCGCCAGAAGGTAAAGGTGTTTCCGGCGACGTCGCCTTGTAAATGCGAGAACGCGGTTGGGAATTCGGAGTTTTGTGGAGTTGAGAATGATGTGTCGCAGTCGGAGACTGGAGGATCTGTGGTTACTGAGAAATCGAGTTCTTCAAGTAGATCGTCTGTTGAGGGATCGTCTGAGCCTAGTTCTGTAGCTTCGGTTCAAGTGGATGTGGGAACGGTTCTTAACCAGTATCCGAAGTTCGGTGTAACTTCGGTTTGTGGACGGAGGAGAGACATGGAAGATGCTGTTGCAATACATCCGGTGTTTTCTCCGGGAGAATGTGAGGATCTGGAAAGATTACATTTCTTTGGCGTTTACGATGGTCACGGATGCTCTCATGTACGTAAGATTCTTCTGTTGCACTTCGCAGGATAGTTTGTTATATCTGCACCTTCTATCATACCTAAATGAGGTTTCTTGTTTCTTTGAATAGGTTGCGAAGAGTTGTGGAGATCGGCTCCATCAGTTAGTTAAGGAAGAGCTAGAGAACCGCGAAGAATCTTCGGAATGGGAGGAAGCGATGAAACGAAGCTTCTCTCGCATGGACAAGGAGGTGCTTGTAAGAAGCGATGGCGTACTGAGCGGAAACTGCCGGTGCGAGCTTCAGATGCCTCAGAGCGATGCCGTCGGATCTACAGCCGTGGTCGCCGTTGTCTCAACCGATAAGATCGTCGTCGCTAACTGCGGCGATTCCCGCGCTGTTCTTTCCCGTGGCGGGAGAGCCGTCCCTCTCTCCGTCGATCATAAGGTACTGTCTTCAATTTTTACCTCCGTCTTAAGTACTAGAAGCGCTGTTTCCTTTTGAAAACCTTTAGTTAATCTTTTGTTGTCCTTTTTTTTTTCCAAATTTTTTGGTTGACAGCCTGATCGGCCGGACGAGCTGCTCCGGATCCAAGCTGCCGGAGGTCGCGTGATCTATTGGGACGGTCCACGTGTCCTCGGAGTTCTAGCCATGTCCAGAGCCATCGGTGAGCATTTCTACATTCTGAATCACTTTCTTTACCATGTATTTCACGCTTAAAAGGTCGCAAGTTAGCTGGATCTGATCTGTATACGTTCGCGCGTGTTTATCAGGTGACAATTACTTGAAACCGTACGTGAGTTCGGAACCAGAAGTTACCATAACGGATCGAACGGAAGACGACGACTGTCTGATACTCGCCAGCGACGGACTTTGGGACGTGGTGTCCAACGACATGGCCTGTGGCATTGCTCGCATGTGCATGAGCGGCCGAGGACCAACTTCGCCGCCGTTCTCACCGGAGAACGACGTCACTTCGACAATTTTTGCCGCCGGAGACGGTTCGGATAAGGCGTGCTCCGACGCGGCGATGCTGTTAACGAAGCTCGCGATGGCTAGGAACAGCTCAGACAACGTTAGCGTGATTGTGGTGGATCTCAGAAGAAGAGACGCGTAGCAGCGAGTCATCTAATGTGCCGTTAATTCCAACGGCCCAAGCCGTTTTTTTTAACGGCCTCCTAACTGATATGCCTTATCGCTGTCTTTTTTTTTCTTTTTAAATACCTTTATTTTATTTGCTCATGAAATGTAAGTGTTAGGGTTAAATGTGAATGGGTCGGGGCTCAACCCTGAGAACTATTAAAAGAAAAGAAAAAGAAATGGAAAAGAAAAGAAAGTTCCTCGATAGGCTGTGGTACTTCGTTACGATCTATTAAAATAAGAAAATAATGGAGAACGAAAAATCGTTTTTGCTGGAAGTGTACGAATCATGTGAAATTAGACATACAAAAATAAAAAAGAAAATTAAAATTACAAGTCATTATTTGTTATTAAAGGTTGACGTAATGTGTATTATTTGTTCATTTCTAATAATGTCATTTCATGAAAAGATTGAAAGGAAAATTGGAGGGGGGGAAGAAGTGGCTGTTGCGTCACTTAATCAGATTAAAAATGGGACAAAATGTTTGGAATATATTCGGCGTCCGGTGAGTTTGGGAGGATGTATGGAAGAAGGTGCTTGGAAACAACATTAGCAAATAGAGGTTTTAATTTGCGACAAAGATGCTTAAAGAAGGAGATGTCAAATAGCACTTATGCGCAATTAAAGTTCGTTATACATTTAAAGTAAATTCGATATATTCACATCGTTTGTGGTAGAATTTTTGACGAAAAAGCATTTGGTTCATGGATGAGATGAGAGTCGGAGGAATACAAAGAAGATTAGATGAGTGAAATCTGTAGAACACAAGGGAAGATGTTAGGGCATTTTTTTGGAATTAGGGCATTTTCCTTTCTTTTATTAACTTTTCATTTTGAAAATTAAAAAGGGTGGGGATTCAATGGGAAACCCGTGACAGAGAACCATCAAAATTAGGCAAAAAAAAGTTGGGCATTACAACACTAGAACAATGGCTGGTAGTGTATTGTGACACGTTGTTTTAATATAACATTTTTCATATTATATAAGTTAGAAAAAAAATAAAAGATTACCGAGGACATTAATTAATTGATTAAGAAGGTTTTGGATGAGAAATTAAGAATGAGGGAGCTGAGGCTCCACAGGTGTTTGATTGGAGAGGTTGGAGTTAGGTCTGGTAGGAGGGAGGGGGCGTGTTTATAAAATATTGTATTAAAATAAAGTAAGAACAGGTCGACCGATCCAACATCCCTGTTCTCCTCGTCACTGCCCTCCACGTGCCTCAGTCAATAATACCATTTTTTCTTCTTTTTTTCGAAAATTAACATTATTCCCATTTCCCATGTTATAACGTGGCAGCATCTTGGCAGTTTAAACTTTTTTTATTAATAATAATAATAATAATAATAACAATTGACAAGGCTGCCGTTTGAACGCCGCTCAACCAGTCAAAAGGGCTGTTTCTACCTCCTCCTCTCTTTTTTATTTTTATACTCAATCATATATCCTAAACAATAAAACTTTAATTTTTTAAAAAATGATAAATAGTTAAAGAACAACTATAAAAGTGAAATAATATGTAGAGAAGAGGATTAATGGATAGTGATGAAATAATGGTGGCAATTGTGTATTGCAATAAAAGTTAAATGGCGGAGGCATTTGTGTATTAAATGATAGATTAGTGGGCGGTAGTGAGTATAACAATAAATAAAAAGCTTGGTTGTAATTGGACAACATATATAAACATAAGACTTATTATATTTTTATAGAATAATACTCGATTAACATATTTTATTGATATTATTTTTAAGAGTTATTAGATTGTATTAATAATGTGATTCAACATTTTTTGGGGCTATGTCAAGAGAGTATATTTGTCGAATATATTTCTAAAATATTTTTCATTTTTATGGTATTTCATACAATCATATGTTACATTAACAATAAACAAGTTTTCCTGAAAAAAAGAAATATAAATACAGCACTCAAGCGTCCAATATTCTTGCCACTATTGGTACGTGCGAGACGATATAAAACGAGTTTGAACTGTATTAATACTTATCCTAAGATAATTATAGTGAGATGAGACCAAAATGCAGTGAAACGAGTTTAAGTCCCACCACAGATTATCCTTTTACAAAAAAAAAAAAAAAAAAAAAAAAAATTGCACACCCCACCACTAATTGAAAAATTAAAATAAAATTAAAGTAAAGGGTAATGCGTATCTGATTTTGCTGTCATGTCTTCATTATCATTTTGAAAAAGAAAGTAAATAAAAGTTTTTTTTTTTTTTTTTTTTTTTTTTTTCTCAAGATCGTTTTGGAATGAACTTCAAATTATCACCCCAAAAGCAAAAATGGCAGACTTCACATGGCACCCCCCATTTTGAGCCGAAGAGCCTAGACTATGCCAACCACCCATTACACCACAAATCCCACCACCAATCTGGATCAGCTCAACTGGTGCTCTCCAACGCCCTTCCCAACCATAATAACCATTATTGGCTAAGTAGAATTAAGGTTGCAGATAATTAATTACTTAGCCCTAGCAGAACTGTGCCACTAATACACATTCAATCCCTAGTTTATCCTTAATGACCCAATAACCAAATGGACTTATTGGTGGGCGTAGATCTCAATCAGAATCAATATTGTTTTTAGTTAACCACCTTCATTAGGCCTACTTATAAGTTATGGTACAGAGTTTTTACTCTAGAAAACTTCGATACTGATTTGATAAGCATTTGGGCTCCAATGAACTAACCTAAGTTATCTCCATCTTGATGTATGTCATGTTCGAGCTGATTCATCGACTCTAATATTATATCAATATTTTCTCAACCTACTTATAGATTTAGGAGTGAAGTTTTATTCTAAATACACCTCGATCCGTGCTGATAATGAGAGTGAGATTCTTACATGTAGAATTATTATTTCTGTCCACTCGTACATGGGATAGGAACCAATAGTCACACGGCAGGCATGTCATTCTCTAGACCATGTAGCTGTCTCATGAGCATAATCTGACGTAACAAGATTAGAATTTCCTTACCCTGTTCTCAGCTTTCGGTGACAAGTTTGTTTGTTTAAAGGTTCTCATTGAATCCCACTGATGGCTGGCATAAAAATCATGATTTGTTGTCTCTTTCTTTCTTTTCTTTTCTTTTTTTTTTTGTTTTTTCTTCTTTGATAAGTAACATGAAAAACCAAGATAACTAGTAAGCACAAAACCATTGCTGCTGCTGCTGCTGCTGCTTTCTGTTTCTCATATCCACTGGTCTTCTGTCTTGCCAGTTCCCATTTCCACTTTTAGAATTTGTGATTGAAATCAATGAGACAAACATAAGTGTAGACTTTCTCTATATGTGCATTCCAGGGCATATTGGAATTTGGTCAAAACCATTCAGGTGGAATATGAGTTGGGCCACTGATTATAAAAGAGAGACAGAACAGTTCCTATTGATGAAAAGCTTATAGCAACTGATCATGGAGTCTTACTGCTCACTCTACTGTTCCAAACACTAAACAATTTATATTAGTACTATTGGGGATTATAAATAAAAAAGTATTTTATGAATAAATCTTCTGCAACAATTCAAAATTTCCAAAACAAAGAAAATAATTAAAGGGTAGTATGTATACTCTATAGGATAAGTAAAAGGAGTTTTGTCAAAAGATTATACTCTGCTTATCATCAAAGAACATGTGACTAGCTATAAATAAAAGCATAATTTGATGAATCTTTTACAAAAACACCCACCTAGTAAAAGATTCTAGAAATTTAATAAGGATTTAGGAATAAGGGCATATATAACAGGGAAGGGGGGATGAAGAAACAGAAAAATTGTTCTAATTCTAGGGAACCACGTCTGTGACAGTTACAAGTATACATCAGGAAATCAATGAGTTCACAGGAAAGAAAAAAAAAAACTGAATGTGATGTGAATTGTTTAGAAAGTGGGGATAGTTAAACTCACACCCTGAGAACCATTTCTCTCATCTGATTGAATTCAAAAAAGTTCTTGACAAATTATTTATGCAAACTAAGATAACAAGATGCATTTATTTGACAATCCAAAGAATCAGATTCTAAGTGCCGCATGTTAGCTCGCTAGATAAAAAGTTCCAACTAAATCTTTGCTAAAGATTTGAATACACATCAAAGCATCAGAATAATGAAGCATCAGAATAATGAAGTAAAAATATTCCAGTAGTTATTGCTGCTGCGCTGCTCATTCATCATCCAATCAAGAATTATTGTTCTTTTCGATTCTTTCACTTCTATAACCTGTTTTGTTCCCTTCTATACCTAGTGTTCTATAAGCACTATTGTATGGAAGAAACACATCCCACGACGTAATCATACACAAACATTAACACATATATATATATATATATATTCAAATTCATCTTTTGCAACTTGCTACTACCTCAAGTACAGCAGCATAAACTCCCATTACATTTATATGTCACAACTCCCCTGAGATTCTGGTAGTGACCTTGAACCACTAATATATTCACTTCCATTTATTCTTATGATAATTCAATTATCTGGTAAAAATCTGCTTTTACTAAAAGTTTTCGTGTAGCAATCTGTCTATTCCATCTTCTCAACAGAGTAGCTAATATATCTCTGAAAGATCTAGGAAAAATGCAATCATATCTTGTCAAAATCTTAGAAACCACATGAAACAAGCAACTCTAGCTGCCATAATATGACAATCAAGTTTGCATATCAAAAATGTATTCCCATTTTAAATATCCAATAGCAACCACATATTCATAGGTAAGAGATTAAGTAATATCCATTTAAGGCTGTCATAAATACTCCCACAAGCTTTTTCTTTTCTTTTCTTTTGAGAACATTCTCCCACAAGCAAGCTACTCATGGGTTTTCTATCATTTATTTTTAAGTACAAGCAAGCTACTCATGGGTTTTCTATCATTTATTTTTAAGTACAAGCAAGCTAGAATATATATGGGCAAGTCTAGTGAGGAAGACAAAAGACTAATTTTTAAGGAATCTGTAGAACATATAGACCCTCAAGTGGCAAGTGGGCTCTACAGGGCTCGTCAGTTAAAGAGGCTCAACAGGGGCTTGAGGCCCACAGAAATCTGGACATTAGGTCCAACAAACATGGCACAAAGCCCAACCAAAGATAGCCCATTCATTTGCTGGGAGACAGGGAACTTCGTGCGGAACTACACTTAATTGAATGATATGAGAATGTGAGGATAGTCAATACGTTTGCCAGCAGAATAGGGCAGCTCGTAGCAGCGAAGGTTATAGAACACGTATACTTGCACCAAGAAAAGTTAGGGAGAGTACTGCTATCCATAGTTTACATTATTACTAGAGTTCCAAGTACAGAGTTCACATTTTTTTTTAGAGAATTTAGTCTTTAGCCAGCACCATGGTTGCGTAACACTGCAAGAGTAAAAGAACAGAGACAACTTCCATTCATGTTGGCGGATGGGAGGGGTTACATATTGTCTGGAAGAACAGCTTTCCATAGTCTTCAATTATCACATACATAAACCCACAACCTGCCTACCACCAACTAAAGAAATACACAAGGAGGGAGATGACAGAAAGCAACCTCTTGAAATTCCAAACCTACAAACACCCATACAGTGACATTGAAGCCTGTAAGAAATTCCTTACATTTGCTTCTCACCAGTTTCTGTTTCATTAGTCTTCAGCGCCTTCAATTTCCGGTAGCCTTTATCTGTTCCAAATATCCTGAAAGCATAAAAGAATCATTAATCTCAAGTTACGCCCCTCAAGATAACAGTTACTATTAGAAGCAGAGTATGTGTTCTACTACTAAAAAGCCATACTTCTGTTGCTTATCAATCATCAGGAGAGATGAAGGAATATGATTTTATAGGAAAGCCATGGAATCAAGAGCAAATGATAAAATGGGAAATTACAACACTAACAATTCATATTAAGGTAAGTTGAGGATGAATTTCTACAGTCAAGGGATTAGTATCCATGAATTGTTTTAAACATTAGATTTTTTTTCTTTTTTTTAAAGAATATGACTATTTAATGATGCAGCACAGAGATGAGAAAACGAAGATAAAAAAAGAAATAAGAATAGAAGAAAAAGAAGAGAGAAAGAGATAATCAATCTTTTTTTCAATCAATCAATCATCTATCAAATCCAATTACAAACTCATTATTATCAAAGTCCAAAATATCTAATTTGTATCCTATTATAATTTACAAACTAAATCCTACTTAAATAAGCAAATAAATCCCACTTAAATAAAATAATTAGAAACTTCCTAAAATAAACAACTAAATCATTACTATATTTAAATAACTGAAATTTAAATAATAATATCCGCTAACTTGATCCTCATCACTTAACCTACACCAGAACTGAAATATGCCAATACTCTTTGGCCTCCTCTCTGATCAAAGCCAAACATTATCCATTCAGACTATTCAACTACGAAAAGAATGTAAGAAAAGATCTTCTCTGACTCCACCTACTATTATAAAGTCAAACTATTACTTAGAAGTACTAACTCTGAGAATACCATTTAGTAAAGCTATATTAATTGATTGAATACAAAAAGAGATCTTGTCTTTCATTTTTATTTTTATTTTATTTTATTTTTTTGACTGTCAGCAACTCAAAATTTTAGCCCTACAGTACTTGATCAACCGATTGATGAAAAACAAATTAAACCACAACAGAAAGTGAAAAAAAAGGAAAAAGAGCAATACCTAAAAGCTATTAGATTAACAATTTCACAATTTAGATACTGCTCATAATAGATATTCATTGGATGGTTGTTCAAGAAAGGCAAATGGATCGCAATTCACAATACCAAATAGAATTAACAAATAGCATTTAACTGTCATGAATTACAATCATGCAAAGTTTGCTGACAACATGGACTACAAGATCATGGAGTATTAAAGCTCATTTATTTCAAAAGAAGAGGCATAACTCACCAATCCATGTAAACAAACGTCGACGAGTAGTTTCCAGACTTAGTATAAAGCAAACGGTGATGATAGTCATGGAAATCAGCACTGTTCAAATTGCACAAAAACAAACATGTCAGGCATAAAGGGATACCATCACAGACTAAGTCTCCCAAATAGACAAATGAGGCAAGTCCCAACTTACCCTCCGTATAATGGAAGAAAATTTGAGAGGCTCCATGGAAAGTGGTATCCACAATGAGCCTCTACAGTCTCCAAGACTCTTAATACCATCCATAACCATAGAGTGAAAAGGTGAGGCCCGGTAATAGCAGGGCCAACAATTGTAGCAAACCCAAGGAACAATATCTCAGCAGGGTGGGCATATTCAGAAGTCAGTCCAAATGGAGTAGCATACCTACAGATACAAAATGCCACCATCAGAAAGCCAAAAATTGAACCAAGCAGAAACAAAGTTTCACAGCATGAATCCTGATATGAAAGCTAAGTTTAGACACCTACTCATGATGGACGCTGTGTACATGTTGGTACAGCCATTTGGTATGTAAAATCCTGTGCCCCCAGTAGAACACAAAATCCTCCAGGATGAAATAGAAAACTATTTGCATCCAAATTTCTTTCCTGAAGAATCAAATATGTCTATGAATCACTCCAACAAGGTCTTTCCAACCAAAATATTCAATAAATTAAATGTTGAACATAAATTTATTTAGATTCTTGAGATCAATGTAGCTCATTAAGAACAACTAATGCATAAGATATTCAACAATGCTCATAATATATGAAGCTTTAGTATCCAAAGAACCTGAAAATACCAGGACGGCAATGGCAGACTACTCCGCATGCCCATACGTTTGAAGATAGGGTAGGAACAAATCATAACTGGCAAGTTCACACCAATATGATACAGCAACAGACGGGTAACACATTTCTCTTGTGCATCAGGGGAATTATTTTTTGACTGCAGCAAACCATAAATACCTCATCAGACTAAGAATGCATCTCGCATCTCGACTATGATGCTATAAAAACAAGGTTATTGTGAGTGACCAAAAGAGTGATCCACAAATAAAGATTCTGAAAGTTAGACAGCCAAGAAGAGAAACTAGGTTTATGTGTGTGTATGTGTTGGGGGGGGAGGGGGGAGGGGGGAAGGGGGGAAGAGAGAGAGAGAGAGAACTATGGATGAAGGAATTAAAATAACTGATATTCAATTCAAGCTGATAATATATGAAAGTGGCAAAATTGAATGAAAAAAAGTAGTTGTTACTTGTCAATATCAACAACCAATACATCCCTAATCCACCTACTCTAGATTCCAATATGAATTTCCTTGACATGCTCCTCAATTTAGTACAAAGTTTTTCCATAGCATTGCACTTCAATTCATTCTCACCTTGTACAAATCCTTCCTTAGCTTTCTAGTGGGTCCATAATTAAAGATATTCCTCGCGCCTAGATATATCACCTTTGCCTGCCCCCATATATAATAAAAACTTAATTCAAAGCCCTCTAGAATCAATGAAACAAACTCCTACCGAGTTCTATTCAGCTAACCTTGTCACTCTTCTTCATGGTACTCATTTTGTAGACATGTTTTCTTGAATGTAGTTGGGAAAAGACCTAGTTGAGTTGAGTTATCGTTTTCTTGATTAGCCAGCACCTCTTGTGATATTGTACAAAACAAAACCTTGCTTGCTTTTTAAAATTGTCCCCTTAGTTTGCAAGGATGCAACAGCCACACTGAAAAATGTTAATAGTGAATAATGACAACAACATGTACCAATCAAAAGGATCTGCTCATAACAGAAAAACAGTTCCTGAGATACCCAACATCCATCCATCCATCCAAGAAGCATCTTTTTAAACATGAAGATAATGAACTAAAAAGAAATTACCTTGGTGCAGATTTTGCTCACATGTATTAAACATTTATATATTTTAATTAATTCATGAATATTTTACAAACATTAAATACCGAATATATTATTTAGTTTTATAGGTCACCATAACAAAATGAAATTTGTTAAGTAATTTGTAATAAATCCAAAATGACTCAATTCAACTACCATCGAGATCATAAATCTTATGTAAACCATAATTTTTACAATTTATTATGTTTAAATGTATAATCACACTTATCTCATCATACTTCAAAATATATTAATCTTTCTAATATTTAGGTAGAAGTCATCCAAATTTCTCTAACATAAATTTTACAAAATTTTCTAAGTTGAACTAGACTTCTCCAAATCAATTCTAAATCACACATGATCAGAGTTTAGAACAAAATTGATTTTATTTATTTATTATTGATGACTAAAACACAACTAGAAAGATTATAAACACATTTTTGCAACAAACGAAGACGCGCATAGCATTCAAACATGCAATGTCTCATAAGCAATGCCATATTCCCTTGAGCATCACAATGACGAAGTGTTGACATTTACCGCATAATCTTGTGTGTTAAGTCATTTATGTTTGATTTTTTGTTTTTGCTTGAATGAAATATCATGAAATGAAATTCCAAATGCATATATAATACAGACCAGTTAGTAATCAAATATTAGAAGAAATTTCCAGTAATTCAATTTCACTCTAAGGAGTTAAGAAAAAGATATAATACCTGAATCTTGTACTTGCTCAGATATCCTCTTCTTTCCAGAAATATAAATGGAAGTCCAGATAAGAAGAAGACGCTTTCATGAAGCAAGAAACTTCCCAGACAAGCCAGTTGAAAGTCACTAAAATGAGTAATCAAGTACTGCAACAGAGAAGACAAAATCAAATTCAATAATCAGAAGTACACATCCTATAAAATCTAGGATTAAGCACGTAAGCAAGAACAGAAGAACACAACCAGATCGAAAGAGAAAAGTACAAAATAGAATAAATCTCGTCCAATCATTGAAATTAGAAGATCAAATCTCCTATCATCTCATGCCTTATAAAAAAAAGGAAATTAGACATGAAGAAAATGCAAAACAAAAGTAAAACTTCCTCTAATCATCAAAATCTCCGTTACCTACAAATGAAATCAAAATCCAATGCGAAGCATTGAAATTTCCATTCACAAAACACAGTCATATAAATCCAATCATATAAGAACCAATCAAAACGACATAATAAACTCCACAACCAAGAACCAAAGAACGCAATAAGATCGAACTCAAATGATCCTCTGAATGTCAAGAAACGGACAATATAACCAACAAATCCACATACACAGATCCGATAGCAGTCAAACTTCAATGACCGAAAACGAATAACAAACCAGAAAACCCTACGACAAGAAGAACAAGAATCGCAACAGAAAAGGAGAATAAATGATCAAATCACAAATCGGAAAATTGTGCCGGCACGGAGAGCAATAGCATTGACAAGTACGGTACCAGCCAACAAGATTCGAGAAGCGACGCCATGGAAAGCGGCGAAACAGAGCGGAATCTCCGGCGAAATGGCTCAGAGATGATGCGAAAAACTAGAACGGACAGCGAGAAGAACCAAAGCCGGAGGAAGGGACCGTGAGTTAGAGATGTGTGAGCGAGATATGTGTGAGCGAACGTGCGGTTCAGCCCTAATTATATGAGAGCACAACGCGCTTACATGCTCGACACCACACCATAGTATTACAGAAATGTGTAATTAAATAAAATAAAGTTTGTTATGGCTTTCGAGATGTTAATCATGTGAAGCGATTAGCCAAAATATTCAATCTAATTAAGATTGACGGATTTAGCACACGGCGGTCGTCGACTCGTCGTTGTCTTACTCTTCGTGTCACACTTTTAAATTAAATCGGCAGATCACTTGACATTGTCATTTAATAGCGTGACATATATTTTTTTCTTCATCAGCTAACACTTTTAAAGAAAATATTAATCTAAGTACAACATTTTTGTAATTATACAACATCATTAAATATGTGTATCAGTTACATATGTAATTATATATATATATATTAGTCAGATTAGCATTTCTTTGTGTTTAATTTCATTATTTGATCTTAAAAAATAATAATATTTATTTCATTGTTTTTTAGTGTTTATATAATATTTATTGATTTATTTTGATTAGAAGTTTTCTTTTATCTAAACATTATTTAGCCTTTTATTTTAATCATATTTAGCCCTTGATATCCTATATATATATATATATATATATATGTGTGTGTGTGTGTGGCTCTTGATTAAATCAGTTTCGTGAGAAAGCGCTTTCGTGAGTTGAATTAAGTTGTATATATAAAAACAGTCATGAATATATTTAAAACCAAACATAAAAAATCTAAAGTTAAAATATAAAGGAATATTTTAGGTTTTAGGGTTGATTATAAAAGGATGGTTTTCTAACACTATTGAAGAATAAAATAATATATATAGCATTTTCAATTCACCAAAATCCAATTTTTCTGTATTTTTAAATGGAGACTTGGTCCAGCGAATGAATGAGATGGTCCGCCCACTTCGATTTATTTATCGTATGGGGCCTACGTTAAAACAGGTTATGGGTGAAAGTCTCACATCATTTTCAAACATTTATATCACTTTTTTTTTTTTTTTTTTGGAAATAAATCTGATCTTTCAGCTCTTTACTAGGAAGGTGACATCTGTTTAATAATAATTAAATTCATCAATTTTAGTTATGAGTAATGCTTAATTAATATATATTTTTAATATAATTTTTTTAATACTAAATTGTTAGATAGCCTCAAATCACATCACGTATTATTATTACAACAAGCCAATATATTCAGCTTACAAGAAAATTTAACATACATACATGGATACATGGTTAAGTGTAGTACAAAAAACATTATTCTTATTTATTTGTTATTATTACAGATATGGATTATTGTAATAGCATCAAATCAATGAAATTACTTGAATTTAAAAAGAAGAAGGATGAAATAATACAGTCAAGTTTGCGTGACAAAGTGACAAAATTTTGATAATGACAAGTGTCACTAAATGTTAGTCAAATATGTTAAGTTGCATTAATAATCAAAATATTTTATCATAATAATCTCACATGACCTGGTGACGATAATCAATCACTCTTTTATTGATGTATACATGCCTAAAAAATAAATAAAATATCTCAATTTAATTATATTAAATATCTGACAATCCTGTTGTATTTGATTACATGACAAAGATACCTATATTTCTTTACATTAAGTCTATATTTAATCAACCAAGGTTGAAGTGTCATTTTTTTCATTTAAAAAAATGTCAAGTCATTATAACACGACACCTCTACAACAACAAAAATGCTAGTCCCCCCAACTTTGGGGTTTTTATATTATTTGATATAAATATAATTATCCTTTATGTTGATTTTTATTTCTATACAAATTATTTTGATTAAAAGTAAATCAACAATATCAAAGAGGCGTTATGAGTTTCAGAGTAACTAAAAGTATCCCCTTTCAAGTAAGCTGAGTGGGATACTCAGATTTCAAAAAAATAAAAATAAAAAAATCAACAATTGATATGAATACTAAAAAAACCAACGAAATGTAAATATATACATACAGGTCCAACACAGGAAAAAATTATTTCTTGTGCTTCATTTTTATTGAGCTTTTTCTTTCTGGTGACTAAAGCTTTGGGCTTTTATCTTTGAATTAGCTCATTTCAATTTTGTTGTAAAAATTGAAATAAGTTATTCCAATGATGGCTTCAGATAGATTGTTCAACTTAGCCCAACTTATGCAACACCTCTATTTTTAAACTATATATTGTCAATAAGGTCATGGATGAATCATTTTGAAGGATATACAGACACAAAACATCGATGGCTCCCTAAGGTCCATAACATAAGGTGGGCAAATATATAAGTCCCACGTCAAAACAAGTAAAGCCCGAAAATGAGATCGTTAAGTCTTCACAACAAGACTTAAAAGAATTAACAACTATGATTATTCTAATCTTTTGTTAAAAAGGGAATTTGAACACTTCCCCTTCATGAAAATGAGAGGAATGCCAACAACCATTTGAGCAAAAAGCTCAGTGGTGATTCATTGGTATAGAGATGTGTAGATTTTTATCTTCTTGATGTTGTCATACAGAGTAGGTGGTTCCATACCCTACAATTGTCACAATTACATGAGAGTTGCACGATGATAGATAGGAAAATCGTTTGATCTCTCTTTGTTAATCATTTGATATCATTAGATTGGATTGTACTCTCTTAAATCACTCCAATGGTTCTTCTTCACTTAAAAAAATAGAATTAAAACTTGAGTCCAATCACCACCTTTTTTATGTCATTATTTGATATTTGTTGTAGTCGTTGGCTGCAATATCAGTGACCATTTCTCTAAGGCCTTCCATTCCAAGGAAGTTGATCCCACAATTTCAAGTATTTTTTGCTCCTTTTTATGTCATATCGCCCTTCTGCCATTTTTTGCTTTGATATACTTTTATTAATGACACTCCCTAAGACCATTCGGTCCCTTGTCTGGAGTCTTCCACCCCACCCAGATCGGTGCCGTCGTCGTTTGTCAATGCCAGAGATGAAGGCATTAGACGAGTTGGTTCCTCGCTAAGAGAGAGTAAAGACTTGGAGGCATCTTGCTCATTCTTTTTCCCAAAGTGTCCATAAAGTTCATCAAATACAAATATAATTCAAAAGCATACATACTTAATCATTTAATACAACTCATCTAAATGTTAAGTATTCACTATAGGTGTTATTCAGCACATGTTTAACAAAATACAAGAAATGTACTAACATCTACATTACAAAAATTTTAAGGAATTCTCCGCAGCTAAGCTTTTCCTTTTCCCTTCCTATCCGGACTTGAAATGATAAGGAGAAGGTATGAGCTACAACAAGCTCAGTGAATGTTTTCTACAAGTGGCAATATACGTGCATTTATATAAAACATGACAAGTTCATTAAAATTATTTAAACAACATGATTATAAACAAGATTACATACATTCTTAATATAATGTATCATGTCATAATAGGATAATGCATATCATTTATAACATGCTCATGCAATCCTAATCACCTCCTGAATAAGAATCGATATAAGAGTATAGGTGCGCGAACCCATGCCCCGATCGACTTCTTATTCGTACCCCATTAGGAATTTCAAGGAATCGGGCATGTCGCCGGGTCACAATCCTCCCACACCATGTTTTAGGTCTGGGTGGACCCGTCTGCACCTATCCCTGAAACCCTCTACAAGGTTCACAACTAGGGATCACTAAGTGGGTCTTTGCAAATCCTATGCACCAGAAAATCAGTCTAATTGCTACCAAACTGACTATGCTCAAATATATTTCATAAATCAATTAAAACATGCATATGACATCCATACATATATATATATCAATTCAAATCCATTAATATAACATAATGCCACATATATAGAAATTCACAAGTAAAAGAACATTCACTTTTGATTGGCTAGGTTTAGCCAATCCAGATCCAACCACAAGCACTAGAATGCCTACTAATCACCCCAATGCACTTCGGCTACAACTTGGCTTGTTTGGGTCACTTAGATCAATCAAGACCCCTGCATTAAACATGGTTTATGCAAAAACTGAAAATTAGTCCAAAGTATTCAAAACAACCATGTTCAACCCAATTCCATAGTCAATTACTAATTCTAGAATGGTTAACCCATGAGTAAATCCATATTACCCAATTTAACCATTTAAAGTCTAATTAAGCCATACTTAACCCAAATTGAATGTAATAGGTTGATCCCATGATCCAACCATCATAATCAATGTCATTCAATCATAAATATGGTTAATTTAACTAATCCTAAGTCAATTTCACCAATTGACAACATTTGGGTCAAAATCCCCAAATTTAGGCAAATTCCCAAATCATGGCAAATTTTCCCAAATTCAAGACAGAGGCTAAATTTACACTAGGTCACCATAATCAGCCCACTTATTTACTGATCCAACAACATAGTTTCATTCACAATGTCATCTAGAACAACATAGTTGACATACATGGCTTTTGGAAAAGCCTAAGGCCATGAACCAAACAATGACCATTTACACTAAACCATATGATTTCACCATTCAAATCTCAAACTAAATACATGAATCAATCCCTAATACTCATCAGTCCATCATAGATGGCATGCAAATCTTAAGTCAAAGTCTAGGTCAATGAACCAACACTAGGTCATTTATACTAAACCTTATCAATTTCTTGTGCTTTTGCCTTTAGAGGGTTCCCAACACACTCTAAACACACATATCAAACATGCAAAGTATTTGGACAACATTTGATTTCCACCACCACTTCAAATCCGGGTTTCATACAATGCATGCATCAAAACAACAATAGTATGCATGAACCAAAGAGATTAAAGGAAGAATAATGAGGAAAAACGTGCAAACCTTAGGGATTTTGAGCAAAATTCATCAACCTTAGGTTTTCTCTCCTTTCTCTATTTTTTGGCTGAAAAATAAGCAAATGAGCCTAAAATTTCGTTTCGGTTGCTTAAATAGACAAGCTTGGGCCCACAACTAAAAGTTGTCAAAAACTGTCAAAAATCAGTTTTTCTGTTGTAAAACTTACACTTAGATAATCAATTTATTACAAATTACTCCATAAATTAACATCTTAACCGTTCAAAAGTTTTATGAGTCAGTTACCAACATTCTGGTAAACTTTCAGCTCAACCCAACGGTGCGATTGCGAGTTCAACCGTTTGATCAAAACTGCACAAGAAAATTAACAAATCCGAGAAACAATGTTTGGAGTCTTATATTTCACAGTAGACAACTCCGATCAAGATCTTCACTGTTCATAGTGAATATCTATCAGAGAAGAATAAGCTAAAAAAATTTCAGCTCAATCAGACCACGAATCTAGGAGATCAAGCCCTTGATGTAATTGGTGATAGAAAATTTCTTCCTCAATAGAGCGAGCTTCATTAATCCGAAACACCGTTTTCGACATGTTTCGACGCCGAATGGGCTCCGATCACACTCCAAACAACATGAAGGCATGCAAACCACTCTAACCAACACGCGTCGAGAATCAAGTATGCATACACATACGTATACGAATACTCTACGAGTTTAAATGACGTCATCGTAAGGTACGGACGTTATAAAAGCAAAACATATAGGGACTTTCGGTCACTTGTGACAGACCGGTTTAGCGTTCCGGTGAGCCACAAGCTCCTTCGTTAACATTTTTGGAGCTTACTTATATATCATTTAGTGTAGTCAAGCAGTCACCGTCCTTTCAATATGCATGGCTTGTGACGAGTACTGTAGAACCAAAAAGATAAGACAGAAAGAAAGTGGGGTTCCAATCCTTTTGTTTGATTCAAGTGATGATTTTATGAATCCCAAACGCACATTAGACAAATCACGAAAAGATTATCAGATCAAAAGAAACTAGATAAATTAGACAATAGCGAGCAACTCCACTAATGGAGTGGACCAAGACCTAAAGCCATAACCATGCCCAATACAAGGCCACAACTACTTCCTACTCTACTTGTCTTGATGTTACGAAGACTTGAACCTTTGACTATTTAGAAATAGGAAAATGTTTCTTTCCTTTAAGCTAGCGACGGTACGTTAGCAAGATCAATTACTCACTTGACCTTAATTAATAAAGTTAAGGGTTGTGAATTTCTATAGTTTTATTTTAGATCGTCATAACCTCTAATGTGTACTTAGTCCACTTTGTTCAGGTCTTCCTGAGCCTCAAAATGCCTCTGTATGTATGGTGAGTTCGATCTTCCTAGATCATAGAGTATCTTCTTTTGGCCCATTAGGCTAGCATGATATATATATATATAAAGCTTGAGTTTATTAAAATATTCACCTCTCTTTCACATTTTTAATCACATTAATTATCATGTAGGATATAGGATACTATGACACTATTAATGTTTTCAATCAGCTAAATTGTTTGATAATGACGCTATTTATGTTTTCAAATTATATATGTTTATATGATGTCAAAGAAATTCAATCAGCTAATTTGTTTGACATGATCCACTCTCCAAATGCGCGTGCTCAGTTTAGTTGAATATAAAGAAGAATAAATTAATTGGAAAGTAACCTTAAATTTATCTTTCCCATCAATTATTACTAAATTAATTAATGATTTTTACATTATTTTCTGGCCCTTTCTAACTCGTAAGTACTACCTCACCATGCGTTTTCTTTCCACGTGTCCCAAACTTGTGGTTGACGGCTTGAAGCTCATCCCGGGCCCACTCAAAATTTACTTTCTTTGCCCCTAAAAGTATACAGTCCACAGAAGCCTCAGAAACCGCCACGTACACAACTGGCAACACAAGAAATACCAACTTCTGAGGTTTTCTGCCAGATACACAATTACCACAAAGCGCACGCGGGTAAGCACATACGTTTAATTGTACAGAATCATCGCCTCTCCGCTACATTTGAACATGGTAAGCACGCCGTTTTTACAGTATACTTGCGCTTACTAGCCACTGTAACAGTCTATGAATGACAACAGCAGAGCAAAACGAAAAAGAAGAACCCTCGTAAGTCGTACCTGATGATGACGACAGTATCTAACGACGCGAACCCAAGCTCGCTGCGGTTCCTTCCTTTGCTCCATTCACGGTAGCCGAAGAAGCTTCTAGAACAATTACTCTCTTCGCTGCCTGCAATTTCTTGCCCTCTCTCTCTCTCTCTCTCTCTCTCTTTATGGTGGTAGGTGTTATTAGGGTTAGGGCATCATTTGTCTGTTCCCAATTTTCTGACAAAATCTGTAATTGTTCTGTCTGAGAGATTGTCGTGTTGATAAGCGAGATTACGTGCGAAAAGTTGCAATCGATGCGAATCAAGAGCTAATTAAGAGATTTGATCTTTCGTTCGGATTTTTTGTTTTCTTTATGCTAGGGTTTGAGATTTCAGTGCAGAGAGTTAAGGAAAGAGGGGAAAAGGAAAATAAAAGTGGTTAAATCGATGAAATCATGTCTAAGTTTGACGCCGATGTTGCAGAGAACAAAAGGAGGGTTTCGGTTTACGATCCTTGTCAAGATTCGTGCTCAAAGTCGATAAATGAGACGGTGAATGGTTCCCATCAGTATGTGATACAAGGGTATTCTCTTGCGAAGGGGATGGGAGCTGGGAAATATATATCTAGCGACATTTTCACTGTTGGTGGGTATGATTGGGCGATTTACTTCTATCCTGATGGTAAGAATCCGGAGGATAGTTCTTTGTATGTGTCTGTTTTCATTGCGTTGGCGAGCGAAGGCACAGATGTGAGGGCGTTGTTTGAGTTGACGCTGTTGGATCAGAGCGGGAAGGGGAAGCACAAGGTTCACAGCCATTTTGATCGGGCGTTAGAGAGCGGTCCGTATACGTTGAAGTATAGAGGAAGCATGTGGTAAGTGTATTATTTGCGGGGGCATGGAGTGGGGATGGGGGGGTAATTGTTCTGAATTAGGATTGTGAGTGAAAATTTATCATGAAGAATGATTTACCCTTTGAAAAGTAATATTGCTTATTTTAATTCATGGAAATGGTACTTAAAAATGCTCCTTGATTAATGGAATCACTCCTGTTTTTGTGGCAAGTTGAGGTTTTAATAACAGTATTTCTGCATGTTTCTTTGTGATAAATGCATGTTTGCTTCCACAATAATCAGTTGCCCTTTTTTGGAGTATTTCAAATTTTGCTAGATGACATACTGATGCAGTGAAAGAATATAAGCATTGCTCTGACATTATTGCTTCCTCAATAATTCCAGGATTAAGAAGACTTGATCTTTATTGATTCAGCAAAATGCCGAGGATAATGGAGAAGTGAGAGGAAACTTACTCAATTTAGAGACTGAAAAGTTGTCTAATTTATTTATTGAAAGTCTCCTCTTTAGATAGACCCTAAACTGCTCCTAATGGGGATGAGAATGAGAATTTCTCAAATTAGGAACAAATGAGCTTAGAATAGAAACTATACAATAGGTATTGCAGAACAAGGAAGAATGAGGTAAGCTGGTTCACTATGGTTTCCCCAATACTCTTGTATTTTGTGTTGATAATTGGTAGACAAAAATAATATTTCCATGGGTGAATGTGAAAAAACTCATCATTTGAAAATTTGAAATATAAGTGTGGATTGTGTTCATTCCCTCATTAAACTTGAGGTCTTTTTGAGGAAATCCCGACCCCTAGGCCCAAAGGTAGTTGATTCATAACAATATTAATACTAGTTGAGATATAGGCCCCCAAGCATAGTGGTTCAGATGGGTTCAGATGGGGGTAGTAACAAACCACCTAACAGATAGTATTAAGAGGTCAAGGTAGAAAACTAGGTTATAAATCATAATAATGAAATGAGCTAATTTCAAAAATGAGGAACTTAAAATCCAGCTGTAGCTTGAGTTCTTGACCAGGTTTGGATTTGGTCATGAGCATAGGAGTCTGGGGTGTGCAACTTTGATTGAGTGACTTGAGTCTGACTACCAAGTCTGGCAGTGGCTTTGTATTGCAATTGGGTCGAGATAACGGCTTGCTGCATCTTGCCTATATGTGAGGACCTTGATTGGAAGGCATGAAAATCAAATCCTTCTTTTCTGTGACATTCATTCTTGGACTCCTGATATGGTCATCTATTTTTAGCTTCATTATTAATCCTGCTCTCTCTGTCTGCATGGGATTACAAATTTTATAAAGTGACATGTGTCAACATTCTTCTGGAATGTCGATGAATTTCTGCTCCCGATTCCCAAATCTTTCCAACAGCAATGCATTGCGCTAGACCTTCCATTCAGTGATACCTTGTAAAATAAGAAAAAGAAAGAGAAGAGAGAGAAATATGATTTCCCTGCAATGAATTACACTGCCATCTTTGTTTTTATGTTGATTTGATCCATTTTTTTTTTGTCCTGTAGGGGTTACAAGAGGTTCTTCAAAAGAACAACTCTAGAGATCTCAGACTTTCTCAAGGACGATTGCCTTGCTATGCACTGCACTGTGGGGGTTGTTAGAACTCGTACCGAAGGGCCTAAACAGTATGTAATTACCATACCACCGTCAGACATGGGCCAGAATCTCAAAGAGTTGCTGGAATCTGGCATTGGTTCTGATATAACTTTCAAAGTTGGTGAATATAGCTTCAAAGCTCATAAATTGATTGTTGCTGCTCGCTCTCCAGTGTTTAGAGCCCAGTTTTTTGGTCTGATTGGAAACCCTAACATGGAGGAAGTAGAAATGGAGGATATTGAACCCTATGTTTTCATGGTAATGCATTCGGTGTTTTTGTTTTGTTAGAGAATTTATCCAAACTTTTTCGATATGCTTTGCTTTTCTATGGTGTATCAAGTCTGGAATCAATTAAAAAATGTATCCTTTTAGAATGACATAGCATCAACTGCATATAAACACCAATTGAGAGTGCATTTGTTACATTAATTAGAAAAGTGACTTGACATTCATCTCTTGATATGGTTTATGTGCATTGGTTGCATCTCATCTTATTTATTCCTGGCTTTGTAGGAATGCTAACTTTCTTACCTCACATTATGTGTTTGAATGAGTTAATTTGAACACTGCCCCTGACTGTGGCACATCTTTCTAAAATAGATAAAAAGCATGCTATTAGTCTTTTAAAAAATAAGTAGAAATGGTTTGAGGATTTTCTTTTTGGGGGGGATAGGGTTTTGACGATAGAAATATGCATGGTAGTCTAGGTAATTGATTCCCCATGTAGTTGGGAAAACTGGAAAAAGCCTTATTGAGTTAAGTTGAGTCTGGTTGATTGATTGGCACCATTCAAAAGGATGCACTTAATTTTATGGCTCATTAATTGAACCAACAACTTCTGCTGACATTTCCTCACTGAGTTTGAATGCCAAGATTTAGTACGATTTTAAAATGACAATAACCTCAATCAACCCTGAAGTAAGAATGCAACAGTCTCTTCTTCTAATTTTATTTGCATTATGACTCAATAATTTTGTGTATTGCCCTTAGAAACTAAACTGTTTATCATCAGTAATGATGTATAGACAAGTATTTGGTAATTAAGCTAAGAAACAATTTTTTGGGAAATATGCATAAAAATACATAAAATAATGGTAATGGAATGGCGGTTGGTATAAAAAACAGAGAAAAAGAGTAATAAAATGCCTTTATTTAAAGAATGTATTCAGGCACATGTGGATTCCTACTGCTTATATATATTAGTGATGTTTCCAGTGCCTTAATATAGAGAACTTTTAATTTCAAATCTCTTTCATAAACATGTAATTATAATAGGTCGTCTAAGCATTGCTGTTTTATTTACAACTTCCTCTGGTATGTTGATGTTAGTCAGCTTGGTTTGGGCTCCACCTTGGGTTGATCTTGATTCCTATTCCCTACCTCTAGGCATGGTTTAAATGTTAATGATGGTGTTTTTGTTGACCAGGGTTGACCAGGATTTGTTGAATTGAACATTCACCTACAGACAATTTTATTTCGAGTTTCAAATAAGGAGTTGATTATAAAAAATGTTGGTGTCTGGGTATGCTGACCTATTTTTACTGGCATATACCGCTATCGAAAACCATGCTATATGTTACGTTATTCCACATTCTTTTTTCATTAGTGCTTACTAGTTACGTACGTGGATAGTAGTTTAATTAATTTCCGGTACTGGTTTTGCTGGTTAAGACAGCCTTGTAAATGTTTTGCAGGCGATGCTCAAATTCATATATTCAGATGAGC
Organism: Paratinospora sagittata; assembly: GCA_035771175.1. Lineage (NCBI taxonomy): Eukaryota > Viridiplantae > Streptophyta > Magnoliopsida > Ranunculales > Menispermaceae > Paratinospora > Paratinospora sagittata. The sequence continues at coordinate 6,215,037 of CM069606.1, read as the reverse complement.
TTCCTGATGTACGCGAAATTGCAGGCTTAGTCCATATAGGTACATCAACAATAATGGTGCAGCATCTGTTAGCTGCAGCAGATCGCTTTGGTTTGGATCGATTAAAAATATTATGTGAAGCAAAATTATGTGAAGAAGTTACTGCAGACACGGTGGCCACAACACTGGCTCTAGCAGAGCAGCACCACTGTTCGCAGCTGAAGAACTTGTGTCTAAAATTTGCAGCTGGTCCAGGTAACTTGGGAGGTGAGTTTTCTTATTTGTGTACTAGCTACTATTTTTAAGGGCAGAACGCGTCGTAGTCTATGAAGTTTTCTACTGAAAGTTGTCCACTTGTCCCCAATACTTCCATACATATTTGTGTGAGAAAATGTCCTATGTGAGCTTGCATTTTGGTGTTGAACAATGTCAGGAACTTAAGTATATACCTACTCTTGAGAAAACATCTCTCTCTCTCTCTCTCTCTTAGTAAGCACCTTTACACATGTTCTTGGTTGGCAAATGTAAAGCATCCTATGCTACCTTCCATTTTGCTTGTGAATCAAATTGAGATCTGAAGATACATGGTTAATCTAAGAGAACAAATTAGGGTTCAAGTAATGATCAGCATATAGGCATTATCCTTTGGATTGATAATCTGATCCTTATCATGAATGCCAACTTAAGAATATGCAAAGGGAATTTATGTATTGTAAGCATGCAAAGGACATTGGTTAGTTTTTTCATCCTCATTGACAAATGTCAATTATGTATACTTCCCATTCGTAGAAATAGAATGTTGGCTAAGTGATCATTAGGCTTTCATTCCTTGATGGTGGAGGATTGAATCAAGTTGATGATCCTGAATATTATTTTGATTTATGGTAGTACATTTCTCAGACACAACCCTAGTTGATGTTTGTGGAATTTCTCTTGAAATTTATGAGTTGCAATGATACATAATGACTATTAAACAATGGTTTTCTCCCACATACATGTTATCGCAACTCGTAAATTGTACTTGCCACTATCTTATCCTTTTGAATTCTTTTTGTATCCTATAAATGCTTATGTGTTTGCATCAATACCTGTTTGTGGCTATTGTGACTATGTAGCACTCTTCTAAAATTGTGCATGGTGAATTTTCACTGGAGTAGCATTTGCACTTGGGACCTATCATGTCCCTACTCATCTATTATTATATTGCACCCGCATAATTCTATTGTTATGTTTGTTTTACCACGTGCAGTGGTAATGCAGTCTGAGGGGTTCAGATACCTGGAAGAGAGCTGCCCCTCCCTACTCTCTGAACTGTTGGAGACAATTGCATTGGTGGACGAAGAGTCAAGCCAACTATTAAGCAGGAAAAGGAGTAGCAGCAGTAACATTGGTTTGAATTTAGAGCAGTCAATAGATGCTGATGGAAGGCGTTTGCGGCGGCGGCTGTAGTTGTTGGTACTGGGTTTAGGATAGTTTAGTAATATGTGTGAACAATGCAACCATCCTTTAACATTCTATTCCAAAAAAAGAAAAAGAAAAAAACAAAAGGTGTTGGTGTCCTCGCTTAGAGCTTAACAGAACCTTGTTTTTCTTAGGAAGGTGAAATGTCTTTGGAAGCCTCTCCTGAATGCTTGGGATGGCAATGGTCGAAAGACATCTGGGACTACTCGTGAACTTAACATAACTAAGCTGAGAATTGGACACCTGCATCAACTTAATAATCTCTTTGTACATGGAAGCTGCTGATGCATAGGGTATTTTGTAAGAGTTATTTTCTTCCCACCATTTTCGAAGGCTTCGATGGGTGCTGTTATTGATCTGCTGCTTGATTGACTAGTATTGTTTTGGTTGGATATCTTTCTTGTCTTTTGTAGGAACTTTTATAAGTGGCAGAACTTTTTGATGCTTGAATCGAAGGTATTGAAGTAGTACAAAACACTTGGTGATTTTGGTTGTAAAGGAATTAATTTGTCATAGGGAACTGGTCAGGGCACTTGCTAATTTTATGAACTTTGCAGGAGGCACAATTTCTATCGTATATCACTAGCCGAGCTCAAGTCTCAAAATGCATTGCTAAGTTTTATAGCATCAGTGCAACATCATTATGCCCTACTAAAGTTTAGAATAGGAGGCAGAAAAATTTCCCATTTTTACAACAACTCTCAAGTAGATAAACCCTGCGCAAACTGACATGTGGAGGATGATTTCTCATATATCTTGACGACTATAACGACAGCAGGTTTGTGGTTTGTACACTGCAACTATCAAACAAATTTTAGTTTCCTTTAGACACATCGACATTGATTTAATTTCAACAGCCCGACTCGTGTTAATCAAAACTTAAAAACCAGTATATCTATTAATGTAGTGATGATGAACACCATCGCAGCGAAGAGAAAATAAGAAAATTATGAAGCTAAACATAGACGTAATTCTAACGGCATATGTACACAAACCAAGTAGCAAGAAATCATATAATTCTTTGGAATCAAAGCTCTTTAGAGCTTCTTCTCAAGGGTAAGGCCCACATACGAGCTTTGAAAAAGCGAAGACTTGGCGATGAACCGAGAGTCACTAGCAACATCCGGCCATAGAAAAGCTCCCATTGCAAACTCCCTCTTGTAGGCCAAGTTCCCAGTTCCTGGCAGCCCGTATTCGGCAAGAAGCCTGTCGAGCTTCCACTCGGGCATGTCCTGGTAATCCTTCTTGCTGTATCTGGGATAATGAAGAGGCATCTGAAAGAAGCTAATACTACTATTCTTGTTCTCCATCTCGCGGTGTCTTCCTCACCAACTGAAGTTGCCTTTGGGTTTTATAATTGTGTGGCTCTTGTTGATCTCTCACATTATGCGTCCTTCAAAGAAGGCCCCAAGGTTCTCTAGGCGTGTCATAGTTCACGAGGATGAAATGGTGTACCTGCTCGTGCGCCGTGGAGGTCATTAATGAATGAGACAGGCACGCACAAGAGCGCATGGCACAGCCACGTGTCATCAGAGTCTATTTCCCTTCGAGTTCACGAATCAGTGAAGACTCGGTCATACGATTTCATAACTCATTAACGAGCGAGAATCGAGTCTTTTGTTACACGTTTCAAGTTATATACGTTTGAGAGTTTTTAACTAGTATACAAACCAAATTACGTAAGAAAAGACATCTAGATCAGATACACAATCAGTTCCATTGCAACATCCGAGAAGACAGACAAATCGCTCCTTTTCTCTGTGCAGAAGAGCCGACTTTACCTTTAATTGCCTATGTCCGCGAGCTTAGGCAACTTTTAAGTCCCTTACTCATTAGGATAGTGTCTTTCGATCCACACCATGGAGTTCTATTAACATATGTTTCTGGGATCATTTCACCTGGTTAAAACAAAAGGCAACCTCAAGACCACAATGTGTCACACTGGAAAACTGACAAGAAAAGACCTCAGAAGATTTTTGACATGGGATGGCTCCGCTGCAAAAGCTGCATCAAAGGCCAGAAGATATCCATTCTCTGGAAGCCTTTTGAGACCTGAAAGTTCCATGAAAAATGCACTATTTGATTATTACAAGTAATTTAAATGTTAAAAAGAAAAAAAAAAAATATATATATATATATATATATTAAAAGTACCATGTCATTTATAATAACAAACGTAAGCTAAAACAAACTGAAGACTCAAAATATTTACAATACCTCAACAATAAAATGTGCCCACATTTGGTCTTTTTGATTTACCATTACTCCTTTCAAGATGGTCAACTTTAAACGTCGAATGACCAGGGCAATTTCCAGAAAAAGTCCATGTTCCTTGCATAACATCTGCAAAAGTTCAATTGGAGAACATACCAGAACCATCAAAATATAAGCTACTATATGATTACTGAAAATAATGGACATGATTAAGCCATAGCCTTGTTCATCATAATACTAAGCATCGTTTATTGATCATGACAAGAAATGACCTCATCTCCTCATTAATATTATATTTTTCCTTCGGTTATAAATGATGTACAAACCTCTATAAGCATGTGCCCTGGCTGGTCAAGGTCCCTTACAACAATTGGACACACTCCGAATTGCTGTCCCAATTCAAGCGCCCAGCTAGCACCATTGTTGTGCCCATTTGACACTGATGATTTCTGGTTTTTCCTAGCAACAGCCTGCAGATAACTCCAGTTATTTTCAGACCCACAGAGCTGACATGAAATTATATCTCATTAAGAGTCAGAATAAATTGAATAAAATTTGTTGGCAGCTCTTTCTTTTTTCGGCTATGTAAAGAAACAATAAAGAGCAGCAAACATGTTATCAAGACATCATGTTTAGCACAAATAAAGTCATCAACATCAAGTTTTATTAGCTATAGATTGTCCATCTGAACTTAAAATTACCTCTGGATAAATGCAATTCTTCAACTTCTCAGCTTGGTTGGTAATACCCTTCAAGAATAACATGTGTTTTATGGTTTGATGTAACAAAGCATCAATGCTACACTGCCTCATCACAGAAGAAATACAAATCAGTCCCAAGGTAATGCATAGTAAAAGAATCACAGCAGAAGATACAGCCAAATGGATCACCTTTGCACCATTTGGGACAAGCTCCCGTAGCTCCTTAACTCGATCTTGGATCATCTGTCTGTCCCTTGGCCTTGGCTTCTGAATACCATCAAGTCTGCCCTTCCTTTTGCAAACTTGAGATGATTTTGCACCTTTCCTGGAATGAATCTGCCCCAATCCCCTTCTCTGTTGTTTTTCATCAATCAACTTGCTCATTTTGTGCTTCAGTGAAGAGGCATGACTTGCAAGAACCTCCCCGTTTGGATGGACAAAAGCAGAACTCAGATTGCTCTTTGAGCTCGAACGGCTTTTCCTCAAGACATTGAATGCAGATGGACTCTCTGTTTGGCAAGAAACAGCATACTGTCCTGAAGAGGTTGTAGGCGACCTCTCACTGATGGATCTATAACATGCATCATTGCCTGAAGCATCGTGTACATTGGCAACTACTGCACCCAAGAGATTTTTGACATCACCACTTTTCAGAAACCATCCTTTGGATTTTGCAATTGATGTCTCAACACCCTCAGCACTATCTGAATGGTAAATTAGACTGCTGCTACATACATCTTCACCAATAACTGTTGGTTCCCAGAGGTAATTGTAGCTTTGTTTCTCGAAAGCTGACCCAAGTGCTTTGTGCAACTCAGAGCCCATAGGGAAGTTCAAGGAACGAGAACTTACCTCAATGTTTTCATTACCACTTACATCCTCAATTGGTTGACTCATTATATTATCACAAAGGCCCAACTTCACATTCATGCTAGTGGTTGCAGCAAATGCAAGTTCTTGAGAATATGGCTGATCATATTTCTCAAGACAATCAAAGCTGGGTATATGGGCCGCCATAACCTCCAAAAGTCTCTTATTTGAAAACCTATTTTGTGAAACAGAAGTTGGACCCACTGCTGTATAACCTAATAGAGCAGCATCAGTAGCATCACATTCATATCTTCCTCGCACCTGAATAATATCTTGACCCATGAATTGAGGCTTAATGTTCGAATTGATGGTCGATAGTTTCTCCTGTGTCATCTGAATATCATCAAGTTTCAATAAATCCTTGTCCATTGTCAGTTTTGACTGGGTAGCGTTCAGTGTGTTAATAGCTGATGGGTCAGCTAAGTCCTCCAGTACATTTGTTTGTAAAGACGATGGATCATATAGATCTTCCAGTGAGACCATAGGGTTAGATGCCCCAGGAACATTCAGAAGATTGTTGAACATATCTTCGATGTGAGCCACCAGAGTAAGATCTTGAGTCACCTGATGGTTAATAGTTCAAAATAGCATGCAACTTGTGAGACAACACCTTACAGCACCACATTTCTTATTATTTCCATGTTCATTTCCACAGAAAAAGGCAAAAAAGAGGCCTCAGAGCCATATTACATTCATGCCAGTATACTAATTGCTTCCACCAGAAAGGTTAAATTGCTTTATTCAGAAGGCAGAATTTTGATCAATAAGTCCTATGCTTGGATCCACTATTGGCATGCCCACCATCCTTTTGTAGCTGCCAATTATACTGACTACACTATGAATGGAAAAGTATTCAAGTTGACATGTCAGATACTAAATGCTCACTGTCAGATGTAGTTCAAATTTCTAGTTCTAAAATGCATGCCTGGCAGAAGAGCATAGAAACCATGGTTTACAAAAACTAGCTTTTGGGATAGGAACTCGACCACCATACAACCAAGAAAGCAAATATGAATTAACCATAGAACAGAGCACAACAAAATTCTACGGAGGAACAGTTTTACATCTGGGAGTTAATCTTGATATACACTGATAAGCCTAAAACAGGGAGTAATTTGTAATAGTTCCACGAGTTCAAGCAATTTCATCCCATAGTCCACGTGGGGAAATAGATGTAGGTGCCCAATTCATTGTTTATATAGCATTGTTCATAAACTTGAGATCACAAGAATCCTGCAGACTAGATGAACGGACCCACTGACATATGAGATATAAGCCATCAGCATTTAAACAACATGCGAGAAAATGAACCAATCCATGGAGCTCAAAGGCACTAACACACCTTTTCCAATGAACCAAGTTGCAGAACTCCATCAGGAACTACAGGTACAAGCAAAATAGTCTGCAAGGCCATTAGAGAGATACAATAAATAATATATCGCAAAAACTACCAAATAATGGGGAAAAATTGATGTAGATGCATGCAAACATAATTACCTTTATACCCACAGCAAACTGAAGTCGCCATTCATCTGGAAACTGCAAAAGCAGGAAGTGAATGATTATTTATTTGACCCATCATTGCAGAATATAATAAATTCTAAGATCCAGAAAGCTCAAAAAGAAGAAGGGATTTTTACATCTGAAAGTACACTAGTGTTGAATTCATCAACGGAAATCCAGAAATGCTTCCCCATAGACGCCACTCTCCCAACAAGGCTGCATCAACATAAACCCGAATAAGTCTCACAGAAAACAGAACTAGCCAAAATGATTTTATACGTTGTAAAACATTCTTGAAATAATTGCTCCAGTTATAGTTATAGATAAATTTAATTTTAGCCATCCTTCCAAAGATTAAAACCAGAAAAATAACTGAAGAGAATGACACAGATATTTTATCTCAGGAAAATCTGATCCAATATGATATAGATGGGCAACCTGAGTGATATATCCATGGCAGATAAATCATCTGAATCAAACAACGCAAATAAAAATAAGGTGCAAATTGTGAATCAGAATGTGGCACCCTCCACTCAAGAAAGCCTACTAGGTCTTGTTCAATCACTAAGGCAGACAATCTACTATAGAAATGATAGAAATGCCAAAGCCCAAACTTTTTCAAGATCAAGATAGCTTTATTCTTTGACAGTTTTCCATGAAATAAATGACTTAATGCAGGAAGTAAGACTCACTAGCTCCTGTAAATAAGAACAGAAAGCTCTTCTTTGTATTTATTTACTTTGTATTTTATCCTCTTTTGATACACAAGGAAACAGAAGGCAAACAGAGTTTATCTAGAAACAAAACATCATTATTTTGATAAATAGCTTAATTGTGTATGTGAATCTCTGTGCTTATGTTCTATAGAAGCCATGATTCAAAGGTACATGCAGCTTTGCAGTTACAGGATTGGAGAAAATAAACATACCCTTCTCCCAGTGAGTATACAAGACATGACATGCTTGCAACTGACAGTGAGATTCCACCGAGTGTATGAAAATCACAGTCAGGAGAAGTAGTAACAGCATTTCCACTGATGCTGACATTGTTTTGAATAACTTCCCCAGATTCTCTTAGTTCAGGATAATCGCAGTACCAATCCTCTGAGGTCAAAATCCTGAAATAATGTAAATCTAATTCTTAGTAAAGAATCAACGCAGGAGCAAATGTTCAGTGTCTTCAGGAAATAAAATCTTAACTATTTGTATTTATAGAGCATGGAACTACTCAAAAAGCATTTAAATAAATTTAGTTCAAATAATTTGACTAAAGTTATACAGAGTTAGTTTCTATACAATTCACGTTCAACTGCCAGGTTGTTTGGTTACAGTGAGTTACATTCTTTTGCTTAACAAAATTGCCTGGGAAAAATATAAGTAATTGGCAAATGGATTCTTCCTCCTCAACAGTAAAATAAATGCACCATCAAAACCCTCAAATTCATATAACTCTCCAAAGTGTTGGCCAGCAATTGAAGAATGATAAGAACAGCAGTAGACAGTCAGTAAGCAAATTGAGGGCATTGGTGGGAGAAAAGGCACATGCAATCTCTTGGTCCCACTTCCGTTTGAACTAGGAGATTTATCTTGTGAACTTAAAAAAAAACCTCCATTAATCCGCATTACTGTAAGTGCATAATAATAGCTTGCAGGCAAATGGGCAAAAAACAAACAACCAGAAAAACAGCGATCTCCAGATTACAAGGATGATATCAGAGACAGCCCATAGAAAAAACGACTGAGAACAACTTACATTCCATTTTGGTGCCGGAGCTTCCAAAAGATTGCGTACTCCCAACGCAAATTATGGCAAATGCTCCTCAATAACTGCTTCAAGGAATAGTTCGCCATATGTTCAGTATTGAGGGAAAATCCTCAAATTACGAGACAAAAACTTGCGAAATAAAAGCTTATTCTTCACCAACTAGCTGCCTCTATATGAGCCTCGTCCTGCTTGTTCTCTTCGCAAACCAGCTCTCGGTTTTATTGGTGGCCCCGTTGATCCAAGCAGCAAACAGCCCATTTCTTCCCCCTCTCTTACGAGAAGGCTAGTATAGATTTGTTTGCAAGATTTATTTATTATTTATAAGCACTTAAACAACACCGAAAAGGATAGACAGATTCACTGCTGAATTACCCTGAAAGCTGAAATATTCCATGAAACTAGAGACAACGGCACAAGAACACCAAAGCTGAAAACGCCTTTACAGCAGTTTATACGCTCAGAGAACAATAGATCAATAGCAAGAACTCTATTAATCTCAGCTAAACTTGCCTAGTAACTTCTTTGCTTTACCTTGAACAGAATCGCTGCAACTTCGATCTCGCTTTAAAATAAATTCGAATAGTTCTCTACACAGGTGATCCACACTACTCGTCGCTGTCCAGAACTTTCTTTATCCAAATCCCTAACACCAAAACACATGAAACGCACTCATACAACAACGCACTCGCTCCTCCAATCGTCAAACAAAACAAGACTCCAACGAACTTCTTCAGCAGCTCAAAACCTTCGAAGATCTCAAAACCTGTTTCCTCTTCAACCTATTCCGCTTCACAAATCACCAAAACCTGCTTTAATCACACACTTATTAAACAAAATTACACCAAAAAGCTTCAACAATCCAAACAAGAAACCATTACTATTCATTTCTTACCTGTTTTCCTAGATTCTATGGAACTCAGTCGCTTCCATCCCTCCGTTGAAACTCCAAATGATCAACTTCACCAAGCATAACATGTATAAACAAACAATCATCCACCGAAAACCAAATCAAATCAAACCAATCCGCAGAAATCTGATCCAACAGAAACTCTCTTCAGTTACAGTGAATCGATCAAACAAAACTACGACAATAACAGATCCGAAATCAGCGAAAAACGATCGAATAAAAACGGAAGAAAACAACGAAACCCTGAAGAAACGGAGAGAGCCGAAGCATTTTCTCTGCTTCCACTTAATCTCTCTCTTTCCGTTCTTGGCTTTAAATACTGCCCGCGCCACTAACCGTCTCTCTCTCTCTCTTTACCTGTCCCGTCTATTCGGATTGCAAACCTGTCAATTAACCGGATTTCATAATCCGCTTCGAGGCTGGTGGAATCCGGGCCCACATTCTTCGATTTGGATTTGGATTTCCCGTATACAATAGTAAGATTAATACCTTGTGGTACTGAGTTCTCTATTTAATAAATTGAGGTTTTCATTAAGTGGAGACCAATCATTTTTAGGCATGTGTGATGGTGATAACAAGCCAAGTGATCTCATCTGGACCGCCAATAGTGTGGTGGGACCATCTTTTTTGAATAATGTAATGCCGTAGATCTGTAATTCATTGGATGGCCTGTGCCACGTCGCCGCTTGATTTTATTTTGTTGGATTGAGACCCGTTTGGAAAACCTTTTTTAATTTTTAAGAAATGCTTTAAAAAAAAAAAGTTAGTCTCATTAACATTTTGTTAAAAGTAAAAAAACTATTTTTTTTTACTATAATTTAGTTAAAAATAGGTTTTATTAAAAATCTCTAAAAATATTTTAAAAATAAAAACACTTTAAAAAAATATTTTCAAACGGGCCTTAAATACGTGGCCAAAAAAATATTTTATATTGAAGAGGTGGTTTACGTATTTGGTATTGGAGTCTTTTGATTCCATCCAAGGGACAGCAACGTTTCAACTTGGGGCATCAGTTTTTTTTATTTTATTTTATTTTTATTTTTAGAGTATAACAAGTTAGTTAATTGACCAAGACCAATTCAATAATTTAATAAACAGGGAAAAATAGAAACATATTTCATTTTTATAAATCATAGATAGCATTTCAATTCATGACTTTATGTAATTTGTTTAATGTACTTTTAATTCATTGAGCTATAAAGTCAAACTTTAAATATATATTAAAAAAATATTCTGACACCAAAGAGAAAAAGACAATTTACAAAACAATAATATGATTTCAACTTTGACTAAATGCACGATTTATATATAACTGTATACAACATGATATTTTTCAAATACGCTCTAATGATATTTGCTATTTTTTTTTTGGAAAAAACTTGTTGATTGTATTATGAATTTTCACTTCACTGAAAACGTTAAGCCGCACATACATACATTCCAATATTATCAGGGAAAATTGGTTTTTAAATAATAATCGTTCAATATTAATTTGTATTTTTCCTAAATTCAAGATAATGTTATTATTATGAGTTAAAACACTTTCATAATATTTCTAAAGTTTTGATTTGGTATATATATATAAAACAAGAGTGATACTGGAGATCCGTTGGGTGCTAATGTCCATCACCCAATGCTGGCACCTAAACTATTTGATGTGTGTGATGCACATATATCGACTGATGTTGGGCTCCAGCAGCCCATGTTGAGTGTTGGTGCCCAATATAGATATATAATTTTTCATAAAACAAATCGTACAGAGAGATAAAAATTTAAAAGATGCGAGGTAATTAGATGTGTCTTATTTTACCTTTCTTTAGTAATTAATGTTTAGTTGTATAATGATAAATATTCAACAAGCCAACAAGGTGTTGGTTCAGTGGTTCGTGCATTGGGATGAAGTCTAAAAAGGCCGTGATGTTATGAGTTCGAGACGGATTAGAGACTGAATTTGCCTAGATTTTAATAAGCGAAAGTAGCACTTACCACATGTTGAGGAGCCTGAGCGATGTAGTGTTGATGTAGGATTAGTCATCCTGAAGGGGTAGATACCCACATACTGGGTATATAATATTGTCTCTACTCAAAAAAAAAAAAAAAAATGTTTAGTTGTGCAATGATAAGTATTTAAAGTTTGATTAATAAAGCAAAGGTCTTTCATATAACTGTTGCTGATAAGTGGAGACAATTCTCTATTGTTCTAGCTATATTGCAACTAACATCTCATATCACATTGACTATTTTTTTTTATTTTTATAAAGGTCATATCACATTGACTTTGTAACTCTAAAGAATGGTTCCAACATAAAATAAGCTATTTAGTTGATAGAAATATAAATTAAACAATAATACACAATGCAACACTATTCCTTGGGTAGGGAGATAATCTACCATATATGTCACAAACTATTTGACATTAATGCTTTATTATATTAGGCACAATATTACAAAAAATGCTCTTTAGTCAACCCCTCATCTTCATTATTTTAGTTTATACATATAAGATATTCATAAAAGAAAATTGTTTTACATAATTAGTTGCAAGCGACTAAACAATTGTTAGCTTGTGGAATTGTTTTACAAGCATTAATGCACAAAAAACAAAAAAAAAAACAAAAAACTTATTGAGTGATTTGTCAAACAAGGTTTCATTATATATAGGTATTTTGAAATAAATGTTTTTGCATTAAGTAAAAACTGAAACAAACATACTTTTAAAAAAATTGCTTTAAGCTTCATAGCTATCAAATCACTTAGGTTGCGTTTGATTTGCAACTTGAAAACTATTTTCAATTTAAAAACTGTAAAACGATCAAAATAGTGTATAAAAACATGTTTGGTATAGTAAATTTTCTTTTCAATCTTCTATTTATAAAAAGTTAAAAACTTAAAAAATGACATTTAGTCGAACTGGTTGACCTTTTTGCTTCTCTCATGGTACAATCCTCTTTTCGTGGAGCACCCCTTTCTTGTCTTCATTCTCTTCCAAATTGTAATCCCTAATGAAGAATATAGCTCCACGAGCAAAAGGCTCCAGTATAGCTCCGTGAGCAAAGGCTCCAGTATGTATGTTGGGAAAAGTTTGAATCAAATTCCTGATAAATATAAGCGCAATTGAAATTCCTGGGGTGATTGGATATCACCCTTTAATTCGAATTAGTAAAAGCAACATCTCCTTGCATAATATGAATTCTAAACATTCATGATCTGTTAGTTTTTCAAGTTTTCTAATATGATGGTTTGGGTACTATGTTTTCAGGTACCCAACTAAACACAGCCTTATAACTATATTTTTCTCTCCTTTTCCCACTTGTCGTAATTAACATGGGAACCACATGAGATTATAAGCAACCGACAACAAAAATAAAGCAGGTGGTGTGACATTGAACCAATATTAAAGATCTTCCAAGAGTTATCATCAATTTTAATTCAACACACAAAAACAAAAAATGATGTTCACAACTCAACCTTTCTCTCACCGTATATATATTCCATTAAACAAAAGCAAAAGACAGAGAGAGCAACACTTGCTTTTGGATACCATTTCATTTTCCTCTACCTACCAAGCCATTGATAATTCAACAAAGATGTATTGGATAAGAGTAGTACTCCATCTTCTTCTATAAGATATTATTATAATGAAAGCAGTCTATATGGAATGGATCCAATGCATAGTTACTTATCACTTAATCATTTTCATTAAAGAAAACACACAGACTTATGTATATACATATATACATATATATATATATATATATATATATATATATATATATATATATATATATATATAGATGCAGAGCCATCAAGATGGGCCGAAAGTAAAACCTCATTTAGACTAATGTTCGTAATAATATATATTAGATTGATAAAGTAATGTAAGAAAAGGATGTGGGTAATTAAGCATTTTGATGGGCATTTGAGAATGGAGAATTGATTGGTTGATCGGTTGAAATGTGTTGTAATTAAACATTAATTAGCACCGACCTATATACTAAAACTTTTAAATTAAGTACTAGTGGTTTAGGGAAGGACAAAGATATGCCAATATATAAACATGTTATTGTACGTACCACACATAAATTGGTTTTTTAATCATTTTTCGCCCATAAGAATCAAACCCACGATGAAGTCCTCAGCCTTAATTGAGTTTAGCATCCATGGATTCATGCAATACACGGATTCAAGAGAAACAAGATGTTCTAATTTTTATCTGAATTTCATATAGTATATCTTTAATTTGTGAAAATGCCAAAATTTGATACGAATGTTTGTGAAAATATGTCAATTTTATTATTAGCACCTAGTGTTGTAACACAGACTCTTTATTTTTTATATAGTGCCAAGACAATAGACAATTCATACCTAAAATTATACCCATACTTATATGATAATACATCATATTATGAGTAAAAAAGAAAAAAAAATAGTAATACGTTCTAGTTAGCATACACCACACAGATATAATTTATTTATTGTATATGAAAAAAAATTATGTAATGCAAATTTTAAGAGAAGCTTCCACAATACAAGCAAATGGCGTGGGGGTGGTAATAATAATTTCACAGCGGAGTAGTAGTAGAGTTAATCATGCAGAGCCAATCACACCTATATGGCCACGCGTTACAACGGCGAGAAGGAGTGGGGACTATAGCCTGAACCTATGGCCGACAGAGAATGGGAGGCAGGAGTCAGAACCACTGGACACATGTGACACTGGTGGGAATCTGACTACCAGTACCATACACGTGTTAACTTTGCCATTTCGAGCAAAACACAACTGAGAGTTTCAAATGCACTGGAACAGGGTTGGATCTGTTGTAAGAAGTTTTGTAAAACGTACGTACACTGCAACTCCACCTTCTTTCCCGTCTGAAACTCAAACTCGTGTGAGCTTTGGCTTTTTTTTTTAAAACTTTTTTAATCATTGAAAAAAAAAAAAAAAAAAAAATCTTTGTTTAGTCACCTTATATTTTTTTATTTTAGTGGTGAGCTGTGACTTTACACTTTATATGTTTTATGATATAATTTGTATGACAATTTTGAATGGATTAAACCGACAGAGAATGCCATATTTAGATTTCTGTACCTTGGTCATTCATTAAAAAGATTAAAAACGAAACTGCCAGACAAGAGAAGAGAGAGAGAGAGAGAGAGAAAGTTAGAGAGAAGAAAAGAGGTTGATAAAGAAAAAAAAAGTGATAGCTTCAACACATTACACATTTTTCTAATACACTTTATAAATATTATCACTAAAAATGGTTAAATCACCTAAAATTATGTGTAAATATGTAATTTAAAACAATTTAACACCTTTCAAGAATAATATTAAAAAAATATATTTAAAAAATATATTTTCAAAATATTTTTTTAAAAATAAAAAAAGACAGAAAAGAAAAAGTGAGAAAAGAGAACAATTACGGGAGTTTAATAAAAGATTAAAAAGACCCATTTAGTGCTTTAAAGAGACTAAATCTAATCAATAAAATTTAATACTGAAAATTACAAATTTTTTTCCTTTTTTTTCTTTTATTAAGATGAGGGATGGAAGAGTGCGATTGAAGGTAAATTGGGTGGCTCGTACACAGAAAACAAAGAGGTGCAGAGACGAGTAGACCAAGTAAATGGGAGGGACATATGCATATGTTTCTCTGCTATTTTTACTAGGCGAGAGACACGATGAAGTAGGAATGAAATGATAACTACCTTGAATTTTATTCAAGTGCACTGCAGAGACTGGAGAGTTAAAAAAAGAAAATTATAAAAAGCTTTTGTCACGCTTTCATGAATCAGGAATCACATCATTCGATGAAGTCTTCCAAAGCCTCTGCAGTCGCTCTCACAAGTCACAACCGCCCCATCTCCCTACAATCTACTATGTTTTTTTCCCCTTTGCACCATTATTATTTAATTAAACACCACTTTCTTCAACTCAATTAACATTATTATTTAATTAAACACCACTTTCTTTAACTCAATTAACAAGATTCGTAAATCACCCACGCCCTTTTCTCCTGTTCTTCTGTACAAGAGCCGAGAAGAATATGTGGATCAAGGTTTAGAAATTAGGTTTAGAAATTAACCAATCAACCATGTGGAGAGACAGATGGGGAAGGATTGCAGATTCCACAAGCATTACCATCTAAGCCAGCCTGCTTCCCTGCATAGAACCGTATGAATAAATGAAAATGTAAATAATATGTAGCATTTGTAAGTAAAAAAATGAAGAATCAAAAAGAAAGATAGGTAACAATCAATACTAATGGCAGTATCTTTTACTGTTTCTATTTTTCAACCCAAAGCCAGACTTGTGTACATGAAGAGACGGTATAAAGCACAAATAACAAGAAGAAGAGGCCCACACAGAGTTCCTGCGTTCACCCAACAGCTGCTCTCCTTTTTTTTCTTTTTTTCACCGTTTGTGTATATAAATCAGCTTTTGCAGAATGTCCACTTTTCTTTATAGAAAAAGCTGTAATGCATGTTACTTGGGGGACCACATGTCCTGTTGCGGTTTTATTGATTAACGTAAATATAAACAGATTAAGGTAGAAACATGGCATAAGCATAAGTTTAGTGCATGATTCAAGACCAGAATATGCCTTTCAGGACAAAGACCACAATCGCGCATGCAATCGCCTATGGAAAGCTTGGCGTAATTTAACAAAAAGCTCAAGCCCACATGTTAAGTTCACCAACACGCCTGTGCAAGAGACAATGGCACTGAAGCTATAAAACCAAACAAGAAGCTACTATTGAGAAAGGAAGAAACGAAAACACCATCAAATGGACCTAGAGAGATAGCAAGTATCAATAATCAGTTTTCACAAACCTTTTTGGTTGGGCCCATCAATTGTTGGTCCAAATTTAGTTCTTTTTCTTTTATTTACTTTTATCATTATTACTTCTTTCGAGAGAAATCTCGATGAAATTCAAAGATGGGAATGCCTGTCCAAAAATGGAACATAATAGCACGTAGAGGGAGTGAAGGGTACTATCTAGAGCATCAAAATGAAAATTTTGAACTAGACAGGATAATTGAACCACCCAACCTGTCAGCCTTTTCTGGCTGTTCATCAAATGTGGATGATCCAAAGTGGTAGAGAAATTGGGGCAGTTAGTCTGTGTTTATAAATGTACGAAGAATTTAAAAAATCATAATTTAAGATACGTGGAGAATGCTCACCAGCTAAAGTCCAAGAAGTGATGCCTGGTTGATGTTAGGAACCAAATAAGAATAAAAATTTATATCCACTAAAATCGGGGGACTTGCTGCATCATTGAAGAACCAGCTTGTGGGGAGACCAGCTGCTCTGAAGTTGGGAGTCCTATGTGGTGATTAACTCCGACTGAGTTGCTGATTCCCTGTCTCATTGTGTCCTTACTGTTTCCTGTATTGATATCTGAATGCGAAGACCCCAGCAATGTGCGGACCTGATCAATGGTTTGTGTACCAATAGTTTTTTTTTAATGAAGCTAAAAAGATAAATGAAATCAAATTGAATGAGAATAGTTTTCACATTTACCATCTCCAGGCGTTTCTTGTGGAGATCATTGAATAAATGCACAATAATATCATTAAGATGTGATCAATTAAAACTCAAAGCATTGTCAAATGATGGACAGAAGATCCATATTCCAGGATGTGATAAAAAATAATAATAATGCAAGTGGTCTAATATTCTAAAGTGAGCAAATGTAAAAGAAAAGAGTATTCTATACTCAAATGTCAAATAAATAATTTTAAAAAATTATGAGAATGCAACATAATAGAAAAGTACAAAAATAACATAATCTTAATGGTCAAGTAATTTGATTTGGCAGTGGGATATTGCAAAGTTTCAAGATAGCCTTGAAGTGAATTTGACCTATGTTATTAGGACTCGGGTGTTGGTTTCAAATAGGGGGTACATATTCAGAGGTTAGACTTGTTCATTTTCAAATTATGGGATATAAAGACCTTGGCTAAAAAGTGTCCAAATTTACCTCTAGATATGAAAGGAAATTTTCAAAAAAGCACATTTAGGCCAACCATGGTTTACGGAACAAAATGCTAAATGTTGAACAATAAAGAAACAACACCTTAAGAAAGTAATTGTAATGAAAATGAGAATGTTAACATCAATATGTAGGAAAAGCTTAAAAAAATAAAATTAGAAATATATATATTGGAGAAATGGTAGGTATAGCTGATGCGGGGACGCATGACACGTGCATAACGTGTTTTAGCATGTTTTTTATGCTTTCTATGCAAGTTCCATGTTTTTAGAGAAGATTCTATTTTGGTAGATTTCTACTTTAGTAGTAGTTATAGATACTTTCTAGAATTCGTTTTATTATTTAAGGTGTGTTAGAAAGTGTTTGTAAGTGTTTCAATAGAGTGATAATAGAATTAGAAAGTTGTTATTATGTTATAAATAGCTTAAAAAACTTATTTTTAAAGGTTTTAGGAAATTTCTTAGCTATTTTAAGGAAGTTATCTATATAAAGAGCTCTAATTACGAAAGTTCTATTAAATCAATCAATAAATCAATTATCTTTATCTTTTAAGTATTCTATTGAATAGAACTCGATTTTGGTTATTCCTTTGGGTATTTTCATTCTTGCTTCTGGATGAAATTACATAAGTAGCCTTAATTGAAAATAAAATAAGAGAGAACTAATTAAAATGGTTTTGGACACATAAAATGAAAACTTTTAGGTAAAAGTCAATTTAGTAGAATGGCTGATTGAATATTTAACAATAATGATAGAAGAAGAGAAAAACATAAAAATGTAAATAGAGATAATCAAGAAAGATATTGATAGAGCGGAGTGGAAGGAGCGGCTTCATGAGCCAATCCACCATGTAGTTGGGAAAAGGCTTTGCTGAGTTACGTTGTGGCTTTGGAGACTGAAGACTATGGTACTCTACTGAAGAGTTCCTGAAGAAAAATATGGACTAACGTAAGGATTTTGAAGATTCCTCTCCTCTTCAAATGGAATTGGCTTGTAGGGAGGAAAAGCAAGAGCGTTATAATTATTTAATCTGCTACTTATATGCTTCAGTTAAAGTAACTAGAATTTATGAGGTCCCATGCTTTGATAATACTCGTTTGATGCAGGATATCGTAAGTGATTTATGCCTCTTAGAGAATGAAATACAAGGCTAAAGGCTTAATTTTCACTGATTTTCTCATCAAGGTTTAGTATGAAGAAAGCTAGTAAGGTGCTTCAATGCTTTCATGCAATTGAACTCAACTTGAATAAGCCTTTTCCTACTCCAAGGATAGGTCATATGAATCAGCATCCTCTTATCTGTTTTATCAATGGAAAAAACTTTTAGCTATATCACAAGAGTTATTTCTTTTGTACTTATCTTCAATTATGTTATTTTAGGTCTTATCTTTTCCTATATCATTATTTTTTAGTTGTTAATATGCCACTCTACCTAACCAACACATCTAATGGTCTTTTTTACATATGTCCAAACCACCCTAATGGTTCAAATCTTCAATTCCTATATATATGAGGACTGAGGTGCAACCCCAATAAGCACGCCACAATCAGAGAACATGAAAAATGGAAGGAAAATGAGAAAAAACATAGTAAGAAGATACATTAAGGTCAACAATAAGAAAGCAATTTTCATAGAAGGTGAAAAAATTTCCATTGATATTGTCTTAATTGTAATAGTTCAACTCGACAAAGCCTTTTCCAAGTACTGGATTGGTTGCATAAAATCCGCCAGTAATTTTAACAGCTCATGAGGGTTAAGCAGTTAACCTCTAAAACAATGGCAATATGTCAGTGAAAATCATTTTAGAGGTGTAGAAGATAAAAGTTATCTGCGTCCTCCAAGGTTCAAATGTATGAACTTTCTTCCCTTGCAAGTTTATGCTTGTCTAAGTAAGAAATGAACCACTTAGGAAAGCATCAAATTCCTTTTGGAACATCAAGTGGCAGTCTGCATATGCATATTTATCTATAATTCATATTTTTTGATCATACATATTTCAAGGCCAATAAGATATGGCAACATGTATTTATTTAAGGTTTGCCTTCTCATTTTCTTAATTTCTCTTTCATTCAAGTATCATGAAATTTCTTTTCTATAACTAATACAGATCAACATGTACCATTCAGGCTTTGACAAAAAAACTATAATGGAGATAGAATGAAAACTCTTACAGGTTTCTTTTGATATTTCTGCTCATCACTTGTAAATCCAGGAATACTCAAATGCCAATTCTTTTCTGCAAAAAATTCTTTTTATTAGATTCTCAAAATGAAAGCTCTAACTTTGTTAAAGAAGCAACAGATTAATTCAGAAAGACAATTGTTTTTACATAACAAATGTTTACAACTGGTAACCCAGGAAAAATTGTAAGTCCAGATGGGAGGCTAGGAAGCAATCTTTACCACCTAAGCCAGAAAAGCAAAATACAGGGTGGAGCAGGCTAATAGGGCACATGGTCAATTGCATCACTGATCTAAGCAAAACTTTAACTGATAAATGCAACTATCCACCTGAATGTCATTCCTTTAGTAATTGGGAAGGAGTGGGTGACCGGTGTTAGTGGTGAGGAAAAAGAGTGGCATCCATGACCAAACAACACTCTATATTAAGAGGCGTATACCTGTCCAACCATCCCAATTCTAAATTCTGACACAATAACTGTCCTATCCTGAATTAGTTTCAAATCTAACAAAACCTGCCTCTCTAGATTTTATCAATTAAAATAATAAAAAATTAATGAACTGAACTTTGTAATTAAAGCCTTAAAAAGCAAAAGTAGCCTACATAAAAAGCACCTGGACAAGAGCTAAATCCATTTGTCTCTTTCAGCTCGAACAAGTTTCAAATCAAGAAACTATCTTTGTTGAGGCTCAAATTTCAGAACTCAGATAAAATTTTGACAATCATATAATTTTAATTGACAGGGGGCTTTGCAGCAACAATAAAAGTTACTCTGTTGTGACCCATTGGTCACGGGTTCAAATCCAAATACCGCCTCTCCTTAATATGGGGATAAGGCTCCTCAATGATGGATGCCTCTATCACTGTAAGCCCTTTTCTATATCATTCAAATTGCTACCAGCATATTTGCCCCTCCTAACTCTAAAATTCAAAAGCTCTGCGATAGTGACAGGTATTTAAATCATAAGATACAGTATTTTATAGTTTAATTAATTTATTAACCCAGTAAAGATGTTGGAACGGGGGGGGGGGGGGGGGGGGGGGGCAATGACTAGGTTTTCTTTTTCTTCAATATAGAGCGGGGCAATGACTAGGTTTTCTTTTTCTTCAATATAGAGCGGGGCAATGACTAGGTTTTCTTTTTCTTCAATATAGAGCATGAAAGGCCAAAAGACTAACACACCTTCATGCTGACAATCCACTCCAATGCAATTATATACTAAACTTTTTCTTAAATTCCTATTGTTTTTCATTCTCCATCTCTCTCCAATTTTCTCCCAGCTCATTCTTTCATTTTTCGTAATATCAACTCCATAATCCAATTACTTTAAAGCAATGGATGTTTCTCCTATAACATAATACTAATACATACTTTGAAGGGTCTTTGAAGGGTCTAGGAAGAATTATGAGAGCCTATGGGATGATATGGGTTGGTTGGCCTCAAACTGGGTTGCTTGTTCAAAATATGGATCTGGGTATTCCAACTCTGAGTCGCATAGGAACTGGATGAGCTGTATGTAAAATGGGGTATTCTATGATTAGGTCATGCTATGATTTTTGCATTTTGAGTACTCCTGGTACTCACTTTGTAATTTGGCCTCATTTAGTGTAATATGTTGCTTGTTTCATCTCAAAAAAAAAAATAAAAAAAATACTAATACATACTTGCACCTATACTCCTAATACATGAGTATGAGGATATCACACATATCTTTTTGCATTGATCAACAAAAATGGATGTACCAGTACGGGAAAAACAAAATTAACACCTAGAGCATGCCTAAGTACAAGTTTCTAACCCCCAACACCCCCTCCCAAAAAATAAAATAAAATAAAGAATAAAAAAAAGTCCAAACAGAGGCAAAACATGAATGAAATATTGTCCAAATAAATAACGGACCTAGGTGCAATAACACATCCTTGGACTCCAAAGTTGAAGATTTCCGATGCTTTGCCAGACTGCAAGCAAACGTAGTGACCTGCATAGTAATAAGGCCAAAATTGGTCAAAGACCAGCTTCTTCTGCAGTAGGCCAGTGAACAATAAGAATTTAAGATATCATCATATCAGGTATACACAGATGAAATCAAAAGATCTAGCAAAGGGAAGCAAGAAAACCAGGCTCACAAGTAAAAAATTCTGTTAGCAGTGTATCAAATGGTCCAGCTGAGAAGTACTGAACCAAATTTCCAACCTGAATTGAGTGTTATCAAGGCGTTGCCCGGGCACGCACTGAGGCAGTTAGTAAGCCAGGCAGCAGGATAGCTCTTAAAACTTCCTAAAAATTTGGACTTATTTGAGAATGCATTCAAATTTTATGGGGCAATTTCAAAAGAGATTTTGTAGTAGGAAAAAACTTCATCGTCTTCATTTCTTATTTGTAATTTATTTATCTATTTTCTCCTTCAAAAACTTCATTTAATCTTAAAATAACATTGATTGGAGAGGGTGGTGTGAAATATTACAGAGTAGTAACCTTTGCATGCACATGTGTTTTCTCCTATTTTCTTTTAATAAATGTATTACTTGTTTAGCTTATTAAGCAAAAAATTTTATTTAAAATATTATTGTTAGTTGTTTGATGAACTATGACGTCACAATTAATTGCACTAACTATTATTTTTAGCATAATGTTTATTTCATATTATTTTGTGTATAAGTTTTACATTACATTTGAAATGATAAATATGTTGTTTTTATTATGTTTGCTCATTAGGATTGAGCAACCTGTTTTAACTATATGCTTCTATTTCTTCCTCTTGACGAACAATAGAGCCTAAATACCTAAACATTTTATTCCTTCTCGTCTCTTGACTTACATTCTTTACTATCTCTCTACTTGTGGTTCTACATCTGCTCAAATCACATTTCATGTATTCAGTCTAACTCCTAATAATCTTGAAACAACTTTATTCTAAAGCTTACCATGAAACATCTAACTTAGCATTAATTCTGTATTTAATTTCATTGATTAACACCATATTACCAAGAACAATGTGCACCACGAAATATCATCCTAAATAAATTTATTCAATCCATTCACGTCTAGAGTAAAAATTATGGGCATAAAGTTGATCCTTAATGTAAAACTATTGTAATTGGAAGCACTAGTTCTTCCAACTATTGCTTTTCCTACGGTTATCAATTCATCATGCATGTCCTAATCAAGTCAATATACATATTTGTAACCCTTTTTTCTCTAAAATCCAACAAATAATATCTCCAAGTATCCCAACTGTAGGCATTTATAAAAATTATATATAGGTCTTGCTCTTTCTCCATCAATCTCCTTAGTAAATTAATGCGTCCATGGTTGACCTTTGAATAAGCTTAAATCCAAATTGATTTTTCCTTCATCCTGATTTTAATTTTTATAATTGATCATCAATCACTCCCTCCCATGGTTTCATCATGTGCTCATTGATTTGATGCTCAATTTAACAACACATTTTCCCAACTACATGGAGTTAGTCAAATGAATCCACTTCTTCCACTCGCTCCATCAAGGGCTAAGTCAACACTTATATTACAAGTCGTTTTATCTTTCTTAATTATCGCTATCTGCACTATTTTAGGTTGTCCTCTACCTCTATCTTTACCGTGAATTATTAATAGGTCATTTATTCTAATTGGTGCATCCAACAATCTTTATTGCATGTGTCCAAACCACCTGAATTGGTTTTTACTCATTTCATCTCCAATTGGGGATGCTACTGCCATTTCTCAGATATGTTCATTCCTAATTTTATGTTTCAATATTCTACTATGTTATCTATCGTAACATTGTTATTACCATTACTTAGTGTGTTAACATATTGTTTCTTTCGTGCCCGACATTTTGTTTCATAAAACATGGCTAGCCTAGTAGCGGTCTTACAAACGCATCGATTTGATACCCTAACCATTTTCACAACTTTGAACATTCCTTTTCTTTTATATATAGTTGAGCACTTGGGTGTACTGATATCTTTTCAAATTTTCCCTTTTATTTGCTTTGTATGCACTTGCATATTAGCATTCCCAATTTAGTAAAGTGCACTAACTTTATGTTAGACACTAACCATTCAAAACAAAGTAGATTGGATCTCATCACCATTTCTACTCCCTTTCTGGTTTCGTCAGCCCATAACATATCATTGTTGACCACATAACAAAGGGACCCTTCCTGATTAATGTGTAGTTGATTAATCCATAACTAGTTCTAGAGGTTGTTAGACTTAGGGATGATTCAAGCTTACAAGTTTGAGGGAGTCAATAGCTCCTATTTTTATTCAATGATCTTGGGAGAAAAGCTCATACATCACCATAAACAAAATCAACTTCAAGTGTTGGCATTGGCCATACGACCCCACCCCAGATGTAAAAAAAAAAAAATTGCTTCTATTTGGGAAAAATTGGATCTCA
This sequence comes from Paratinospora sagittata, assembly GCA_035771175.1. Taxonomy (NCBI): domain Eukaryota; kingdom Viridiplantae; phylum Streptophyta; class Magnoliopsida; order Ranunculales; family Menispermaceae; genus Paratinospora; species Paratinospora sagittata. Next base: position 6,191,054 of record CM069606.1, on the reverse strand, counting down.
ACATAAATAACTGATTTGGAAATTATGATGCCACCTTAGTGAACTCTATGTTCATCGCCTAGAATGTCAAGTCCATAATTAAAAGTTCAAGAAGGTTAGCAACTTTTTAACTCCATGCCTAAAGCAACCACAATTTCCTTGTATAAATGGAGAACAGCTATGCATTAGCTTCAATGAAACCAGCAGAGATCTGATCATGAAGTCATTATTGATGCAAAAGAAGAAACAAAGATATGTAATAAGTAATTATTGATAAAAAGGATATATAACAAGTACCCAAAAAAGGAAACCAGAGTTTCCATGCTCTTTTTAAGTACTTAATCAAAAACTTTGTTATCCTTCTTTGTAAATTAAAAGCATATTATGAGCATCACCGAATCAATGAAGTCATCAGCTATCTCCAGAAGAAGATCTTCAAGCTCAGGCTCCAGCCTCCCCCGTGAATCCACCTAGGGTAGACCAAGAAAATGATTATGATCAGAAAAATGACGCTCAGCTGAAGAACAATTAAAAAATAGTGTTATATTACAACATATATTAGCAAGACTGACATGTATTAGCATAAGGAATATAATGTTTGGAAAAGAATGTTTTTATCATTAATTTTTAAAAAATAAACAAATAAGTAAAGGAAACAAAAGAATGAATGAATGAAAGGAAAGGAAGGTTGCTAAACATGCAAATAAAGATTTTTTGTGATTTTAGCAAAACTCATATATGATACACACAATGCCAGATTGAAGTAAATCCACCATTACCAAAGAACATATTAAATTTTCCATCTACATTGCTTCAAATTCCAGCAATAGAGCTGAGTTGACTAGGCATGCACAGATGGAACTTCAAAAGTTAATGTTGTTGTCATTGATATTGAGTTAATTGATGGAACTAAATTGATGTAAAAGAAATCAAGACATTATTTAAGAAAAGTTGAACTAAAACAGAATGCATGAAATGCAATTTTAGTCACAATATAAATAGAGATAAAATAGTTGTTGGAGTTGAAAACTGAAATATACACCAAACAATCATATTGTCTCAGCTAAATCATCCATAAAGAGAGATAGTGAAGAGGATGCCGCCCATGGAATAATAGTAGTATGGTTGTAATATAAAGGTGCAGTAAGAGAATATATATAGTTCAATATACTACTTAAGCAGAAACTTTATGAAACAGATATAATACCAACTCTATAATATGAATTAGAGTTATGAGTAGATATATATAGATAATCAATATGGCAAAGATGAGGATGTCAAAGTGGATGACTGTAAACATTGACGGCTGTAATCAAGGACATAGTCATCTGCAAAAGCTTGAAGAGGGCAATAATTGAGTGAAAGTATGCTAAAGTGGCTCAGCCAAATGAGGCAAAAACCAAGGGCTTTAGTGGGGATAGGGAATGAAATAAGAGAAATCAAAGATACAAACAGGTTAAGAAGGAATGTCAAGATTGACTTTGGTTGTCATTGTACAGAAGAATATGAATCCTCTCCTAATATAAAATATGATTCTAGATAGAGTTGGATAACATAATAAGAATTAATTAGCTGCACACAATTAGTTGGTGTATGCTATTAGTATTATTATCTTGTTTAAAACCCTAGCTAGTATTTTATTCAAAGTTAAGTAATGGTAATCACCATGCCAAGGTTGCATAAGTTTTGATGGCACAAAAAATTTTGCATCCTCTAGGAGGGAATACAAAATGAATGCTCGGGTGTAAAATAGTCAATCGAAAGCATTTATGCTGTGGCATTTTTCTATTAATACTAGAACTTAGGAGGGACTTCAATTTATTTTTTTGTTTTCTTTTGGGAAATTTTCACATAAAAGAAAGCTAGCTGTGGACCATTCCTTAAAGAAGTCATACAACACAAATAATGGGGTCAGTCACTTTAAACTCATAGAGACTACCGACGAGAAATGATTGCAAGGAATAAAAGTGAAGACCTGTGAGACCAAATCCTGTATCTTTCTCTTTCCAAGAAGTTCATTGCTTGCTTCTGTTCCATGGCTCAAACTCCCCCCGGGTGTAGTTGTACCAGATGCAGGAGTGCCTGGTTGTGATCCGGTCAGACTTATAGATTTCTGAACAGTCGGACCAGGCACCCTTGGAGACAGTTGCTGCAGTTGTTGCTGCTGCAAAGCTGGCTGTTGCTGTGGTTGTTGTTGCTGCTGCTGCTGATGCAACTGAGGTTGTTGACTACCTAGTTGTGACTGCTGTTGTACTAATTGAGGTATTTGTTGTGAACTCAAGGGCATAGATTTTGGGTGCATTTGCGTAGACGAAGCCAATTGTTGTTGCAAGAAAGCCTGATGCTGCTGCCTCTGCTGTTGTTGCAGATGGTAAGCAGAACCTGGACCAGATATTCCTGGTTGCATTTGTTTCAACCATTGCTGTTGTTGCTGCTGTGATGACAAGGTGTTCTGCATCATAGTTGGTTGCCCATTCTGAGCCAACCCTGACAACTGGGGATTCATGGATGCCAATGATGGTGTCCTTGTCAAATTTTGAGCCTGTAGCTTCTATAGATGGAAAATGATGTTAAATCCAGTATAAAAACTCCACCACCAACGCCCCCCACCCCACACACACACAAAAAAGGTCATATTATACATATGAAGTTCATATAATAAACCCAGAAACCAATTGAAGGGAAATAAAATAAGCATCCTTGAAAGGAAAACAGTTGGAGGAAGCAGTTTGCAACAAATTGTTGATTACTCAAGGTCTGGTGTAATCAAGCCGTCTAACTCAACAATCCAGATAAACTTTCCCAAAAATTTGTTTCTGTCATTAAAATTTGTAGAAAACCAAATTAAAATGTCAAAAATAAATTTCTAATGGTTGGACAAATGGTATGCAAGTTACAAGATCGTGGGTTTTCACTGCAACTTCTTATGTATATATTATGTATATTCAAAAAAAGAGAAAAAAGATTAAAAGTTAGGGAATCAAGAGAAGAGTCAAGACCACTTTACTGAAGTGAGTTTGCTTCTTAAAACTTGTTAGGAAACAAAAGAAACTAAATCAGTTATCACCATCTGATAATGTTAAGTCATATCCCATATATGAGAAGCATTAATGATGCATCAGATTGGCAGATTCGTATAATTCCTTTTCTTCTTTCTTAGGGTTTATAAAAGCTAGGGAGTGAAGCAACACATTTTCCCAGCTAAAGCCACCCTGACTATAGGCTAAACACAAAGTTTTGAGGCTCAATCCTTGTATTTTTGAAAACTATGCAAAAATAAATATAATTAATCCTCTAAAGCCGAACAACAGGTCTAATAAAAAAGAATAACATAACCCAAAGAATAGACGAACATTGGTAGTTACTGCATAAATACAAGAAGGCAACTTAATAAAGCATTTTCCCAACCACAAGGGATTAGCTACATGAATCCACTTCCTCCACTAGTGCCAAATTTTTAATGGAACTCTACCATAATCAACACTTCCACAATTTCATTGAGTTTCACATTCACAAACTATCAACAAGCAGATAGATGGAACTAGTGGAAAGGAAAAATTACCTGAGGAGAAGTCAGCGAATTCTGTTGTGCCAACTGCTGTTGCCTCATCTGCCCCTGATTTATCCTCTGTTGAGCATAGGGCAGCGACCCATTAGCTCTAAGTTGCGAGCTCAAACCAAGTGAACCAATCATCCCAAGTGCCTGCATTCCATGCAAAGTTTGCCCTGGATTGTTGCCTTGATGAAACTGAGATCCTTGCATTAAAGCTGCCTTCTGTCTCTGCTCACGACAAAACGTTTGTCTTCTTAAATACCCAATGTTAAGAGTTGACAACAATGAACTAATTCATAGTAAATCGAGCAATTGTATAACATCAAAATCTACCAGTTCATTCAAAGACAACCACTAATTAACTAATTATGAGTCCTAAAATCTTTCAATACAAAGAAGGTTTACGTACTGCCGGGCCAAGCAATTGCGACTGCAAATTGAATTGGGCCGTTTGGCCAGGCAACATGGGCAAATGTGCACCTTGCCCCATCAACGCTGAACGCGATAAACCCCCAGCAGTAGCCATCTGCTGTTGCTGTTGTTGCTGCTGCTGCTGCAGATGTGATCCACCAAAATTCATCTGTCCATACATTCCCGCTTGCTGCAGCATCGTCCCCGCGGCCAAGCTATACTGCTGCTGTTGTTGTTGTTGTTGCTGCTGCTGCTGCATCTGATTAAGCCTCGATATCGACGGTGACCGCTGCAAATTCGGCTGAATTTGGAAATTCTTTTGAGCAATCATGTTTTGCTGTTGCTGCTGTTGTTGAAGCTGCATTTGTTGCTGCTGTTGTTGCTGTTGCTGCGGTTGTTGTTGTTGTTGTTGTTGAAGCTGCTGCTGCTGCTGTTGTTGTTGATGTTGCTGTTGCTGCTGTTGTTTCTGTTGATAATCTAATCCAACAGTCGGATTCATCATCTGCTGCTGCTGTTGTTGTTGCTGTTGTTGCGATTGAATTAAAGAGCTTTGAGAGCCGACCGAAGCAGCAGAAGGAACGTTTTGCGCTAGAGGAATCTGAGGAGAAGAGATCTGAGGGATGTCCACGGGAGGAGACGTAGATATACTTGCCGGAGATTGCAGACTAGGGTTTGACTGCTTCGGAGGAATTGAATCAACCGCATTCGCCGATGGAATTGGTTTCGGAGAAGATGATGAGTTCTCAGCCATTGTTCTTCGTAGATTTTGCTTTCTAGGGTTTAATTACGAACTCGAATCAGAGCGGGCGGGCGGGCGGGCGAGCGAGCCAGAGAGCGAACACAAGAAGAAAGGGAAAATAAAAAGTGAGAGAAAGAGAGCGAGCGATGTCGTACTTTATGTGGTTCGAAGACCTTGTATCTAGGGGTTTACTGAGTGACACGTGGACATCAGTATCCTGATTAGACTGAGGAATATTCCTCGCTCATTACCTGGCAGCTCCTGCATCAAGGGAGCTTCATAAGTTAGTTGGGATTCGATGGATAAAGAAGAGAAGAAGTGTTAGCTCGTGTCTCTATGAGCTACGTTTTTTTTATTTTGTCCTTTTAAAAGAAAATTAATGTTAATTAAAAAAATTACATTATTTGATAATTTGTACAGTACAATCTTCTTTAGGGAAATGGTGAAGGTGTATGGTAATTTTTATTCTCCGCGAATGCAACATATGTGAATTCTTGAGAAATATTAATTGGAAATATTAATATATGCAAAAGTATTCATCAAATATTAACAATCCTAACATGGGTTTGTTTAGCAGGTCAGAGATGTGAGAGCGAAACGTTCCGTTGAAGGGAGGGAAGGAGGATTGAAGACAGTCCATGGCGAGAGGTTCCTGTTAGAAATGTAGTGAGCACATAAACTCTAAACAAGAAAAATAATAAAGAAGGAGAAGGACTTGAACTCGTGCACTTTGCTTGATTTGAAAATGAAAAATATACAAGGTATTTATAAGACCGTACTTAGGCAAATACAATAAATGTATACATGAATCTTCACATATATGAATCACTAAGTTCATAGATCACACTATCATAGGTACATACATGTATTCAAATACGTTCATGAACATATTAAACATGAACTTATTAAATGTGTTTACATCAAGATACATTCACTATAAAGTTCTCAAATGAATCATGTTTACTACAAATATATGTTAATTTCTAACATTCCCCCTTAAACATGATTCATGTATTTCAAAAATCTAACTTAATCTTTGACATTCCCCCTTAAGGTAGGCTTTGAATAACTCCAAGTGCTTGTTTGAGCTTCAAAAAACTCTCGGTCTTCAACGCCTTTGTAAAAATGTCGGCCACTTGATCTTGACTCTTGCAATACTTGATCATAACGTCACCATTTATGACTAAATCTCTGATGAAATGATACTTGATTCTGATATGCTTACTCTTGCCATGAAAGACTGGATTTTTGGGAAAAGCAATGGCGGATTTGTTATCACAAAACAAAATTGTCGCTTTGACTGGAGCTTGCTGGAGCTCTTATGACACTCATCTCAACCAAAGTGTTTGACAACCCGCCGTTGCCAAAGATAAATATTCTGCTTCGGCGATGGAAAGAGCTACACTTGTTTGCTTCTTCGAGGCTCATGAGATTGCACTAGAGCCAATGTTGAAAACATAACCAGAAGTGTTCTTGCAATCATCATAACTTTTGCCCCGTTCACTATCACTGTAACCAACCAAACATGGTTGATCAACCTTCTCATAGTGTATGCCATGATCAACCGTGCCACGAACATACCTTAGAAGTCTTTTACCAACTTCCCAATAACTTCTCTTAGGTGCTTCCACGAATCTGCTGATCATGCTAACTGCAAAAGTGAGATCCGGTCTTGTTGCACTTAAATACATGAGACTTTCAACGAGGCTTCGATAGAGGGTTGCATCAACAAAATGATCATCTTCGTTATCTTTCTTTAACTTTAGGTCAAATTCCATAGGAGTCCCTATGGGCTTTGCACCGTCCAGCTTAAATCGCTTCAATAAGTCATTTGCATACTTCTTTTGAGACATGAAGATGCCTTCTTGACTTTGCTTCACCTCAACTCCAACAAAGAAATGGAGAAAACCCATATCCGTCATCTCAAACTCATTCATCATTAAGTTCTTGAAATCATCACACATATGTCTATTGTTGCCCGTAAAGATCAAATCATCAACATATAAGCAAACAATAAGAATATCGTCATTGTTACCTTATTTGATGTAAAACGTATGCTCTTATAGACATTTCTTGAAGCCATACGTTAGGAAGTAGTGGTCGATCCAGCTGTACCACGCTCGAAGAGCTTATTTCAGCCCATAGAGTGTTTTCTTTAATTGACAAACTTTCATTTCTTCCCCTTTCTTAACATAGCCGAGAGGTTGATCAATATAAACCTCTTCTTCAAGAACTCCATTCAGAAATGCGATTTGACATCCATTTGATGAATGCTCCTGCCATGTTGTGCTGCCAAAGCAAGGATTAACCGGATTGTTTCAAGGCGTGCAATAGGAGCAAAAACTTCTTGGTACTCATCTCATGTTTTTGCTTGTAGCCTTTCACCTCGAGTCGTGTTTTGTACTTTTCAACTTCTCCTTGTGAATTTAACTTGATTTTGTAAATCCACTTAACCCCAATGGTTTTCTTTCCTTTTGGAAGCTCAGCTAGTTCCCAAGTTTCATTTCTTAGTATGGAATTAATTTCTTGATCCATTGCTTGTCTCCACTTTACATGTTGTGAGGCTTCTTCAAAAGTGAGTAGATCAGCATCAACAAAGAGAGCAAAATTTGTCAAATCATCATCTGACACTGCCCTTGTTGAGTCATATATATCAGAAATGCTTCTTATTTTCTTGGAAGAGAGTTATCATTACTTGAAGAAGATGATGATGAAGATGAAGATGAAGATGATGATGGATCATTCACGCCGCCACGATTTTCATTCTAACTTTCTGGTTCTTCTTCATCTATGACAATTGATTTTTGTTTGGCGTTTCCATCCCAATTCCAAGACTCTTCTTCATTGAACAGAACATCTCGACTTCTGATAGTCTTTTTGCTGACAGGATTGTATAACTTGTAGGCTTTAAAATTTTCACTATAGCCCACAAGTATACACTTCTCAAATTTGTCATCCAGTTTACTTCTTTTAGCATAAGGTACATGGGAATAGGCAATGCTCCCAAATATTCGAAGATGGCTGACATGAGGCTTATCGCCGCTCCAAGCTTCATACGACGTCATGTCATGAACACTTTTTGGTGGAAACACAGTTTAACAGATACACCCTGCATACAACTGCTTCAGCCCAAAAAGTGTTTGGCATTCCTCTAGCTTTCAACATACTTCTTACTAGCTCCATGATGACTCTGTTCTTTCTTTCAACAACTCCATTTTGCTGGGGAGTATACCGAACAGTGAGTTGGTGTCGAATGCAATGTTCCTTCAAGAAATCTGAGAGTGCAACGTACTCTCCACCACGATCAGAACATAAGGTCTTGATTTTGTAACCTCATTCATTTTCAGCCATGGATTTGAAGATTTTGAAGTACTTATGAACTTTTGATTTTTCTTTCAAAAAAAAAATTCAGGTTTTTCTGCTATAATCATCAATGAATGTAAGAAAATACCAATTACCTCCAAGAGATGTTGTTTGCATCGGTCCACATAGATCTGTGTGAATTAGTTCAAGACAAGTTGATGCTCTCCATGTACTTTTGTTTGAAAATGACTCTCGATGTTGTTTTCCAAGTGTACACCCTTCACAGACGTGATCGGGTTGGTGAATGTCCGACATTCCACTCACCATGTGATGCTTGTACATATGAGTCAATGTTTTAAAACTCAAATGTCCAAACTGCAAATGCCATAGCCATTATGGGTCTTTCATAATTGTACTAAAGCAAGAAAACACTTTAGTTATGATCTTCAAGGGGAACATCTTGTTATGTGTCATCTTCACCTTAGCAACAAAAGTATTGCTCATATCCTTGATCTCACATGCCTCATTGTCAAACTTGACATTATATTGGTTCAAAAGCAATTGCCCAACACTAAGAAGATTGTGTTTGAGGCCAGGGACAAAGAAAACATTAGAAATATGTTTTGTACCTCTTTTGGTATTCACTAAAATGTCACCGCTTTGTCATTTCCCATTCTGACTTCACTTTGGATAGATTTGTCCAAAGTTACAAATATTTTTCAGTTTCCCGTCATGTGGTTACTCAACCACTATCAAGATACCAAATTTCATCTCGATCATCCTCCTGTGTAGTAGTACAGGTAAGAAATATTGCTCCTTCATCATGGTCTTGGCTTTTCTCTTGCATTAAGACAGTTTGATCATCATTCTTCTTTCCCCAACATTCATATTGATAATGCCCAAACTTGTTGTAATTGTAGCATTGAACCTGCTTCTGATTATGGCCCCTTCCTCTATTGCTTGCTCGTCCTCGTCCTCGTCCTCGTCCTTGTCCTCGTCTAGATGACTTATATGAAGTGTTATCTTTTTGTTGCTCATGTTGGCTTTGTTGGCTTCCTTGACTCCTTTCTCGTCTACGGTTGTTGTGACCTCCCCTTCTTCTTCTAGAACCTTCTCTGAAAGATGCTTGTGTTTGGAATGCTTGCTCTAAAAGAGTAGAGTCGAATTGTTTGAACAGAAGTTCATGAGACTGTAATGATCTCATGAAGCTTTCCAAAGACATTGTAGAAAGGTCTTTAGATTTTTCTATTGCAACAACAATGTACTCGAACTTTCGAGACATGTTTCGAAGAATCTTTTCAACAACTCTTTGATCTTCAATATTTTCACCATTTTGCCTCATCTGGTTCACTATTGCAATGACCCGATTGAGGTAATCTTCAACAGTTTCTGAGTCCTTCATGTGTATGGTGTCAAATTCACTACGTAGAGATTGTAATCTAATCATATTCACCTTATCTTCTCCGTTGTATGTATTGTAGAGAGTATTTCATGCTTGCTTTGATGAAATGGTTGTAGAAATCTTCTCGAACACTGTTTGTCTACTGCTTAAAAGATGAAGTAAAGCGTTTTGTTGTCCTTCTTTCGATTCTCCTTCAACTCGTTGCCTTGTTGTTGGGTGAGACCAACTTGATTTACTAGTTCAACATAGTCATTTTCGACTATGTCCCACAAGTCTTGTGACTTATACAGCACCTTCATCAATATTCTATTGAGTATAGTTCTTCCCATTGACCTTGGAAAGTTGAGGATGCAACATATTGTTGTTAGAAGTCATTGAGACCAACCTTGTTCTGATACCACTTTGTTAGAAACGTAGTGAGCACACAAACTCTAAACAAGAAAAATATTGAAGAAGGAGAATGATTTGAACTTGTACAATTTATTTGATTTGAAAATAAAAAATATATAAGGTATTTATAGGATCCTACCTAAACAAATATAATATATTCACATACAAGAACTACTAAGTTCATGGAACACACTATCGTAGGTCGGGCCAGGGTTTCGGGTCGACGCCGGAGAGGAGCTGAGGACTTCGTTGCCGACGAGGAGGTAGCGGATGGCGGTGGCGGGGAAGAAAGGGAGGACGTTGGAGCGGATCCAGAGGTCGGAGAGGGATTGGTGGGAGGAGATGATTTGGTTAGGGATCATGATGGAGACTTTGATGCCGGTACCGGCGAGAGGTTTGAGGATTTGGGGTTTGGCGTCGTATAACTTGACGGTGCCAGCTTTGAGAGATTGGATGAGACGGACGGAGTTGGGAGGGGAAGGGAGGTCGTTGCCGAGTTGGCCGTAGTTGATGCCGATGTTGCGGGAGATTTGTGCAGCATTGGATTTGGCGGAGATTAGGAAGAAGAAGAGAGAGTAGAGGAGGAGGAGCACTGGCTGCAGCTTCGTCATTGCTGTGAACCAGTGAGCTCTCTCACTCTACTTCGGGATGCACTTGCTGTTTTTAGTTTTGAGATTTCTTATAGTTGCGTGGGGTCATATGAGGTTGAATTGCACCTTAGCATTTTCCTATCTTTTCATAGATAACAGGATAAAGGGTGATTACATTTACATTTAACTTTAATACAAACATAAGAATATGCAATTGTTGCCTATTTATATTTAGATTAACCTAATTGGAAGCATTTAATTTGTACGTGGTTTTTGGATTTTTTTTTTAATAACTAAATGGTATCCGTCCCCTGGTTGCTCAAGGAGACGCATTCAGTACCAATAAATGGGGAGAAAGTCATATGGCGTTACTTAAACCAAGGATCATGCAACAATGAAATGTCTTTACTCTAGCCATTCTTCCACCCACTTGTTGCGTGTGGTTTTTTTATTTTATTTTTTTATGGGTTAGAGTAATACGAAAAAATAAACAAATTAAAAATTATAACTTCTCGAATTTCTAAAAACAGCTCAACCTTTTAGTTCAAGTTGACGGGGGAATCATTTTTAATAATTTATCCTCGGACCTTGCAAATTAAAATCAATGCAAAGTTTAGTTGAATTATAGCCTAGTTAAGCTTGAGGGCAGTGTAGCAATTTCAAGGCCTTGATTCTTGGCAAGTTCGATTAACGTTGAAATATTATTATAAAATAATAATTTCGTGCAATGCACGGGCTTTTAAATACGAATTAATACGATGAACATTAAGATAAATATTAAAGTACAAATGGTTTGGCAAAAGACGACGTGTCAATTTATCGTTAAAGGATTTGCACTTTTGAATTATTATACATATGTTATAAATGTTAAGAAAAACAAATGAATCAAAACATGACCACCTTGCGTCCTTGAATCAACACAGATTTCTTTGTGTTGCAAAGATCCGTGTTAATTCAAAGAAGGCGAGGTATTCCCATTTTCATTTTGTGTTTCACCTCAATCCCTTAGTATTGCTCATATGATTATTTTTTATTCTTAAAAATGGGGATGATGATGGGGTGACTTTATATCTTGAAAGGGTACATTATAATTATGTACATCATTCAGTACATCTAAAAAATATCCTCACCGCATTTAGGGATGAGCAGGTCACCTGCAAACCCAACCCGATTCGACCAAGCCACACTAAAAACACCGGGTCGGGGGTCAGATTTGCATCACCTAGTCAAGTGAATCGGGTCTAGATATAGGTGACTCCAAAAAATTGGGTCGGTTTCGGGTACAGAGCAAACACAACCCGTAACCTAAGCTACCAAAAAATAACCCTAGTTTATTCTATCTTTTATCTCGCACCCCCTCCTCCCCCTTTTCATCTTTTTTCTGCGGCGGCAAGTGCAACCTTATTTCTTCTTATCGTCCATTCTCTGGCGCCCCCACTGCGATGGCTCCTCCCCCCTTTTTGATTTTCTTTGTGTGGCAAACAAAGCCAAAACCCCCCGGCTCCCACTGCGATTCCTCTTTGGCGAAGAAGAAAACCCTCCACTGCGATTTCTAATTTTTTCCCTCCTGTATATTTTGCAATTTCAGTAGCTTTTGCCTTGAAATTTGCTTATCATCATGAGGTCCTTCTGATCATCATCATCATCATCTCCGGATTTTATCAAACCCATCAGTACTAGGACCTTCTTCAATTCAGGCCTATTACTCTTCTTTTGCCCTTCAAGCTGAGTTGGATAGGTTAACTGCTCGAGAGATCATGGATGCTAAAGCTCTTGCTGCTTCTAAAGCCATAGCGAGGCTAAGAGGAGAATAAAAGAAAGGATCAATAATCATCTTGTTAAATGCGCAACATGCTTCCTACCACCACCAAAGTAAGTTAAAAAAATAAAATTAAAAATCGGATGAACACGACAACCCGATGCACCTCACCCGTATACAATAGGGTTGGGTGAAGCCCATAGTCTGGGTGAAATCGGTGGTATCGGGTTGCCAATAATGCCATCACAAAATCGCGGATCGGGTGGGTGTGGGTCCATACCTGACTCAACCCGTGATCACCTCTAACCGTATCTATCTCGGGGTCTCTAACCGTATCTATCTCAGGTCGAAGCTTAAGGTATATCTAGATTCGAGACATAGAGTTGTTCATCTACCTCGGGTAGAAGCTTAAGGTATCTCTATAAATGAGATTCGAAATATAGAGTTATTTATGTTGTCAAAACTAAACACGCTACTCAAACCCTAATCTCTCCTGTAACGTTACGGTCATTTTAGCAGTTGGGTCCACCTTTAGAGGCATTTCTCATGTTATTACTACTTTAACCAAAAAGCGGCCTTAGCAAGGAAGACTACACTGCTCTTTATTATTGTATAATGGTATTGTTAGGCCTATCCTAGCTCTTCAATAAGCCTATGTTGTCTCGCGTTATTAAAAAATAAATAAAAATAAAAATAACAAACAAACAAATAATTGCTTTTGCCAAATTTATGGCATTAGTTTTTTTTTTTTTTCATTAACTTCTTTCTAATTTTAATTTAAAAAACTTATTAATCCAATATTATAAGGAGTTGTAGTGTCTCTTTCATCACTACTCTTAATTTAAAAAATGTTGGTAATCAAAATAATCAATAATAATCTCATAGATTTTGGAATCATCGTGACGATGCATTGATTCTATTTATATCATAAATAAAGAAGATGCGTTTGATTAAGTTTTAAATATGATCCTATTATATACTAGTGAAAATGTATAAATTTATAAGCGAGGAGAATAACACATAATATGTTAAATGTATTTGTTGACTTCATTTTGCTTCAAGAAGAGAAGTTAAAGTTCTTATGAAAAAAAATCATAGTTCTCAAAATAAAATAAAATAAACACATAATAAAAAAAAAAAAAAAAAAACAAAGCAGCTGAGGTATGTTTCTTGTTCGTACGCATCGAGGGTTTAATTTTTCTCCTTAATAAATTACTTTTTGCTAATGTGAAAAAATTTGACTATATAAATTTTAACTAAAAAGAGCAGATAGTTACCGTAAGGTTAAACTTATGAAGTTAACCCACCAACACATAATTCTATACTTATTATTCAGTAATCATTTATCACATATATATTAATTATGTATTTAACTTGATTATACTCATGTATGTTTTTCTTTTGGTTTTGAATAATTAATATAAAAAAATAAATAATAAAAAAAACCCTTTCTCCTACTCTAGTCATTTTCTAGAACTCAACCTGTTGAGTCCAAACTTTTTTTTTTTTTTTTTGAGATTAGCGGATATCAGAAACTTACGTTTCTACTAATTTTTCTGAAGCATGATCATAAATATTCAAGGATGCGTTGTCCAACAAGTGATAAAAGATGATTGAACTCAAGACTTTTAGAATAGGTACACTTACACATAGCCACTGAATCAACCTACGTTGATTGGTTGGTTGAGTCCACTTTAAGAGGTAAACAAAAATGTATTTGTTGGCTCGCCCTATATTCTTCTTCTAGAAGAGAGATCAAAGGTGATTCTCGTTTTGTTCCATAATTTTTTTTCTGTAGCCTTAATTAGTAGAAAGCATATGTTGTCGTCGTCAGCTTAATTAAGCTGATAAGAACGCCAACCTGTCCAAATATCCTCAAGCAATGGAAATTAGAGGCTTCATCTTAGTCTTTGAGAAATCATATATAGCTTTGACCTATTTAATTAGTCACAGTCAAATTTATTTTCTTTTCATTTTTATTATTTGATAGATAAGAATCAGAGAATATTGATGTGATTTGGGTATATAACTTCGAAACTTCTGTCCTTAGATGTCAAATGATGGAGCCAATAAGGTTCAATCTTACCACTGACAACTACCCTCTATTTTTTTTTCTTTGGTAAGAATAGTTGACTAATTAATAAACCCATTTAAACTTAAAAATAATCAAGATTGGAATACAATAATACAATGGGCTCTTTAACTGAATTCATTCTTTGTAACATCTAGCTGAATGTGATAAATTATTAAGAAAAATATTTTTACGATCTAAAAATTATATTTACAATTAATGTGGTGCATGTAAATGTGATGTAGTGTATACTGATTAATTTTTTTTTTAATGATATAATAATGTAGTGTATTATCACATTAACTTAAATATAGATTTAAATATATATCTTGTCATTTTAGCACTTTCTATACTTTAATCATAAAGAATTGACTAACAGGTCTTGCAGCCGCATCAAGCCTCAGGCCAATAGATTTTTAACTTGTAGATACAATAAGAATTTATAATTCTAAAATAGTTAGAGCAAGCTAAATTAATATAATAAGAATTTATAATTCTAAAATAGTATTTTTGGTCCAATCTTTTTGATGCGACATCATACTATGAAAATGTCTCCGGCTGAAATATATATATTTTGCGACTTTTGACATATGGAAACTTGTCACTCTGGGCAAAACAATAATAAATAACAATAGTAAGTGTATTATTATCCAGTTCTTGACAGAGTCATTTGATAACATAATATATATATATATATATATATATTTTTTTTTTTTTTTGAAGTAATACAAAAAATTAATTTCATTAAAAAAAATATCTTTAATGTGCCAGAAAAATTAGTAATATAAATAAAAAAAGTCAACGCTGACATAAGATTAACTAATTGCATATATATAGTTTAAAGAAATACTCAGAGCCAAACTAATCCGAAATGAAAGTAGAAGGTTAGTTGCCTAATTGATTCTTACATATTACCAAATCAAACCCTCGTGGTATTAAAATAAAGTAAAAATAGTCAACATATGGCAGTTAGGGTCATGCCATTGGTGGTATTTCAACATTTCTATTGGTTGCACCAACCAATTAAAAATAAATAAATTGATGCATCAAAATGTTAAGCTATTTGGCAATTTTATAAAATAATTGAAGATAACATTTCTTATTTTATTTGTAATACATATTTTTCTTTTTAATGTAATTAGTTTCTTTCTAACAAAAAAAAATTGTTAAAAAAACTTATTTTTTTTTATGCCAAGTGGCGCCATCACAGCAGCCCCCTACTTCTTCAATTTGTTAGTTTCGTATGACTCAAGTGATAGCAACAGGTAATAATAATAAAAATGATATAAACAATACTTAATATGATTGCATCTAATAAAGCAATATTATAAACCTTACTTTAAAACGACATTATATCCAATACCACCAAATAAACAAAAACCGCCTTAAGATTTAAGAGAACCTTGATAACATCCTCCTACGCTTCTTCCTGCAACATGCTGCCCCCATTCAATTAACACTTAATTATATATTATGAAAAAAATAGCCAGTGATATGTATAACTTTACCTCTATTTTATAAAAAATATCTTTAAATTCAAATTCATGACGTGTAGATTATTATGTAGACCCGTTTAAGAGAGTTTTTTCAAAAATATTTTTTGAAGAAATATTTTTAGAAAAAGCAGGTCTCTTTCAGTTTCTTTCGAAATTTTTTTTTTTTTTTACTGTAATTTAGCTAGACGCAGATATTGTCGAATACTTTTAAAAATGCATTTGCTCCAAAAATACTTTAAAAAAACTCTTTCAAAAGGCTTGTAGAGTAATTTGAACTGTTTTATTTGAATTATAAATGTCTTGCCATTACAGACGTGCTAGGACTTTAAACACCTATTTCGGCACATACACACTAAGTGTAAACACGATTATCTTACAGTATACAAGATAAGAAGATTAATGTTAAACACAACATTAAAAAACTGGATACAAAACTAGAAGACTCGATGATGACAAATGAAAATACAACTCTTATTTATAGACAATCACGGACTTCAATCATCTTCAAATCCGCGGACTTCAGAAGGCTTCAAATCCGGGACAACTGTTAGTCTTTAAACTGGCTGAAGATAAGATCACGTGTAAACGAGCTGGAAAGCAAGCACTCACAAAGTAGACAAGCCATAAAGCAAAGATGCTTTATACTTTATACTGTACAAAAAGTAAGAAAGATGCTTATCACATGGGAGGATGTGACTTGTCGGGAGCATCTTCAGTTGAGTGGGAGACAGTGGTAGGGACCACAGCATGTGATGATGAGCTAGCAGATGAGGAGGAATCTGGCTGAGCTGGTGGAGATGATTGTTGTGCAATGTTGAAGTCATCATGTTGGGTAGCGAGATAAGGTTCCATCTGTCGGTTGATTTGTCGGTGAGCATTGTAGATGCGTCGGAGTACTGTTAATCTCGTTGAAGGAGAAGATTCAGAAAGGTCGATGTTGTTAAGGCGTTGGATGATTCGTCGAGAATCACGGAATCGTCGGAGTCGGATAAGAGCAAGTTCTCGTCGGAGACGGGGAGACTGAGTATGTGGATTGTTGTCCATGAAAGTAGTGAGGATGCGATGTCTGTTGTGTCGATTAGTGTCGTTGGCAAGGTATGCAGACAAGTGGAGAGAGAACTGGTGAATGTTCATGGTGATGTATCACACTGAGTTTCCATATCTATATCAGGGTCACCTGTGTCAAAGTTGTCAAGCCAGTCTTCATGGTGATCGATAGGAGGAGGAGGCAGAAGACCTAAGGCAATACGGGCATTGTCTTCAAAGTCTTGGGCTTTCTGGCATTCGACAATTTCTTCATAAGAAAGAGGTGGATCATTTACAGATCTTCTGGATTGGCTTGGAGGATCGTTGAAGTGAGGACGAACCTGATTATGATACTCTATATCTTGCTGTTGTTGATTGTCATAGAGATCTTCATAAACTGGTGGAGAATGACTGAGAATACTGAGACGTCGTCTGAGAGGAGATGGACTGGGAGATCTTTCTGGAGGATCTCTGAATTGAGGAAGAGGAGCTTCAATATGCCACGGGGCTTGACTCTGTATTAATTCATCTAAGGACTCAGAAGGAATAAATTCATGAGGACCGATATGTGTATGAGAAGGTGGAGAAGAAGAACCATTAATGTCTTCTAAAAAACTTCGGACTCCTGAAAAGATTGCTTCTGTTAAATGGCAAGAGTAAGTCTGGAACTCTTGAAGATAGTGTTCAGCAATAATGCCTTGAGATGAATCTGAGAAGGGCTGGTAGCCGATATATATAGCATGAAGGCGAGAAGGCTGTAGCTGGCAGATTTCAGTAATGTGACGTAGCCATGTGTGACGTGGAGCAAATAGATCCAGACACCAGTCTAGACGAGTTGTAGTCGTACTATGTAACTGAAAATATTGTTGTAACTCAGAGGGTACAAATATGAATGCTATTTTGTACAAACATGAGATACACCATAAATACCAATAAAAATTATTAGATATTTCAGACCGAAGGTGAAATAGAAATAAGTAAGGCTTAGTCTGATTGAAAGCATGAGGTTGTTGGTAAAGATGGGCTGGATAGTCCATAAAATAGTTGTGGGCATACTTAAACAAGTGTTGTTGAGCAAAAGTATGGATGGACTGAGCAGTTATGGGTCTAGGTAAATCAGGAGGAAAGATGGCTCCAATTAAAGGGAAAATGCCATGGGCATGAATTAATTGGAGAGGCCTTGTTTTGGGAATAGTATTGGGCTGGATTAACAAGGGGAAGGAAAGACCATTCTGAAACAGGGAAACCTGTTGAGCAGTAGGTTTCTGAATAGGTCTAGAGAGGAAATCGGCCAAAACATTCTTAGTTCCTGGAATATGCTTAACTGTGAATTGGAACTGAGTAAACCATTCCTGGAGACGAAGAAGTTGAGCAGAGGGAACCAGTTTGTTCCTGAATTCCAACATTTTGGGAAATGAGGAATTATCCATTTGAATTTTAAAATGAGCAGGCCGTAAGAAGAAGGCGAACTTCATAATACCATATTTGACAGCAAGGACTTCTTTGATGGTAATATGATAATGGAGTTCGGAGTCAGAAAATTTTCCACTGTGATATCCACAAATAGAGTCAGTGGAATCGTTGCGTTCAAGAAGAACGGCACCCCAATAATAATCAGACGCATCAGTCTGGAGAATAAGAGAGCCTGTACTTGGTATGACCAAGGGGGGAGGATTCTGACAAATCTTCTTAAGAGTCTGAACAGCATCAGTATGAATATCCTGCCAAGGAGGTGGTTGCTTCTTCAAGAGAGAAGACAATACTGATGTGTACCGAGTGATGTGAGGTATAAACATCCGTAGGTAATTGATAATTCCCAGAAATTGCTGAAGTTGCTTAATGGTCAGATGAGTGTCAGGGAATTGAAGTAATTCCACAGCAATATGAGAACCAGGCTGATAGACACCATTAAAGAACTTCATACCAAGGAAGTCAATTTCGGATGTGCAGAGAATACTCTTCTTTTCAGAAAGCATGATACCATGCTGTAGCGTAATATCTAAGAACTGAGAGATAAGCTGGTGATGAGCAGCTTCAGTCTTGGAGAAGAGTAAAATGTCGTCAATATAAATGAGAGCTGTAGGTAAGATAGCAGCATAAATGCGAGTCATAGCTTTCTGAAATAAGGAAGGTGCGACCTTGAGACCAAATGGCATAACAGTCCATTGGTAGTGAGCATTAGGTATACAAAAACCTGTCTTGGCTCTATCATCAGGATGAATACCCAGTTGCCAAAAACCTGCTTTCAGATCAAACTTGCTATAGATAGTGGATCCTGAAAGTAAGGTAAGCTGGGAGGAGATCTTGGGAAGAGGAAATTTATCATCCTTGAGAAAGACATTCAACGGTTTGTAGTTGATAACAAATCGTTTCTTTTCGCGTGTAAGTTCAGCTCGTTTATTGACGTAGAAGGCTTGACAAGCCCAATCGGAAGTAGTATGTTCAATTAAACCTTGAGATAGGAGTTCATCACATTCTTGCCTGGCTAAGGCAAGTTCATCAGGAGGCATACCAGGATGGATTGCCTTTATCGGATTGATATCTTCATTGAGTTTAAATGGAAGATGGACATAGAATTTAGTATTCTTCCATAGAGGATGGGGATGAGCAAAAGTCTGGTGTGATTCACTGAAGCATGACTTGAGCTTATCTTGGTAGTTGGGAACATCCTGTGGAATATCTTGAATGGTATACAACTTAGGAATAGTTGTATAGGGTAAAGTTTGATTCTGATAAGAAATTCCATGTGGTAGAATTCGTAGCTTGGATTTTGAGTAAAGATCCATTCCAAATAATATATCTTTATCAGGAAGATCACAGCCAAGTATATGTGTCCATATAATGAGATTAGGGAAGAATTTAAGACCTATCTTCTGAGTAGTAATCAGTTGGGACTGAAAAATCTCATTGTTGGCAGCTTTGAATGATTCAGTATGAGGTTTCCAAAAATGATTCGGAAGGATGCGAGGATTCATCATACTCTTAAAAGCACCAGTATCGAAATAACCAATTACCTTGATAGGATTATCAAATTTGGTAGGTAATACGGAGATTTCAGCATAAGGCATAACATGCGATACTGCCATAGCAGGTGGATGGTATGGCTTGATCATACCAATATAATCATCATCTGAAGAAGAAATAGAATCTCCATCGTTCTCAGAGAAATCTTCATGATATACAAAAAGAGTGTCATCATTAGGAGAATCTTGTTCTGAAAAAACAGACTCAATATCTTGATCATCTTGTAGAGAATATGAGTGTTGAATCTGTTGAATAAGATGTTGGCCTTTCTTATTCTTGTCAGGACATTGTTTAGCAAAATGGCCAGGCTTTTTGCATAGATAACACCGAGTAGTGGAAGAAGGAGTAGTGCGACGCTTGAAGTAGCGAAGATGACGTTTTTTCTTCCATTTCTGACGTTTAGAGAACTTGGAAAACTTCTGAGGATTCTTTTTATGGAATTTCCATAATTTCGGGGATTTCTTCTGTCTTGTGAGGAGAGCAGTGACAATTGGATTGACATCCAATCTCAAGATATTTCTTATCACAGACATTTGATTTATAAAAAGTAGACGTCTGAGCATCAGAAATAAGCTTGCGTAATTCACAATTTCGTTCAATAGCTTCAAGAAGTTGCTGGAAGATCTCAGCAAGAGATAATTGATCCAAAGGTCGTCCAAGTGCTTTGAGTAGACGGTTTAACTCAGGATGAGTTTCCTTTAGAAGTGAAGCAATAAATGTATGTTTCAGATCTGTCTTATCATATCCTCCAAGGAGATGATAACGTTGAAGCATCCGAGAATAGTGGCGATAAAGATCTTTCTTGCGGAGAGAACAACACTTCATAGTGAAATATTCTTGTTTGTATTTTTTCTCCAAAATAGCGGTATCACCAATAAATTCACGAATAAGGACATTATAAAAATCTGGAATAGAGATCTGAGTGAGTTGAAGCATTCTGTATTCTCCAAGAGAGGAAAACCAATCACGAACAAATCCAGTACATCGGGATATAAAATCAGAAATAACTGCATTAGATGTACGTTCAGCAATAATCTGGTTTGACATCCATGCTGCCCAAGAAATAAGCTTGGAACGCCATTGTTCATAAGGGACATCATCCAGAGAGAACCAAGGACCATTGCCAGTTCGATTGAAAAATTGCTGAGGATTAGTAGTCTGATCTTGTGCTGGAGGTTGATTAGCTGGATCATGCATATCCATTTCTTCATCATAAGCTTGAGGTTGATTTTGAGATGAAGAAGGATCATCAGCCATATGAATCTGATTGAGTGCAGATATATCCATCAGATAAGATTCAGATATGTCAGAGTTAGCTGGATCTGAAGAAACATCTGTATGATTATCGGATTCAGAATTAGAAGATCCCAAAGAGAGGGCATCAAATTGGTCAAGATCAGTCATAGGACCATTATAATTAAGATCATCATGAGGTATGATAGGGTGACTCGGAGGTGGTTGAGTCTGAGGAGGCTGAGGAGGTACTATAGGAGGCGGTAGTATAGGTGTGGTTTGGACAACCGAGGTATACGAAGGTGTGTAAGGCATAAATGGTGAGGAAGGCAGAGGGGCTTTGCCTTTATCACTAAAAACTGGTCTCGGACCACGGGGTCGTGGAGGAGTTGTTGTTTGAACAGGTTGTGGGTGAGAAACAACGGGTGGCGTAGAGAAAGGGATGACCGGTGGTTTCGGAGCAGGTGATTTACTGGCTAATATGAGGGTATTTAATAGGACAGAATTACGATCATTCTTAGGTACAGGTGGAGGTAAGAATGAATAAGACGACTGAGAAGGTTGAGATGGGAATGATGATCTAATAAGAGACATGGGATATGCCTCAGGGAACACCGGAGGTGTTGGGTTTTGAAATCGTTGGAGATCATTCATGACATAAGATAATTGTTCTTTTAGTTGTCTGATCTCTTGTTCAGCAGTATCAAAACTAGGACCAGTTATATTATTCTGGATATAATATCGAAGAAGAGTATCCAATTCTTGAATCTTCGTCTGAAGTTCAGTATAATATTTTTGACTGATAGCAGCTTGGATATCTGTATTTTGAACTAGACTGGCCGTTGTTGTAGTAAGATTAGTAAGATGCTGATCAATCTGTTGAAGATAACCATTCTGGACAATAGCATTTTTTGTTTGCCAATTCAATACTTCTTCAGCAGATGTTAACGGCTTTGGAGTACCATCGGAGCGAATCTCGTTTAGAGGTACAAATGGTTTAGCCGTAGTTTGATGAGTAGGATCTGTCACTCGTTGTAGAGGAGGGAAATCCTGATCATAAGAACCAATAGGGTAACAGAGAGGAACCAGAGGAGCTGCTGGTGGAGCAGGAGGCTCTTGATTATTCCGAAGAGAAGGACGGCAAGAAGTTTTAGGAATTTTGGGATTTTTCCTCTTCTGTGCCTGTAGATAAGATTCTTCATATTGATAAAATTCCATGGCATCGTCAGTGTTATATCCGTCATAAACAGTCATATCATCATAGAGCGGATCATCAGTGTCATAGCCATTATAAACTTCAGAATTATATGAAGGATCATATTTATCCATCCAAGTGTCTTCATCATAATCATCTTGACATGTACAACCAGGTTTGCACATGGAGGGATCAACATCCCATATAAAGTGGCCATCAACATGAGAATGATATAGAACTGAACCATCAGGTTGAAAAGAATGGAGCGGAGGATCTTCAGTCGGTTCATGTGTAGAAATAGGTTGAATCTTCAATACATGAGAAACAGGTGAATTATCTGAAGACTGCTGAGGAGAAGCAAAGATAACCGGATGGATCATCATAGAGTGATGAACAGGTAAACTGTCAGTGGATTGCTGGAGAGAACCGAAAGTAATCTTAACAGCACCATCAACTTGTTTCTTCATGAGAGGACAGAGGGTACTCGTAACTGGTTCAGAGCGTTTAAGGAAATGCTCATAATTGGTGAACCACGTTAGAGGTAACATCTCACGAAGGGTTTTCTGAGGAATCTGCTTGGGAATCTGTATAAGTGTAGGAACATCATTATCATTAACAAAGGCCATGATTGTACCTGTAGGTTTCTGTGTTCGTAAGTGGATAGCATGATCTTGAAGGCGAAAAGCCATTTGATGATGGAGAGTAGCAATAATACTATCCTGTCGATGCTGAACACCAGAAAATTTTAATCTGGACCTTAAACCTTGCAGATAAGGTAGGATCACTGAGGCAAACGTTGAAGTCTGGAGTGATCGTAAATATCATAGATCCATGACTAAGAGTAGTGATAACTGTTCCAATACAAGCATGTTCATATGAAAGGAGATTTGTATCAAGCAGAGCAATCCTGGCGGTCATGGGTAAATCGCCACGACCATGGTAAGAGAGAACTAAACGAATAGCTCCCATATGGATATGGGTATATCCATTAGCCAACCAGTGACGGATGAACGAAGGTTCAAACTCAAGGGTTGCATATTGTTCTTGCTGGGTAGCCTCAAGGGTACAGTGAGTAAGTGCAGTGCTTTGGATGTATTCCTGAATAAGGGGACTCTTACGACTAATTAACTTTTTTACAGAAGTAGTAAAAGACTGAGACTTTTTGGTAAACAACCAGTAAGGATTTAACAAAGGGGGTATAGTTTCAGAAACTTTACTATCTGCAGGGATATGAGTTACTTTGACTAAATCATCAATTTTCGAAGCTTGTCTAATACATGACTCAGGAAGACTTGAAAAATTAAAAGAGGAAGATTTAAAAATCGGACTAGGGTCGGACGTAGAAGATGAAGGGGGACTATCACCAAAGGGTTCCATGGATACTTTCAGACCTCTTTGTCTTACGTCGGCACACTCTCTTGGCCCGTCAAGACCCTGTCTTTAGTATCATGGAGAAAACTGGTGCAAAATAGAGTCATCTGCTTCTATTAAAGACCAAAAACCAATTTTTCAAAATCTAAGTACTAGTTCAATCATCAACTTCGACTGTATCACATATATAACAAGCAAAACATAAGCGAAGTAAACCACAACATAAGATAGCAAGAATAACTAAAACTATAATCAACCACAAAGGAAGATGACTCAAAAGAGACATGATTAAAGACGGAGAATATGTTCTAAGATAAGTATAACAGTATGTAAACTAACACACATAAGAACTCCTAAAAGGATTATAACTATAAAACCATAAGGATTGATAGGCACAAAGAACCAATACAAACTTAACATTCATTCCAGGGGCAGAAAGATGGCTCTGATACCATTTCTGAAATCTGCAATCAAAATACATCAGTAAAGGCTCACAAAAAAAAAAAAATCAGTAAAGAGTGGATGAGCTGTATTTCAGGACGTGGCTTATAAAAGAGGCAAGGAGCCAGATAACGACCTTACTCGAAGGACTATAGTCACCAAAAGTAACCAACAAACCCTATATTAAAAAATATATATATTTTCTATTATAATAGATTTGGTGGAAGTGACGATGGTTTTGTTTTAATACATCTTTCAATGGGCTTGGGTTTGTTTGTGGATTACCTTGAAGAAAACTGAAAGCTCTCCCTTGCCGTCCGCTTTGTACAGCTGGACTGAATTTCTGCTCCCCACGTCACCCTCCTCTTCGCCTTTTAAACCCAAAATCTCTCATCTTGTCCTTCCCGTGTGTTCACCAAGAACCCTAATTACTAATTAAGCAACAAAAAAAAATGGAGGGTTTAATTCCATTGCTCTACAAAGCAATAGTGCAGTACAAAACCAGTACTACCGGCCAAGATCCAGCTCCGATGATAACCTCGTGGCTTAACGATTCGCCTTCGGCTTCTTACATCAGACTTCCTGGTGATTCCGGCCGGTTCCAGTCGTCGGAGATTCAGCTCTTCCAATCTGATCGCGTATTGATCTCGTCGTCTACCACCGCTCAGTCTCCTCTATTCCGTTCTAATTCTCGAAGGCTCGTCTCTTGATTGATTGCAAACAATTAAAACCAGGAACGAATTGAATCGACGAATGGAATGGGGTTGTTTTGATGATTGCGTTGTGATTTGGTAATTTTTAGATATATATATATATATAGTTGGGGCTTGTGCGTACGTGAAGCAGCGATTTCTTGTGATTCCTTCTTGTTCTTGGTGTTCTTATTAGGTACATACATATGTATAGGTAGAGAGAATAAATTAAATGTGAAGTTTGCAGGCAACCGAAGGTGCTTCTTGTAAACTTCATGTTAATTAGAAGGCAAAGGAGCCTTCTTCTTCTTCTCCTTCAATTGTAAATGTAAATGTAATCTGGGATTGTGTATTTTATTCTTAAAATGATATATAGCTTTATGAAATCAAAGCTGAGAAAAATTATCTCGGAGAGAACTAAAGCTTTCTTTTCTGTTTTTTTTTTTTTTTTTTGAGAAAATGAAAGATTTTATTAAAACAATAAGAATGTTGTGTGTTTGATGTACTTGTATCTTGTAAATGATTTATATAAGTTTCTTATAATTATTTGGTCTCACAAAGATATCTTGTAGGAATTAATCATTTCCCTAACTACCCCATTATGTGTTTACATTGACGTGTGCTGCATTTAATTAAGATCTAATCATGTGTTATAAACCTTGTAATTACTTTTTCTTAAAGGAAATGATGAAAGATGTGGGTGTTAAATTTCAAACCACTGAGCTGAGATGCTGATAGCGCAACTCCTTTTTCCACCCACCCTGAACCAAGGGAAGCCCCAGGTGATGATGCTGAAGTTAATTTGGATAGAGATTAAAAATAGTCGCGTCCCATGTAATTGCAAACATCATTTATTTTTTTAACATCGAATAAGAAACTTGGAACCATCCGTCTCCTTTATCAGAGAGATTTTTCAAAGTGTTTTTAGATAAAAAAAAAAAAAAAAACTTTTAAGCGTAAAAAAATGTAAACTTTTATTTTTAGAAGAAACTAAGGGAGACCTTATTTTTTTTAAAAGCTCTCTCAAATCAGACTTATGACTACCGTCACATTCACAATGTATAAAATTAATTTATTGATACGAAAATACAAAAATAAAAATAAAAACATGATGTATGATCTTATTAAGCAACCTAATTGACCTTAGCAAATCAACTCAAATCAAATGGGGTAATTGGTTAGGAATTAACATCTAGACGAAGTTTGAGTTTGACCAAGATTTTTCAAAAGAAAACCTCATCAATTTTGTACTCATTAAGAATATTAGTAATTGCTTTGGTTATTATTTTTATTTGAGTTACCACCATATTTGAATCACATAAGATTTTATAAGAAAGTAACATAAAGAAAAATATCATATAAATTTACAATTATATATTGACTTGAAAACTAGCTTATAAGAGGAGAATTTAGAATTTATACAATAAAGGAGAACAATAACTTGTTGGTATTAATGGCTCGGGCCTACAAGGTGAGACTCGAGGTGGTTGGAAGACAAGGTGTCCTCACATGGTCTTCACATGACTGTTACATGGGCATAGCCATGTAGAGAGACCAAAATTCAATAATTTGGTCTCTCATCTCCTTCATTCTTTGTATCCAAAATTAAGCTTGTAACACCCCGTAAATTAGTCAAATGTATATGTTGACTTATTCATATCGTAAGATATATTTATATGCGTATATGTATATGTATTGGCCTTAGAATAATGAAAATACATGTATGGTAAAGTTATTGGTACATTTGGATGTTAGTTGTGTCATTAAATGTCCAACACTTAGTGAAATTTGCACTTTGGAACGCAAGAAGAGCGCTCCCTAGGAAGAAGTGCTCTTTAGTGATAAATTTCAGGGAGCATGATTTTTTGGATTGTTAGAAGAAGCGCGCTCATAAGAGAAAAATGTGTTTTAGTAATAAACTCCAGAGAGCATAGTTTTCTGACACTTTGCAAGAAGCACGCTCTTGTAAGGAAAAACGTGTTTCTCATGCGAAAGCAAGGTAAAATCAATTTTTGGGTAGCATAAGAAGCACGCTCTTGTAAGAAGAAGCGCGCTTCTCGCGGTCAAACTGTATTTTTTAAAAGTGAATGATGAGGCGGTTTATAACTTTAAAAACATGACTTTCGTTCATTTTAAGCCATTTTGAGCCGAGAAAACAGGAAAATGAAAGGGAAGGAACAATGAGACCAAGGGCTTGCGATTCCGAGGTAAGAATTTGACCATCTTCGAAAAAAATTGCGTGGTTATATTCCTTTTGCAAAGTTGTATAACATATGCGATTTTTATAGATTTTCATTAGTTAGATTAGTGGATTAGGAAATGGTCATTTGAGCTGGAAATTGAGCATTTTTGTGTGCAATTGGTTGGTAAGTGATTTGTTAATTGAATTAAAGTTATTTGTATTGAGAATTTGGAAGAAACACATCGTTTTCCATGTAATAAACGCCCCACCCTAGCTGTTTAAGTAGCTTTTTAAGATTTGGGAGATGAATTGATGCATATTTGAATGTAGTTGGACTGAAAATGTAACACCCCGTAGTTTTAAGTAAATACATACGTTAAATTACATATATATTGAGATGTATAATATACACATTTTATACGTAAGAGCCAAATATACGTGTGTATGATTAGTAAATAAATAAAATTATAAAATGAAGATGATGCATATGAGATCATCTAATATGAGTGCTTACAATTAAAAAAAAAAAGGAGTCAACTAAATTGAGTAATTTATGGTTTTGATTATTTAAATATGTGGATTGGAGTATGATTATTAAATGAAGTTGTGAAGTGAATTGAGTTGAATGGAATTGATTAATGTATGGGATGAGTTGGTTAACTATTGAGCATGAGGTGCATTGGATTATTTAAATATCAACTTTCATTTTTAATCTCAACCCCTCACCAACCTTTAAAATAAAAAAGAAGCACATAAAACGTGTAAAAAATATAAAAAGGAAAAGAAGTTGCAGAGAAGAGAGAACAATGAACGACGGAGAAGAAAGAAAGAAGAACGAAGGGAGAACGCAGGATTCGCGCGAAATTGGAACTCGCGGTAAGTGATTTTCACTCTATTTCTTCGTAAATGAAATTCTACTAGGAAGGTTAGAAAACACTTCCTACGTTGTAGGAACCTTAAATAAATTGTTAAATTAAATTTATGTGTTCATTTGAAATTTTTATAGCCGTTTAAAGTTTGTTGGAATTTAGAGTTTAGATTGAAGACCATTTGAATCATTTAAAACCCGATGAAATTCCAGTTGAAGGCTATAGAATGGTAGAATGCACTGTTGTGAGTCCATCGTTGCTAAGTTCATGATTTTTGGAGACCGTTTGACAATTTTAATAAAACTTTACATGTTTCAATGAATAGTGATGACGTGAACAGTGACATAAATACTATGATGATCATATCTAGTGAATAAAATAGAATTATAATCCAATAAAACTCCAGTTTGAGATCATAGAATCGTAGACAATTGAATTCCGGACCTTGCGATGTTAAGATCATGATTTTTGGATATGATTTGATATTTTTAGTAACTAAATATATAGTTTTGGTGAGAAAAATTCACTGTCATGACCTTCGCGAACGTGTAAAACCTCAATAAAATACATGTCGAAGCTAGTAGAATGATAGAATGAGTGATTTTACATGTGTCGATGTGGACATAATAATTTTAGGAATGTTATAGATTTTTAATAAAATTGATGTATGTTCAAGTAGAAAAATAAACTGAGAATTAGTGAAAATATGAAATGGGAAATCTATTTTCATTGTTCTTTTTGTAGAAATATCTAGATTGACCATAGAAACGAAATAGTAGTTTATTCAACTGTTTATGAGTCCTAAAGTGAGTTGGAATCTAAATTCTCAGAATGAGTATAAGATTATTGAGGTTGATCTTTATTCTTAATGATTTAAAGTGAGTTGAGGAATTGAAGATGTAAATAGATATGAATAAATAAAATTGAATTATGGAGTGGTTGTGACAGGTTGAATTAGTTGGATATAAATTGGAGCTGAATTCGAAAGCGACGAGAATGATATTTAAGTTGAAAATTCTTGTACTGTGAGTATATTTTCTTGATTTTGGTTCTTGTATGACATTTTATTTATATGAAATGTAAATGTATATGCATTGTTTTGAATTCATGAAAATGTTTGACAATTGAAATATGTTTTAGATTTGCTAGAACAAGTTAAAATATGAGATAATTTTCGGGAGGAAGTCTTGCATAAGTACTTAGTAAACTCATGGACCGAGCGAAGTTCCTAAATTGAATTGGAAAAAATGATCAATGTGGAAATTGGGTAATAAGAGGTTCGTTGCATAGACCCCTTATAAATGTAGAATAAGGGGTGAATACCCACTTCATTACCAAAAGGATGGAGATGGATATGATTTCGTTGAAAATGTGCATGTTTCACAAAATAATTGCATTGGAATTATTTCATGAACATATATGTATTGTGAATTGTTGCATATGTGTTTTGAATGAGATTTTAATATGTTTGAATCACATGTTTTTTTAAATGTGTATATGATGTCATAGTTAGAAATATTCACTGAGCCATGGTTGCTCACCTTATTCTCAAACATTTCAGGTTCGGACCCAAGGGCAAGAGGAAAGCACGTGAAGGATTTTTTCACTTTTTAAATGTATGTAAATAGTTTGAGAATGTTTAATTATTATCTTGAGTTATAATTTATATAACACTATCTATTTTATATGTAACACATAGATGAGAATGGGAGAGTGTATGAATAGTTGTATATGGACTTCTACCTGAGGTTTGAGGTTTATGGTACGAATGAAAATAAGAATGAATATATTGTGAATGGGTTGTTTTGTAAAATTCAGGTTGAGATCATATTGCGAGTAAATAAAGGAGACTATGTCAATGAGAAAAAAAACTTAGATGTGATTATTGGGGGAGATATATACGTCGTTATATGACGTATATGATATTCTGTGTCGCTCGTGACGTCACTCTACGGAGTAAATTGCAACACGAATAATATCTCAAACTAACACACATATAACATGTCAGTACCTGGCCCAGTTCAAAAAATAGACAATAAATATTTGTTTGTACCCACATGTTTTAAAAATTGGATAGTTTAATTTTGTCTGTAGAGATACTCCTATTGGTGAAACTTGAGTCACCATTGGAGATCTTGAAGTAGCTGGCCTCGATCCTGCTACTAGAGCATTAGGATCTAGGGGATTTGAAGAAGATGAATTCATTTTGCGCGAGCAACGAAAGCTCTAATACCAAGTTAAGAAATAAGAACCAAGAACATAGTTCTTGGAGAGAGAAAAATGGAGCAAAAGGGTTTTACTTTATTGATATCTGTAGCTGTACATTTTGATATTTATATAGAGTACTAGACTGTATCTGTCTACAATAACAACTTAACAGCTAACTAACTAACCAGAGGTTAATAATAACCATTATCTAGTTAATAACTAATAAACTAACTACTCAACAATACTTTTAAAGGGGTACGGACAAAAATGTGTCTGTTTTAAAAATTGGACTGAATTCAGGTATAGACTCAAAAACTCAGATACCAAGTTTCTACTTAATATAAGGGATATATTTTATAAATCCTTATAAAACATTTATTCCTTAAATACCCCTTTTTATATAATTTATAATTTAAAATATTATTACTGTAAAATGGTATAAAATGAGAAATACAAAATATTGAAATGAAAATGATAATGAAAATGAAAATAAAATATTTCTTGGTGGAAAGAGAATCCTTCGGTAAAGGAAAAGATAAAAAGGAGCAAAAGAGAAAACAAATAGTAGGAATAAAACTGGAAGTTGCTGCATAGAATTGAAGCATTCAGTATGGACACATGGCGGAGTGTCAAAGTCTATTAAAGCTTTTTACTTCACGTGAACGGTGAACCTGTACTTGTTTGTAAGGATAATAGTGCTGTTTGCCCCGACAATGGGTTCGTACCTATCCAAATAATGTAGTTTGACTAAATTGATACAAGATATTTGTTATGTTCAACGCACAATGAGTCCGCACCTATCCAAATAATGTAGTTTGACTAAATTGATATAAGCGTAATGCTAGATGTTTGCTGTGTTTGACGCACAATGGGTCCGCACCTATCCAAACAATGTAATTTGTTTGACTAAATTGATACAAGCGTAATGCTAGATGTTTGCTGTGTTTGACGCACAATGGGTCCGCACCTATCCAAACAATGTAATTTGTTTGACTAAATTGATACAAGCGTAATGCTAGATGTTTGCTGTGTTTGACGCACAATGGGTCTGCACTTATCAAACGTAATGCTAGATGTTTGCTGTGTTTGACGCACAATGGGTCTGCACCTATCCAAATAATGTAGTTTGACTAAATTCTAGATGTTTGCTGTGTTTGACGCACAATGGGTCCGCACCTATCTAGTTTGACTAAATTGATATAAGCGTAATGCGAAGCACAATGGGTCCGCACCTATCCAAACAATGTAGTTCGTTTGACTAAATTGATACAAGCGTAATGGTAGATGTTTGCTGTGTTTGACGCACAATGGGTCCGCACCTATTCAAACAATGTAGTTTGACTAAATTCTAGATGTTTGCTGTGTTTGACGCACAATGGGTCCGTACCTATCCAAACAATGTAGTTTGACTAAATTGATATAAGCGTAATGCTAGATGTTTGCTGTGTTTGACGCACAATGGGTCCACACCTATCCAAACAATGTAGTTTGACTAAATTGATACAAGCGTAATGCTAAATGTTTGTTGTGTTTGACGCTAGGTTGACATTCGTTCGATATGGAAGATGTAAATGTATTTAAGGGTGTTGCTTAGTGAGTCTCAAAACAACATTATGTGTCAACGTAAAAATAAGAAATTCTAAATTTCACATATGTTTGACAACATTATGTGTCAACGCAAAAAAAAAAAAAAAAAAAAAAAAAAAACTCTTTAGAAACATTTTTTTGCCACACATGTTTGACATTGTCCTTGAGGCTTAAGAGTTATTAGAATGTCTAAAATATTTTTGGGGACAACATAAAAATATGTGCTTTTCAATTATATTTCGTGCTTTAAAATAAAACTAAATTTCATTTAAAAGAATAAATCAAATATGATAAATGGTTAAAAGATTGAAAATCTTACCCCATTTAGTACAATATGACATGAATAAACCTACAAATCAGATTTGTATTTATTAAAAATTGTATTGGTTGGATGAATTTAAGTTATAAAGATAATGTGATATTAATTCGTAGTAAATGGTATATAGTTTTTAATCCCTCCAACATTACTCATTAAACATAAGCTTGAGTGGTGTTAAATTATCTCGAATCACATATCTTTGACTTTCTTGTATATGCATAAATTAATTTCTCACTTGAAAGAGTCTTGTTACGCAAAATCCATTGCCCCACGTAAACCAACCCGAATTGAACTTTATAAGCATCTCCCTTCTCCAACTATTCAAACTATTCACCACGTTGTCACATAAACAACTTGCAATGACGAAACACACATTTATTTGCTCACAAAATATATTCATGCAATTAATGCTAGCCCATGCTTAATTTGTAAAAAACCCTATAATTAGAAGAATCTCACCATAAATAATTTACTTAAGAAAGTTAAGTTATTACCTGAAAATAGTTGAGACGAATGTAGAATTACTTGTGGATACTGAATGACATAAAATGAAGATTTTTTTATTTATTACCAATTCAAGATTTTTGAAATGTGTCATCGTTCTGTTTATATGAGACTAATCCTTTCGAACTATGATATTGTAAAGGTGTTTGAATTTGTCCTTTCAACAGTGACTAATAAATAGAAGCATGCGCAAATTCAAACTCAGACCTCAAATGTTCCAATGAAAT
Organism: Paratinospora sagittata; assembly: GCA_035771175.1. Classification (NCBI taxonomy): domain Eukaryota; kingdom Viridiplantae; phylum Streptophyta; class Magnoliopsida; order Ranunculales; family Menispermaceae; genus Paratinospora; species Paratinospora sagittata. The sequence continues at coordinate 6,158,483 of CM069606.1, read as the reverse complement.
AAATATTTAACAACATAATAGCAAATGTTGTTAAAGAGAATGTTATTGAATATTAAAAAATATTGATAATATTTAAAAAACGTTATTTTTTCAACATCTAATTTTATCTTCATAAAAACAAAGTTTTAATAGTAATGTTTATTTTTCAACATTAAAATAAGACTTTTTAAAAAAAAAATCTTATCCATAATTAAAGATTTTTAACACAATTTTTTAATAATATTTTTAAAACGTGATATAACAAATTAATATAATAATTTTTTTTTCATTTTTATAATATTAAACAATTATATTCAACTTTAAAATTTTAATTATTTTAATAATATTTTTAAATATAATTAAAATTTTTAAATATTTAGTGACATTTAATTTAATTATAATTTATTATGTTATTAAATATTTATTTTATTTTAGTGAAAAAAAGAACAAAGAAGTGAAGATGAGAAACAAAACAAAAGAGGAAAGATATTCTGGAAGAGTTAATGATCACTGTTTTGCATAGATTAAACTCAACTGACAGTTGACAACTAACTAACTAACTTATTAACCAACCAACATCCTATAACAGACTCTTAACCTTCTAGCTACCGGCAAATACAGTTATATATACTGTTATAACAACTTAACAATAGCCTAACTACATTAACTGTTCCTACTCCTAATAGCCCCTTACAAACTCAGTGGGGTAACTTGTTCAACACTGGTTTAAGAGTGCAGAAGAGGTAATATGGAGCTGGAGATTGGATTTGTGACAAAATGAAGGTCGATTTCAACATACTTAGTTCATGCTTAGTTATAACATGAAAAATTGGATTGACAGCAAGATGTACAACACTGAGGTTGTCACACCAGATAATAGGGGCACGAGAACAGATTTGCAATTCAGACAATAATGAGTTTATCCTTAAAGCATAAACAAAAAATGTAGCATATTAAAAAAAGAAAAAATAAAACACCAAAATTTTCCGCATATTTTCCAAAGCCCCATGCCATAGAAAAAGATTGTTCCGTTGAACCTAGTAAAATGCAATCTTAAAATTAATAATCCAAATCACTGATAGATCTTGAAATTTAAGAATCTTACAAACTTAGAAAACATTTTCTTAATTGACCCCCTTTTAAAATCTCAAATCTCTCACCAGCTTCTCTGCTCTGCTCTCCTTTTCTCTTCTATGCCTACAAAATGACGACCCTCCTCCTCTCTTCTCTCCTTATTCTATTAGCGCTTCTAATATTTTCCGGCCTAGTCACCGCAGCACCAAACTTGAACTCGAACCTCAAATGTTTCAATAAAATAAATATTTAACAATATAATAACAAATGTTGTTAAATAGAATGTTATTAAATATTAAAAAATATTGATAATTTTTAAAAAACGTTATTTTTTCAACATCTAATTTTATCTTCATAAAAATGAAGTTTTAATAATAACGTTTATTTTTCAACATTAAAAGAAGACTTTTTTTAAAAAAAATCTTATCCATAATTAAAGATTTTTAACACAATTTTTTAATAATATTTTTAAAATGTGATATAATAAATTAATATAATAAATTTATTTTTTTTCATTTTTATAATATTAAACAATTATATTCAACTTTAAAATTTTAATTATTTTAATAATATTTTTAAATATAATCAAAACTTTTAAATATTTAGTGACATTTAATTTAATTATAATTTATTATGTTGTTAAATATTTATTTTATTTTAGTAGAAAAAAGACAAAGAAGTGAAGGTGAGAAACAAAACAAAAGAGGAAAGATATTCAGAAAGAGTTAATGATCACTGTTTGCATAGATTAAACTCTAACTGACAATTGAGAACTAACTAACTAACTTAGTAACCAACCAACATCCTGTAACAGACTCTTAACCTTCTAGCTACCGGCAAATACAGTTATATATACTGTTATAACAACTTAACAGTAGCCTAACTACATTAACTGTTCCTACTCCTAATAGCCCCTTACAAACTCAGTGGAGTAACTTGTTCAACACTGATTCAAGAGTGCAGAAGAGGGGATATGGAGCTGGAGACTGGATTTGTGAGTATGTATGCAACCTGATCTGACGTTGGAACATGCTTGACTTCAATGGAACCTTGCTGAACCTTTTTCTGGACAAAATGAAGGTCGATTTCAACATGCTTAGTTAAAGCATAAAAAATTGTATTGAAAGCAAGATGTACAGGTTGTCACACCAGACAATGGGGGCACGAGAAGAAATTTGTAATTCAGACAACAATGAGTTTATCCTTAAAGCATAAACAAAAAATGTAGCATATTACAAAAAGAAAAATAAAACACCAAAATTTTCCACATATTTTCCAAAGCCCCATGTCATAGAAAAAGATTGTGCCGTTGACCCTAGTAAAATGCAATCTTAAAATTAATAATCCAAATCACTGATAGATCTTGAAATTTAAGAATCTTACAAACTTAGAAATCATTTTCTTAATTGACCCCTTTTTAAATTCTCAAATCTCTCACCAGCTTCTGTGCTCTGCTCTCCTTTTCTCTTCTCTGCCCACAAAATGACGACCCTCCTCCTCTCTTCCCTCCTTATTCTACCATCGCTTCTAATATTTTTCGGCGTAGTCACCGCAGCACCAAACTTGAATGATAATATTTAAAAAACGTTATTTTTTCAACATCTAATTTTATCTTCATAAAAATAAAGTTTTAATAATAACGTTTATTTTTCAATATTAAAATAAGACTTTTTTTTAAAAAAAATCTTATCCCTAATTAAAGATTTTTGACACAATTTTTTAATAATATTTTTAAAACGTGATATAATAAATTAATATAAAAATAAATTAATTTATTTTTTTTATTTTTATAATATTAAACAATTATATTCAACTTTAAAATTTTAATTATTTTAATAATATTTTTAAATATAATCAAAACTTTTAAATATTTAGTGACATTTAATTTAATTATAATTTATTATGTTGTTAAATATTTATTTTATTTTAGTAGAAAAAAGACAAAGAAGTGAAGGTGAGAAACAAAACAAAAGAGGAAAGATATTCAGAAAGAGTTAATGATCACTGTTTTGCATAGATTAAACTCAACTGACAATTGAGAACTAACTAACTAACTTAGTAACCAACCAACATCCTGTAACAGACTCTTAACCTTCTAGCTACCGGCAAATACAGTTATATATACTGTTATAACAACTTAACAGTAGCCTAACTACATTAACTGTTCCTACTCCTAATAGCCCCTTACAAACTCAGTGGAGTAACTTGTTCAACACTGATTCAAGAGTGCAGAAGAGGGAATATGGAGCTGGAGACTGGATTTGTGAGTATGTATGCAACCTGATCTGACGTTGGAACATGCTTGACTTCAATGGAACCTTGCTGAACCTTTTTCTGGACAAAATGAAGGTCGATTTCAACATGCTTAGTTCATGCTTAGTTCTAGCAAAAAAAATTGTATTGAAAGCAAGATGTACAACACTGAGGTTATCACACCAGATAATGGGACAACAATGAGTTTATCCTTAAACCATAAACAAAAAATGTAGCATATTAAAAAAAGAAAAAATAAAACACCAAAATTTTTCACATATTTTTCAAAGCCCCATGTCATAGAAAAAGATTGTGCTGTTGAACCTAATAAAATACAATCTTAAAATTAATAATCCAAATCACTGATAGATCTTGAAATTTAAGAATCTTACAAACTTAGAAAACATTTTCTTAATTCACCCCCTTTTAAAATCTCAAATCTCTCACCAGCTTCTCTCTGCTCTGCTCTCTTTTCTCTTCTCTGCCCACAAAATGGGACCCTCCTCTCTTCTCTCCTTATTCTACCAGCGCTTCTAATATTTTTCTGCGTGGTCACGCAGCACCACGCTGCACCGCCGCTCCACCCCTGTTCCCTACCCACTCAGCACCGGACCGAATTGCGGTAGCCTCCCATTCAATATCACGAGTAGTAATACTATTCTGTACTTGAACTGCACCGAGTCTGTGCTCCGTTCGCCTCTGGACTGTTCTTCAACGAGCCTTTGTCACAGTTATATTAATAATACAGAGGAGGGATCTGCAGCGTGTAAGAACACTCTGATCTGCTGCTCGTTCAAGACCGGTGTGTCGACCACTGCGCATAGGATCAGGGTTACCGGTTGCAGCGCTTACCGGTCATATGTCTATTTGGAATTGGACACGAAGTTGCCGGTGAGTAGGTGGCCGAGTCCGGGAGTGGGGTTGGAGTGGATGGTTCCACGGGAACCTGTTTGCCAATCTCAGAATGACCGTGACTCCGCTACTCCAAACTCAAGTTGCGGTTCAGATCCAGAAGCTGCTGGGCTGAGAAGATGCTTCTGCAATTCTGGATTCCGATGGGAGCCCAATAATGGAACCTGTTCCAATAGTAACAACCTTTGATGGTTCTACTAAAACTTTTGTTGAAATTTTTTAATAAACTCTCTTCCAATTCTTTCCACAATTCTCTTCCTCAGGGAGAATGTGTGGAAGAAGGTTTCAACAATACCTTTCGAGATGGAAGAATAGATATGACAAATAAATTAATCCATAAATTAGAGTTGCGGAAGTATTGCCAAACGCCTCCGATATCTATGACAAACACCGTGAGATTCGAAGCATGGTTGGTCAACTACGAATTAAAATTTACGCTACAAGTACGTCTCTTCGGTAAGATCAAGATCACACAATACCAAGTATTGTTTTTGCTTTTTCCCCCAAAAGCACTCACACAACTCTTCCATAATTTCACTAATTGAGATCAAAATAACAAAGAGAGTTGTTTTTATATGAATTTATCCACTACTCCCTAACGTTAACTAGTAGGTAGATATGCGTGGAGATTTTTTTTTTCCGACCATACAATCCTCTTTGACATTTCGTGGGATCCATCTTATGAGCCCACTTAAACATCAAATTTTTGTAACAGAAATTGAATTTAAAACCTATGATCTAACCATAAAATTGACTTTATTTCAGTGTATAAAATCTGACATCATTTCATTTTTTACATTTTTTATCAATAAATCCTACGTCACGGAGAGTTGAACCCTTATACCGCTAATGGGTAGGGAATGTATTAATTATTACCTTAATTAAAGGGTTTTTACACTTAAAGCATCCAAATTTTGTAATGCCACAATATATATTTTTTCAATTAATTCACTTACTTTATATAAAAAGAAAATGGATTATAGATGTTAGATGTTAAAGTGATTTTTTAATGCTCACGTATATTTGCTAATCAAGCTCATTTTAAAAAAAAAAGTCAACGAGGGCCTTCCAAAAGAGTCAAAGTCCACTGAAACTTCTCACTTCATGGAGACGCTATTTGGCCCCGGCAATGGGTCCGCACCTGTCCAAACTATATAGTTGAATAAATTGCCATAAGAATAATGTTAGCGGTGTGCCGTGTGTGATGCCATTTTTTTTAAGGTTGACACCTGGTGTCCCTTACATGTGCTGAAAATGAACGGGTATTTAAGAATGTTAGGCAACCATTTTCAATACATTCAATGAAATTAACTATCAGACATAATAAAAAATAAAAAATAAAAAAAGCTGTGCTGCCCAAAGTACATATTATATTATGTGTATCCTAAAATATCTAAGACACTTTAATAACATTACTCTTAAAAAAAAATGAGTAAGATAATCTCATAAACATAATTTTATTTATTCATGAATTATTTACAAAATTACATATTGTATGTTTATTATTAGGAAAGTGTCTTTATTTTTAATCCATATTAGTTAGATTGGGCATAGAGAATATTTTTAATGAGTATTTTTAAAATTACCCAATTTAAATTGTTTGATGGTTAGCTCAGTATGAGATGACCTAGACATCAATTGAGCTGACCTGTCATTATTGTTGGACCATATATCAAGCTATTCGGAACACCGATACAGACCGGTCAAATCGGACACATAGCTCTAACACACGGTCGGTCCTACTGACCAAGTGAATGTTATAGTCACAATAGATGACATGTCAACAACAACAGGCCTATAAAGTCAGGTCAGCATATCGCACCAATGGTTACCCGACCATCACATACTGATCTTGTTACAGACCTTATCTTCAGTACCAAGTAGCCAGAATTAGTGACTATAAATCGGCATACCGACCTGTAGAGATCTCTGACTCCGGAACAGATGAGGACGAAATGTCCGACCAGAAAATGATATGGCATGATCTATTGCGACAAGTTCAGAATTTATTCTTAATCTGACTTTGATAAGCTACATACTTAACCAGTTTGACTAGAAGACTGATAAGTCATATTAATTCTATAAGGATCGTACCAGATTCTACCAGGAATCGAACAGACTCTCCCAGCACGAGTTGGACTCCTGATTCTACAATGACACTACTATAAGGCCAAAGACCTCAAACCCTATTTATAAAAAGACCACAACCCCTAAGGGGGAGGTAAGCAACTCTAAGTCATTTTCGACTAAATTCAGTATTACGCAGTTCTGAACTAACTTAGGCATCGAAGGGTCTTTAGCCGACACCACACCGATGTTCCTCACGATAGCCTATTCTCCATTATTTTTCCTCTTTCAGATAACCAACCTCCAACGATTTCTCCAGCACTCTGACGAGTTTCAGATTAGCATTCTCCCTCCATCTCATCGTCTAGTGGTGTTGGTTAAATCTTGCAGCAACAATTATAAAAAGTATAAGCCATATGAATGAGCTGGCAAGCCGAGGTGGTGGAGTAAAAATTGCGTACGACGATACAACCAACAGATCAGCTCAGTCGGCCTAAATCTAACTCAACCAAGAAAAATCGTCCGAGCCAATCTAGCGAGATGATGTTTACGAAAACTTCGAAAACACAATAGTGACGATAGCTCGACTCAGCCTAGCTCAGCCCCATCCTTGCTCGATGTCGTACTGCTCAGGGTTCACAGCTCAGCCTTGAGGCGAGCTGATCATTCCAGACAAAATGAAGAAGATAAGGGAGTCTTTCCTAGCACGCCACATCCCGAGGAATCCGAAATAGCTGTTCGTATCAAACACGAACTTCGACATAGAGACGATATGAGACTCCTCCTCCAGGAATAACCATGAAGATATCTTTCTCCAAGATGAACTAGGAAAATAAGGATCACCTCCTTCTCTAAGACGAACCAGGAAGATAGGGATCATCTGAAACAAGATGAGATTCCTTCTCCAAGACAAACCAGGAAAATAGTGATCATCCGATCTGATTAACCCGAAATAGATGAGTTCATCTCGACCAATGGCAAGACGACGCGTGACACATGCCTACTGGACAGCTAACCACTCCGGCCAGAGGATCTCCTTCATAAATAAAACTTACAATCCTCCTCATAAGGTACGAACAACTTTCTACAAGAGTTATTGCTATAGTTTTGAACAAGTTCTAGCGTAGGCATCAGAGGGTCTTTGGCCGATACCACACCGGTGTTCCTTACGATAACCCTATTTCTTTCTCTCTTCTTCTCAGATCTAGCTAATAAATCCTTGTCGGAGCTGGAGAGTTCACAATTTTAGATTCGATCATCTCCTACACGTGTTCATCTACTTGGCGTTAGTCAAATTTTACACCAATATCAATTATTTGAACTGCTATCTCATTAAATAAAGAGTAATTATTACATTTTAAAAAGTTAACAACTTTAAGATAAAAAGGAGAGTGCAACATAACAAATTGAAAGTTATGGCATAGTACAAATCTTATAGTACTTGTAACCAAGCTATTTTTATCAAACTTTTATTATTATCTTCTTTCTCTTTAATTGTTTGAATATTTTTATAAAAATCTATATTTTAAATGTATAAAGGTGATTTGGGTATTTAAAATAAAAAGAACGCTCTACAAACACATTTTTTGACGCACATATTTGACATTGTCCTTGGGGCTTGAGAGCTGTTAGAATGTCTAAAACACTTTCAGAGACAATGTAAATCACTCTTAAAATAAAACAAAATTTGTTTAAAAGACTAAATTAAACATGAAAAATACTTAAGAGATTGAAAATACTGCACCATTTAGTACAATATGATGTGAATAGCCTTCACATCATATTTGTATTTATTAAAAATTATGTTAGTTGGATAAATAATTTGTGATAAAATTATTTTCACATTGTTAAATATAAACTTTAATTTTTTTTCTAATATTGTCACAAGGTCAGAGCAATTCGGAACGTTTCAATAAGGCCAAAAAAGTTAGCAAAACAACGAAAACCCATAGTCCTACTTTTACTTTTACAAGGATAGAGAAAATTCTCACTTATTTTGTAAGGGGATAAAATCGAACTCTCAAATTCAAGTGAAAGACTTGGATGCACACTAACCAACGTTTATTGTTAAATATAAATATTAAATCATTGAAATCAAAAAATATATTTCTTAACTTACATAATGATACCGATTCTTTTATTTCTATTAATCCACTTACTATATATATAAACATAGAAGTAGAGGCATACAAAATAGGTGCGTTAACTCATTAAAACGTAGGTTTAATTACTAATTAGTAGAATTACTCTCTTGATTTAGTCAATTGGAATTTGTATATATATATAGTGGAATGGATGAACATGAACCTACGTTTTAAGCGTCTTGTCAATGAATGAGCATTCAACCCCCACGCCACCGCCACCGCCACGCCATCCTTTGTAGAAAAAGATTGTGCCGTTGACACGATTCAAATGCAATCTTAAAATTAAAAATCCAAATGATGGAGAGATCTTCTTCTTTGATCTTGAAATTTAAGAATCTTCTAAACTTAGAAAATATTTTCTTAATTGCTACCCTTTAAAAATCTCAAATCTCCAACCAGCTTCTCTCCTCTTCTCCGGTATTTTCATTCTCTGCCCACAACATAATGCCGACCCTCCTCCTCTCTTCTCTCATTCTTCTACCGGCGCTTCTAACATTTTCCAGCGTAGTGACCGCAGCACCGCACTGCGCCGACTGCGGCTCCACCCCTATTCCCTACCCACTCAGCACCGGACCCAATTGCGGCGACCAAGATTACAAGATCCGATGCGCCTCCGACACTCTGGTTCGACGCCCTCAATGGCTCCTCCTACACAATCTCCTCCATCGACCCGGAAAACCAACGGATAGTTATTCGTCCAGCGAGCTTTGCCGAGCTTTGCCGACCCAAACACTTGTATCACAACCGATCTGTTGATTATTTGGCTCGTCCTATTCGTGGGCGTTTATGTCATTTTATTATGAAGTTAGTATTTGAAGCAAACCTTAATTTCTTTTAGTGTTTGAGTTGAACCAAACCTCTCATTATTATAAATACTCTATTACATTATTTTGAGGGTATAAGAGTTTTGAAGCATATTTTGTACTCTCCTTTTGGAATTCTCCAATTAGTGATTCTCATCTCCCGTGGAGTAGGCGGAGTTTCGCCGAACCACGTAAATCTTTGTGTTCTTGTTTCCATTATTTACTTTTGCATTCGATTGGCTTGATATTCGATTCCGCTGCGCACAACAAATTGGTATCAGAGTGTTGGGTTCTGAAATTGGATTCGAAGAACGATTTGAAGAAGAAGAACGTTTTTTACGACGGGTTGTATTGCCGTGATGGAAAGTTCTTCGAAAGTCTCGAATGCGAAATTTGAAGTTGAGAAATTTAATGGCAAGAATAATTTTGGAATGTGGCAATGTGAAGTTCTTGATGTCTTAGCCCAACAAGATTTAGACGTTGCTTTGGAAGAAAAACCTGTTGATATGGATGAGAAGAATTGGAAGAAAATAAATCGTCAAGCTTGTGGTACCATAAGATTATGTTTGGCGAAGGAACAGAAGTATTCTGTTATGAAAGTAACTGAGGTTAAGGAACTTTGGCAGAAATTGGAAGATAAGTGCATGACCAAGTGCATTGAAAATCGAATTTATTTGAAGAAAAAACTCTACAGGTTTGACTACAAACCAGGTAATTCCATGACTGAACATTTGGAAGAATTTAATCAATTTCTTGCTGATTTATTAAATTTGGATGTTACTATTTCTGATGAGGATAAGGGTGTTCTTTTACTGAATTCATTACCCGATGAATATGAACATTTTTCTACTACTTTATTGCATGGAAAGAAAGCAATTAATTATGATGAGGTATCTTTTGCTTTGATTAACCACATGTATCGTAAAAAGGATAAACATGACAGCAAGGAGACTTCATCAGCTTTGGTAATAAGGGGTAGATCTGAACAGAAGCAAGGAAAGAAAGATAGAAAATCTCGATCTAAGTTGAGAGGGAAATCATCAGAAAGAAGAATTCCTGCAAAGAATGAATGTGGATATTGCTACGAGACGGGGCATTGGAAGAAAGACTATCCGAAATTGCAGAATAAAAATCAGAACAAAGTTACTTCATATATTGCACAAGTGAAGGATTCAGATTCAGATATTTTACTGGTTTGTTCATCTTTGGTATGTCAATCTGAGGATTGGATTTTAGATTCAGGCTGCACCTATCATATGTGTCCAAATAGAGAATATTTTTCTACTCTCGATGAATTCGTCGGTGGATCTGTCTTTATGGGTAATAATGATATATGTGAGACAAAAGGGATAGGTACAGTACAATTGAAATTACATGATGGAACAATCAGGGATTTGAAGGAAGTTCGGTATGTACCAGACTTGAAGAAGAATCTAATTTCTTTGAGTGCATTAGAATCAAAAGGCTTCAAGATCACAATTGAAGACGGTATTTTGAAGATTGTTTTGGGAGCATTGATAGTGATGAAAGTTACAAGAAGAAATAACTTGTATTTGTTGCAGGGTAGTACAGTTATGGGTAGAGCGAGCACAGTTGCATATGTATCTACAGATGATATTACTGAGTTATTGCACAGCGACTTGGACATGCTGGTGAGAAATCTTTACACGCACTGGTTAAACAGGATTTGTTGAAAGGTGCTAAAATTTGCAAATTAGAATTTTGTGAACATTGTGTTTTGGGGAAACAGACTCGAGTCAAGTTTGGTACAGCAATTCACTGTACTCAAGGTATACTTGATTATGTTCACACAAATGTTTGAGGACTTACCAAAGTGGCATCTTTGGGAGGTAAGCATTATTTTGTTTCATTTGTTGATGACTACTCTTGGAGAGTTTGGGTGTATACAATGCATCAGAAAAGTGAAGTTTTGGAACACTTCTTATCATGAAAGAAAATGATTGAGAATCAGACTGGCAGGAAAATTAAAATGCTTAGATCAGATAATGGTGGAGAATATACTTTAGATCCATTTATGAAGGTATGCCAGGATGAAGGAATTGTCAGACACTTCACAGTTCGAAATACACCACAACAGAATGGAGTTGCTGAGCGTATGAATCGTACTTTACTAAAGAGAGTTCGATGTATGTTGTCTAATGCTGGGCTAGGCAAACAGTTTTGGGCAAAAACACTTCGCTATGCATGTCATATGGTCAACAGACTACCATCAGCTGCACTTGACAAGAAAACACCTATTAAGATTTGGTCAGGTAAACCTGCACATGATTATGATTCATTACATGTATTTTGGTTGTTCTGCTTTCTTTCATGTTAGGGAAGACAAGTTGGATCCTAGAGCCAAAAAAGGTATTTTCTTGGGTTTTGATAAAGGTGTGAAGGGGTTCAAGATCTGGTGTCCTGAATCAAAGAAGTCTATCATCAGCAGAGATGTTACTTTTGATAAATCAGGAGTTCTAAATAAATCTCCCCAACAAGGTCTTCAGTCGAAACAAAACAATCAAGATGCTCCTGAGCAGGTGGAGTTTGATGTTGTTATGAAGACAAGTCCCAACCGCACAGGTGTTACAGAAGGTGAAATATCAGATTTTGAGAATTCAACCCTAGCAATCCTATGACAGTCAGATTCTATTGCCTCTCATAGACAGCGAAGAGATATTTGCAAACCTGCTCGTTTTGAAGATATGGTGGCATATGCACTCCCAGTTATTGAAGATGGTATTCCTACCAATTATAAAGAAGCTATGCAGTATTCTAACAGTGCAGACTGGACAAAGGCTATGGATGAAGAGATGCAATCTCTTCATAAGAATCAGACTTGGGAATTAGTTCGACCTCCAGAGGGTAAGAAAGCTATTGGATGCAAATGGGTTTTCACCAAAAAGAAAGGTTCTGCAGAGATGAATAATGTGAGATACAAAGCCAGATTAGTTGCAAAGGGGTATGCTCAGAATGAGGGTGTAGACTACAATGAAATATTTTCACCTGTTGTCAAGCACTCGTCTATTCGTATTTTACTTGCTTTAGTTGCACATTTTGATTTGGAATTAGCACAGTTGGATGTGAAGACCGCTTTCCTCCATGGTGATTCGGAAGAAGAGATTTATATGTCTCAACCTGAAGGTTTTAAGGTACCTGGTAAAGAAAATCTCGTTTGCAAATTGAACAAGTCTCTTTATGGTTTGAAACAGTCTCCCAGACAATGGTACAAGAGATTTGATAGATTTATGATTGGTCAGCAGTACACTCGAAACAGTTATGATCATTGTGTGTATTTTCGTAAGCTTCCCGATTCATTGTTTATTTATTTGCTCTTATATGTGGATGATATGCTTATTGCATCTAAGAGCAAGGTGGAGATAAAATATTTGAAGACTCAGTTAAGTACTGAATTTGAAATGAAAGATCTTGGAGAAGCTAAGAAAATACTTGGTATGAAAATTAGAAGAGACAGAGTGAAGAGTACGGTGTGTTTGAATCAGACACAATATTTGAAAAAGGTTTTGCATCGGTTTGGAATTGAAAAGGCCAAACCTGTTAGTACACCGTTGGCTCCTCACTTTAAGCTCAGTGCTTTGATGGCTTCACGTACAGATGAGGAACGTAGTTTTATGGCTAAGGTTCCATATGCAAGTACAGTTGGCAGTTTGATATCTGCAATGGTGTGTACGAGACCAGACATTTCACAAGCAGTTAGTATGGTTAGTAGGTATATGCATGACCCAGGAAAAGAACATTGGCAAGCAGTGAAATGGATTTTGCGGTACATTTCATGTACTTTGGATGTTGGATTGGTATTTGAAAAGGATGACAGACTTAGTTTACATTTGGATGGATACGTGGATTCGGACTTTGCAGGTAATTTGGATAAGCGCCGTTCTACTAGTGGGTATGTGTTTACACTTTCTAGAGGACCGGTGAGTTGGAGGTCTACATTGCAGTCTACAGTTGCTTTGTCTACTACAGAGGCAGAGTATATGGCTATGACAATAGCTATTAAGGAGGCCATTTAGCTATTTGGTTTGCTTGGTGACGTGGGGGTTACTATGGATAGTGTCACAGTTCTTTATGATAGTCAGAGTGCTATTCATTTGGCAAAGAACCAGGTTCATCATTCAAGAACAAAACACATTGATGTCCGTTTTCATTTTGTTCGAGAGGTTATCGAGGATGGTGAGATTTCATTGATGAAGATCCATACAAAAGATAACCTTGCGGACATGTTCACCAAGATTGTACCAGCGATCAAGTTTGAGTATTGTTTGAACTTGATCAATGTCATTAGAACCTGAGCGCTTTCGGGCGCATTTGGAGATGAGATTGGTGATTGGTTTGTTTAGGCGATCTCGCCAAGGTGGAGATTTGTTTGATTATTTGGCCCGTCTTATTCGTGGGCGTTTATGTCATTTTATTATGAAGTTAGTATTTGAAGCCAACCCTAATTTCTTTTAGTGTTTGAGTTGAACCAAACCTCTCATTATTATAAATACCCTATTACTGTATGTTGAGGGTATGAGAGTTTTGAAGCATATTTTGTACTTTTCTTTTAGAATTCTCTAATTAGTGATTCTCATCTCCCGTAGAGTAGGCGGAGTTTCGCCGAACTACGTAAATCTTTGTGTTCTTGTTTCTATTATTTACTTTTGCATTCGATTGATTTGATATTTGATTCCGCTGCGCACAACACGATCTTCATAGCCAAGGGCTCCAGCTTAACAGTAGCATCCCATTCAATATCACGGATAGTAATACTATTTTGTTCTTGAACTGCACCGAGTCTATGCTCCGTTCGCCTCTGGACTGTTCTTCAACGAGCCTTTGTCACCGTTATATTAATAATACAGAGGAGGGATCTGCAGCGTGTAAGAACACTCCGATCTACTGCTCGTTCAAGACCGGTGGGTCGATCACTGTGCATAGGATCAGTGTTCGGGAGACCGGCTGCAGCGCTTACCGGTCATATGTCTATTTGAAATTGGACACGAAGTTGCCGGTGAGTAGGTGGCCGAGTCCGGGAGTGGAGTTGGAGTGGATGGTGCCACGGTAGCCTGTTTGTCAATCTCAGAATGATCTTTGACTCTGCTACTCCAAACTCAAGTTGCGGTTCATATCCAGATGGGACCCCAACAATGGAACTTTGTTCCAATAGTAACAACCTTTGATGGTTCTACTTAAACTTTTGTTGAAATTTTTTAATAAACTCTCTTCCAATTCTTTCCACAATTCTCTTCCTCAGGGAGAAGTTGTGTGAAGGAAGGTTTCAACAATATCTTTCGAGATCGTAGAATAAATAAGACAAATAAAATTAGAGTTTCGGAAGTATTGCGTCAGATTTGAAGCACGGTTGATCGACTACGAATTAAAATTTACAGTACCCAGTATCGGTTTTTGCTTTTTTTCCCAAAAGCACTCACCACTCTTCCCATAATTTCACTAATTGAGAATAAAAATAACAACCTAATTGAGAATGAAAAATAACAAAGAGAGTTGTTTTTATACGAGTTTATTCACTAATCCCTAACGTTAACTATATGTATATCAAATTTTTCAACAGAAACTGAATTTAAAATCTATGATGTAAGTGTAACCATACAATCCACTTTATTCCGATATATAAAATCTGACATCATTTCATTTTTGACATTTTCTATCAATAAATCCGATGTATTACCTGTTAATGGAGTTGTAACCAAGATCCGTTATGCAAAAACAGAGGATCTCCTTTCATTCATCGCTTCACCTCTTCCATAACCAAATATTGAGTTTATTCATATATTTACCATGATTATATTCAGTGACCATGTAGAGGCCAGGGCAAAATATACAAAATGATATCCTTAATTTTATAAATTAATAAACATATCTTTTTATAAATTTCGCTAATAAGTTACAATGCATAGTTTTATAAATGAGCAAATTGTTATATAAATATTACATTACAAACATTTTTAAAACATTAAAATAGCCTGTTACAAAAAAAAAAAAAAAAACATTTAGAAAGGGTTTCATTCAAATAATGCACATCAAGGTCATTAACTTGTTCAATTTCAGATTTAGTTTTATACTTTTCATATTGTCATCTTCCCTCAATTTTTCTAAGCGATCTCATTGACCTAAGTTTTTACTAAAAAAGTATCTAGTATTTGGTTTTGTGATAGACTCAATTACTCTTATCTTTTTTCTTTTTCTTTTTTTCTTACATTCAGAATCATGTTTCTTACAAAACATATTTATATAATTATTATAATTAACACAAAAAAATACAACAACAAATCAAATATTTAACTTTAACTCTCAACAAAATCAACACAATAAAATTCATACAATTAATATAATAAAGCAACAAAATCAACACAAATTAAAAATTATCCAAACTTTGACATAAATATTAAGTAGTTAATAAGTTTAAGAAAATACCGATGGTCCGATAACTTTAACCTTGTGTAATGTTTGTTGATAAAATTGGTATATTTCATTCAAATACAAAATTATAAAACTGTGAGCGTAATAAACAAACAAAAAACCTGATTAAAAAGAAATAAAAAAAAAGTACAAAGAAAATAAAAAAGGGGCTTTTTTGTTTTTTTTTGAAAGAATAAAATGTGGGCGTTGGGCATACAGAAATAAAAAATAAAAAAGAGAAAAAAAGGTAGAAAGAGGGCAGAGGGGGTGCTGGCGGGATAAGAAGAAGAAGAAGCAGAAGGGGAGACCGGGCTGTGCTCCTGTGGCTTTCAAGCGTAATACTTAATTACTTTTAAAAAAAGAAAAAGAAAAAGAAAAGCTTAATACTTAATTACGAAATCACTATCACATCGACGGTCTGATACCATTAATAAGTATACAATTGCAAAATTATGTGTTATTTGTTGGCGTGAGCTGTAATTGAAAATAAGGGTAGTTAGCGTTAGTTTAGGAAATGTTTGAAAATAACAAGGATTTGGTTAGATACGTTTGAAAATAGTAAAGATTTGTTTAGATTTTATTTCTTTAAAAATTTATATAACCTATGGACATACAAAAGAAAAAATGAATGAAAAAATAAATGTTTTGACATGGTATCAGAGCAAGGTTACGGACCATGTGAGCAGATTCTTTCGAGCCCCACCGTATTCCGACGACGTCCGTTAGCGAAGACGGAGCGTCGATCACGATCGCAGAGCTGCACCGGCTTCAATTCCGGCCGACGACGCCAACGATCAGGCCCCTGCTGCTTCTTTAAGTGCAGCCACAGTCGAATCTAACGGTCCGGTGAGGAGAGCTCGAGCTTGACGGAGTGTAAAGAGTCGAACTTACAGCTTCAAGATTGAAAAGCTCGTCATCTGAGAGACTCGCCGTCCGGCGGCCAAGGCACCAACACTAAACTGCAGGAAGAACCACAACAAGAAGAGTCTTTGTTTCCGCCGAAACCCCATCCACCGCCGGGAACTTACGTCGTCCAGATCCCCAAAGATCAAATCTATTGCTATCCACCGCAGGAAAACGCTCGCCGCTACCAGAAATACGCTCATCAGAAACCACGCCGAAACCGATGTTGCTGCTGTTTCTGCTGGACTCTCGCTTTCCTAGTTCTTCTCATCCTCTTATTGGCAATCTCTGTCGGCGTCATCTACCTCGTCTTCCGGCCAAAAGCTCGTATGCAAACTCTGAAGCCCTAATTTGCTTCAATCTTTCGAGATTTGATTCAAATCTCGTCAGATCTGCTATCATAAGGTAATATTTTTGCCGGATCTGTAACACCCCGTAAATTTAATTAAATACATACGTTGACGTACACGTATATTGAGATGTATAATACACGTATTTTATACGTATGAGCTAAATATACCCGTGATAATACACTTAGTTGATACGTATGAGCAAATAAATAAAATTATTAAATAAATAATATAAGTTTTATTAGTTGAATGGGTTGATTAATGCAATAGATGAAATGAGTTGAATTAAAATGAAAAATTCATGGGGTGAGTTAGTTAGTTATGAAGCATGAGGAGCATAGGATCATATATTTTATATATAGTTAACACCACTCATTTCAAGCTCTCTCCCACGTTGAATAAAAAATAAAATAAAGGAAAGATTTCTTAACTATTACAACAAGAGAAATAGAAAAAAAATAAGAAGGATAAGATGATATATCTATATGTGAGGATAAGATGATATCGATTTGTAGTATAATATTTTATTCTTTTTTCTCATTCTCTCACCTATTGTCTCACACAATAAACAAAAAAGGAATAAAACAAAATAAAAGAGGAAAGAAGATTGCGGGAAAGAAATGAAAAGAAAGAGAAAGAGAGCAGAGAACGGAAGAAGAGCCGAGAAGAAGAAAGTAGAAGAACGGAAGGGAGAACGCGTTATTTGCGTCGAATTCGGCTTTGCGGTAAGTAATTTTCACGCTTTTTCTTCGTAAAATTACTATCTGAGCTAGTTATAACCATTCTAGCGGAGTAAATTTTGTTATGGGAGCCGTTTTACGGCGTTTTCAAAAATTGGGGTTTTGACCCCAACGTGAATGAAAACCCGCTAGAATGGTAGAAAAGGCTTCCTGGACTGTTAGAAACCCGAATATGTGGTTAGATTCAATTTTATGATTTTTGGAGCCGTTGGACAATTTTAATACAAATTACATCTTTCGGATGAATAGTAAAAATGAATAGTAAATAGTAAATGATGAATAGTAAATAGTAAAAGTGAATAGTAAATGATGAATAGTAATAGTAAAGTAAATAGTGAATAGTGAATAGTAAATGATAAATAGTAAATAGTAAAAGTGAATAGTAAATGGTGAATAGCAAATGATGAATAGTAATAGTAAAGTGAATAGTGAATAGTGAATAATGAATAGTAACGTAAATAGTAAAAAAGAATAGTCACAGTGCACAGTGCACAGTAAACATTGACCGGCGATGTGAATAGTACTGTGTACAGTGATGTGACTAATGAAACCCCGATGATAGTTTTAGTAACTAAGTATATGGTGTTGTGAAAATATGATTTGGAAATCTATTTTCACTGTTCTTTCTTGTGGAAATATTTAGATTGACCACAGAAACGAGAAAATAGTTTCTTCAACTGCTTATGAGTCCTAAAGGGATTTATTATTCGTGATTTGAAGTTAAATGAGAAATTAAAGATGTACATAAATATGAAGACATGAAATTGAATTATGGAGTGATTGTGACAGGTTAAATTAGTTGGATTTAACTTGTAGCTGGACTCGAAAGCGACGATGATTGGGTTAAGTTGCACGTGTTGTACTGTGAGTATAGTTTTCTTGATTTGGTTCTTGTATGGCATTGTAAGCATATAAAATGTTTGATTTGATGCATGTTGTATTTATATATAATGCATTGAGTTTTAATGATCATGCAAACTGATTTTAGCACGTGGAGATTTTATTGATGAGGCTTTGCGATTCCTCATCGTCATTTCGTTAGGAATTAGACCCGAATGAGGTTTTGCGAGTCCTCATTATCAATAGGTCTGTCCTAACAAGGGTTGCGATCCTTGAAATGACTGTAAATTGGGTGATGAGAAGCTGTGTCTACCTTGTACGGCCATACAAGGGTTAGACCCGCTCTTATGCCTTGCGGAGGAGGGAGATTGTACATTGTGATATTGAAAATCATGCAATTTATGTTGTGACATGTATAATATATTTGTTGAATGATGCATGTGTTGAATACAGGTTTGAAATGATTTTAAATGTCATATTTCTCTAAATGCATATAATTTCCATCACAAGAACTATATTCACTGAGCTGTTGTTTGCTCACCCTATTTCCTCCAATATTTCAGGTATTGAGTCGAAGGGAAAAGGAAACTCCGTGAGTGAGTCTGGTATGTGTATGTCTTCTTGGAGGAAATAGCTTTTGTTATTTTGATATGTATAATTATCACACATTATAGATATATGTATTATCATCTAGATGGGATGTGTGGGCACGTATTTATATTGGATGAGGAAATAATAATTTGATGTGTGAATGAATGGAATGGTTATGGGATTTGATTTGTGGTAATAGGAAAAAAAAATTTATTATACATTTTGGGAAGGTTTGTGAGAGTACGTGAAGGCTGACAGTGTAGTATATACTGTATATGAGGATGTACAGTGTATAGTACGCTGTGCCGGTCATGACGTCAGCCTACGTCAGGGGCGTCGTGACAATATTGGTATCAGAGCCTAAGTTTAAAATTCTTAAAAAGATAAAAGCTTTATGATATTATGATTGATTGTATGAGTATACATATGGGTAGTACCATTATGTTGAGCCTAATCCAATATGTTATCTTGACTGAGACTCACCTGTGTCGGTGAATTTCAGATTTAGAAACGAATAGTCAAGATTAACAATGAAAATTGCTGATCACGAAAGGATCAGAAGGCTGAAAGAAAAAGAATTGGATGTAATCCAGTGATAATAAATTATAGAGCTTATATATGGCTAGTAACTACCCAACAACAATGAAATGCACAGCTTATGAGCTTGTGGCAAAGTTGTAATGTGAGAATGACAGAGGTTTGAACCATTGATAGCTCCAGATGTGGATGCTAATGGTGTGAGTACTTCTGTAAAACCATATATAGGTAAGACTGAATTAAAAAGAAAATAACTAAAAGGTCTCAATGATAAGCCAGATGGAATGAAAAGATATGTGAAAGATATGAAAACTTTCAGGAGAAGAGATATTTCTATCTTAACTGGCAGTCTGATAGTAGACGAAGTAAAGAATTTGCTACTCTGACTGGAGACCATCTTAGAGAGTGATTACTTCGCTAAAAATGACAAAGCAAGTTAGCTAAGTTTAAGCTAACGAATGGTTAATGAGAGGAAATAATAGAAAATTGGGTTAAGGACTCCTGAGATGATTAAGGAATGAGATTAATTAAAGAAGCGATTTTATAAGGGCTTCTATCTTCATGCTGAAATTGATTTGTGGTATGAAAAAGTTTATCTTGTTACAATGTAGTGATATGCCTAACCATAAATGCAAATATGAATTAAATAGACTGGTATAGTTGATGTTTGGAATGGTCACTATGGATACTCTGAGAATGATAAGGATCTAGAATAAATTTTGGGATCCTATACGACAGGTTTGCTAATTGTTGGGTTATACATATATACACAAGTTGTGAGACAACCTATAAATTTTGGGTCAGCGAAAGTTGCAGTGAAAATGTGAACCCCAACAATAGTAAGATAGTTTGCACTGTCGGTATAAGTCGAGTCATCAACACTAGTGGTAGGTAAAAGGAGAAATAACTAATGTAAAGAAATGTTGGGGCAATAATATGAAATTCATGATAAGTGCAATATTGAGTAAGGTTGAGCTTTTGGCAGTATTTGGGACTCTAATTTTTGTTAGTACCTAACCCAATAATAATGGGAAAAAGGGAAGTGATGTTAACGAATTATGAAAACCAGAAGTGGTTTCTGTTGCCGGAGCGGGAGTCACAGACTGAGGAAAATTATATCTCGACCTGAAATTGTCTATTATCAAAAAAAAAAAAAAAAAAAAAACAGATGTATTAATGTCCATTTAGTTGATATGGAATGCCCCAATCTTTTTATCAATGTGACTCTACCAGATTAAGAGAATAAATGACAACAAATGAAAGACCAGATCCAGATAGTAGTAAGACATTGAGAACAGATATGATCAACATTTTGTTATTGTGGATATTCTGATGTATTGTTGGATCTACCTGGTCCTTTATCTCTGGTGATATGGTAGACAGATTGTATTATCTTCTGTTATCATAAGAGATCATTGATTGTGAGTATGCCTACAGGAGAAAGAATCCACCATGATATGGTTAGCGAGGAGTATGTGTCATAAATATGAGGGTCATCAAGTAATATGAAATGTTTGGAATTGGATGCTTTGTTGGGTATGATTGGTTGGTCACCACTCATGTCAGGTGGACCGTTTCTCCGAAAAAGAAGTAATATTCTGAATAAGTGGCAAAATTCTCATTTTGAATCTCGAGAAATTTATACCCTCAAAATCTTCTATCTCAGATAAGATGGTTGTTGACGAGGAAATGGAGAATATGACTCGTACAAAGCCATTTAGAGTAATGTAATGCAGTTGATTAACAGTCCTGTGGTGAACTGGTATATTGGAGTATTCGCTGATGAATTATGAAAATTGTTACCTGGACATGAGATTGATAACATATAAAAATGATGCCAGTATAATATGCATCTCTATTCCTTCATATGAAGAGTACTTGAGAAAATGTGAGAATTTAAGGTGTAGGTAAATATGTTAATTAGGAAAAGATTTATTATCCTTGATATGCCACCTTGGAGATAAGAAGGTATAGTGAAATATGTTTAAGTATGAATTACTGTTAACTGAGCAAGGTAACAATAACGAATGATTATCCTTTACCATGGATAGATGGTCGAATTTAAATGGAGCCAAATTTTTTTAAAGATTATGGTGATAGTTAGACACCATCAGTTAAGAAGTGAAGAAACTGATGTAATGCAGACTATTTTAAGACAAGATATGAATATTATGAAATGGTGGTAACCTTGATTAATGTGTCAATCACGTTTATAGGATTGATGCAGTGGGTATATGAATCATATCTTGATTATTACATAATCTTTGATGATGATCTGTGCAATTGTCCCAAGAAAATGAGAGGAGCATGAATAGCACCTCGGAATTATCTTATAGTCACTGAGAGAGCATTGATTGAGTGTCAAGCTTGGTGAATATGAGTTGTGAATATACTTGAGAATTTGTGGATCACATGACTAGTTTAAATCGTATCTTTAAGGATGCAGGGAATGTCAAAGTGATCATAGAACTGTTAAAACTGATTTAAATGATGGAAATCAGAAGTTTTCGGGTATTAGTTGTATGTTATAGAAAGTGCGTGGAAAGATCCTTAGAGCTATATGTTCCACTCACGAAACGAAACCAGATGAATGTTATATAATGTGTGGACCGTTGTGTATGAGGAAAGCTCTCACAGTATGAAATATTGTTACTAGGTTCAGAATCTGGAAGTAATTGTGATTGATGAATATCACGTCCAGATCTGAATTGTGCATTAATACAAAAGGATAAATTAATTACTTGTGTCTCCAGATATTTCACGAATAATTATCCTGAGAGTGACTAGTAATTTGTTGATAGTTATTTTGGCATAATGAGAGCATTGCCTCTATAATAAAAAGGTCACACTATTTTCAGATTTTAAGAGTCTGAAGTAATTATTTGAACGGAAAGAAACTGAATATGAGGTAATAAATGTGACAAGAATTCCCAAAGGTTTTGATTTTATATTGAATTATTATCCTGAAAAAAAAACCAATATGTTGCTGAGGCATTGAGCAGAAAACAGGCTGAAACTGGAGTAATATCTATCAGTTAGCCATAAATGGAGATATTTTTTTTTTGTGAGTGAGAGTTACAATTATGAGTGTACTCTTTGTTACTCCGTGTGTTGATATTTGTGCTCGGATGCATGTTCAGCTAATTGATACTCATATTCAGAGAGTAAGATTTATGATGAGACGAGTATGATATCCGTATGAAAGATGATGGTAGTGGTAATATGAATTGTATTAATTAAAGATGGGATTCAAATGGTATCTTATGGGTTATGGGTAGAAATGATACCATTTGGATAACCATTAGTGGACTGGTAAGTCTATATATTCTTCCAATGAACACCAGAATTCTATTGATAGACTGAGCAGATTGTATATGCGTGAGATAGAGAGATTTGATGGGAGTACACATATATTTTTCATGTCGGATTAATATTCGATGATTGTGTCGAGATCTGATATATGATGCAGACTCGTTTTGGTACTCATCTCCTTCTCAGTGTGATATGTACTCTCAGACTGGTTGACAGACTGAGAGAGTGACTTTGATGCTTGCGAGCATGCTCGGGTCTAGTATACTTGAATTTTGGTGAAAGTTGGAAGGAATATTTTATGTGTGTAAACGTATGCGTATAAATAGCTAGTAGACAAGCATAATGATGGCACTCTAAAGGTTTGATAGTAAGCCTTATAGATCTCCAACTTGTTGAATGGAAAGTATGGAGTTATTGTTATTGGTGCCAGAGGATATGAGTACATACACGAGGTTTGTATATCGACGTTGAAATGTATTGTGGCTGACTCAGTTTTGTTAAGGGTCTTACCACAGAAAAGCCAAAGGAGATTTGGGATAAACGAAAAACGTGCCCCGCAATTTGTTGGACCATTTGAGATCTTTGATGTGGATAGGTCCATCGGCTTACTGATTTGCTCTACTGTCACAGTTGAGAAGTGTTCGGAATAGTGTCTATCTATTGATGTTGAGAAAATATCTTTCGGATTCTATATAGGTTATGGATATAGCTCACCTCTAAGTTGGGGAGGATACCACATATCAAGAAGAGTAAACATGGAAGCAGAATATAAAATGCGGAGCAGTTTCTAGGATTGAGTATCCAGGAATAGTCCATGATTCTAAATTTCGAGGACGAAATTCCTTAAGTTAGGGAGATTGTAACACCCCGTAAATTTAATTAAATACATACGTTGACGTACACGTATATTGAGATGTATAATACACGTATTTTATACGTATGAGCTAAATATACCCGTGATAATACACTTAGTTGATACGTATGAGCAAATAAATAAAATTATTAAATAAATAATATAAGTTTTATTAGTTGAATGGGTTGATTAATGCAATAGATGAAATGAGTTGAATTAAAATGAAAAATTCATGGGGTGAGTTAGTTAGTTATGAAGCATGAGGAGCATAGGATCATATATTTTATATATAGTTAACACCACTCATTTCAAGCTCTCTCCCACGTTGAATAAAAAATAAAATAAAGGAAAGATTTCTTAACTATTACAACAAGAGAAATAGAAAAAAAATAAGAAGGATAAGATGATATATCTATATGTGAGGATAAGATGATATCGATTTGTAGTATAATATTTTATTCTTTTTTCTCATTCTCTCACCTATTGTCTCACACAATAAACAAAAAAGGAATAAAACAAAATAAAAGAGGAAAGAAGATTGCGGGAAAGAAATGAAAAGAAAGATAAAGAGAGCAGAGAACGGAAGAAGAGCCGAGAAGAAGAAATAAGAAGAACGGAAGGGAGAACGCGTTATTTGCGTCGAATTCGGCTTTGCGGTAAGTAATTTTCACGCTTTTTCTTCGTAAAATTACTATCTGAGCTAGTTATAACCATTCTAGCGGAGTAAATTTTGTTATGGGAGCCGTTTTACGGCGTTTTCAAAAATTGGGGTTTTGACCCCAACGTGAATGAAAACCCGCTAGAATGGTAGAAAAGGCTCCCTGGACTGTTAGAAACCCGAATATGTGGTTAGATTCAATTTTATGATTTTTAGAGCCGTTGGACAATTTTAATACAAATTACATCTTTCGGATAAATAGTAAATGATGAATAGTAATAGTAAAGTAAATAGTGAATAGTAAATAGTAAATGATGAATAGTAAATAGTAAAAGTAAATAGTAAATGGTGAATAGTAATAGTAAAGTAAATAGTGAATAGTGAATAGTAAATGATGAATAGTAAATAGTAAAAGTAAATAGTAAATGGTGAATAGTAAATGATGAATAGTAATAGTAAAGTGAATAGTGAATAGTGAATAGTAATAGTAAAGTGAATAGTGAATAGTGAATAGTAATAGTAAAGTGAATAGTGAATAGTGAATAATAAATAGTAAACGTGAATAGTAAAAAAGAATAGTCACAGTGCACAGTGCACAGTAAACATTGACCGGCAATGTGAATAGTACTGTGTACAGTGATGTGACTAATGAAACCCCGATGATAGTTTTAGTAACTAAGTATATGGTGTTGTGAAAATATGATTTGGAAATCTATTTTCACTGTTCTTTCTTGTGGAAATATTTAGATTGACCACAGAAACGAGAAAATAGTTTCGTCAACTGCTTATGAGTCCTAAAGGGATTTATTATTCGTGATTTGAAGTTAAATGAGAAATTAAAGATGTACATAAATATGAAGACATGAAATTGAATTATGGAGTGATTGTGACAGGTTAAATTAGTTGGATTTAACTTGTAGCTGGACTCGAAAGCGACGATGATTAGGTTAAGTTGCACGTGTTGTACTGTGAGTATAGTTTTCTTGATTTGGTTCTTGTATGGCATTGTAAGCATATAAAATGTTTGATTTGATGCATGTTGTATTTATATATAATGCATTGAGTTTTAATGATCATGCAAACTGATTTTAGCACGTGGAGATTTTATTGATGAGGCTTTGCGATTCCTCATCGTCATTTCGTTAGGAATTAGACCCGAATGAGGTTTTGCGAGTCCTCATTATCAATAGGTCTGTCCTAACAAGGGTTGCGATTCTTGAAATGACTGTAAATTGGGTGATGAGAAGCTGTGTCTACCTTGTACGGCCATACAAGGGTTAGACCCGCTCTTATGCCTTGCGGAGGAGGGAGATTGTACATTGTGATATTGAAAATCATGCAATTTATGTTGTTGCATGTATAATATATTTGTTGAATGATGCATGTGTTGAATACAAGTTTGAAATGATTTTAAATGTCATATTTCTCTAAATGCATATAATTTCCATCACAAGAACTATATTCACTGAGCTGTTGTTTGCTCACCCTATTTCCTCCAATATTTCAGGTATTGAGTCGAAGGGAAAAGGAAACTCCGTGAGTGAGTCTGGTATGTGTATGTCTTCTTGGAGGAAATAGCTTTTGTTATTTTGATATGTATAATTATCACACATTATAGATATATGTATTATCATCTAGATGGGATGTGTGGGCACATATTTATATTGGATGAGGAAATAATAATTTGATGTGTGAATGAATGGAATGGTTATGGGATTTGATTTGTGGTAATAGGAAAAAAAAATAATTTATT
Source organism: Paratinospora sagittata (assembly GCA_035771175.1). Lineage (NCBI taxonomy): Eukaryota > Viridiplantae > Streptophyta > Magnoliopsida > Ranunculales > Menispermaceae > Paratinospora > Paratinospora sagittata. The sequence continues at coordinate 6,132,291 of CM069606.1, read as the reverse complement.
ATACATTTTGGGAAGGTTTGTGAGAGTACGTGAAGGCTGACAGTGTAGTATATACTGTATATGAGGATGTACAGTGAATAGTACGCTGTGCCGGTCATGACGTCAGCCTACGTCAGGGGCGTCGTGACAGGATCTATTTTTGAAGATGTCGATAACCTGAAAACCCTCTCTTTCCTTGCTAGAAACCTTGTGTCTAGAAACCTAAAAATCTCTCTTACCTTGCCGAAAACCCTCTCTTCCACAACTTGGAGAGTCATATTTTGTCAGGTCAATATGATTTATTGAAGATAGAAACAAACAAGCAAAGGATTTGAATATAGGGAGAAGTGATAGAATATTTGACCTTAGATTTCCGTGACCCAAGTACTAAATCAATAAAATAATAAAAGAAATCTTTTGAGTAAGTGATGAAGAGATTGTTAAGCAATTGACCCACTTATTATAATGCAATAAACTGCTCAAGATCTGACAGCATCTTCGAAACAGATCCGAGTATTGTACCCTACCCTTCCTCCCATGGTGGATTCTGATGACCAGAATACTCTTGGCAACGCGTCCAATCTCTCTGATTGTATTCTTGAATTGACTACAAGGATGACTGAAGTTTTAAATAACACTCAGACCCCAACCATCACCACTGAAACATCCGTTGCTCAGATCGGCCTTAAGTTGGACGGTTCCAACTATGCACTGTGGTCCCAGGTTGTTGAGATGTATATCTCGGGCAAGGACAAACTGGGGTACATTAACAGCGACTTTCCCAGCCGCCCTCAACTGATCATTCCTTTCGCAAGTGGCGCACTGATAATGCTATTGTTAAAGGTTGGTTAATTACTTCCATGGATCCGTCTTTAATTGGCAATTTTATTCGCTTTCTTACGGCAAAAGCGGTTTGGGATGTTATTGCAACAACCTTCTTCGATGGTAGTGATAAATCGCAAGTGTATGATCTTCGACGTCGTGTGAGTATATTGAAACAAGCTGTGGGCTCGCTAGAAAAATATTACACAGTGTTGCAGGGTCTATGGCGTGAAATTGATTTCCGCCGATCGAATCTTATGGAATGTTTTGTTGATAGTCAACACTATAATCGGATCATCCAAGAAGACCGTGTTTATGTTTTTCTGGATGGTCTTGATGATCGGCTAGACAATATTTGTGCTGATGTTTTACAAATAAAACCATTTCCTACGGTTGAGCAGGCTTATGCGCATGTTAGGCGGGAGGCTATTCGACAACAAGTGATGACTATCCATGACACCGATGGGCCCCAGTAGGCTGTCTTGGCATCGAAAGCTCTCTCATTAAGCACCTCTGGCCATAGTAAATCTACCAAGCACTGACATTCTACTGAGGGAAAAAAATGCTTTCATTGTGGCAATCAGAAACACACACGTGAAAACTACTTTAAGTTGTACGGGTACCCTGATTGGTGGCATGATCTTCAAGCCCATAAGCGTCGTGATGGCACCGACACTAGTGGACGTTCAGGCACGGCTGTTGTTTCTAGTGCAGAACCTCATCCCTCTCTTATACAATCGGCTGCAATGTCCACGGATGCTCCTCCTAACTTAAACTCAGGTATCTTTGGTCTTGCTCTTTTTACCTCCCATAGAAATGTGGATTGTGGGGCATGGCTTCTAGACTCGGGGGCCATGGACCATATGGCTTTTGCTGCTTCGTACTTCTCTCAAACTTCTCTTCCACGACACACCAGCATAGCTAATGCCAATGGTGTTATCTCCCCAGTCACTGGAGCTGGCTCTGTGACTTTATCTCCATCCCTCACTTTATCCAATACTTTACTTGTTCCTTATTTATCCCATAAACTATTGTCTATAAGTCAGCTTACTACAGACCTTGGCTGTGTTGTACTTATTTATCCAAACTTTTGTCTTATCCAGGATATTGTCACCAAGGAGATATTTGGATGTGGTACTAAGAGGGGGGATTATATTATGTGGATGACATCGGCCAGGCCAACAACATGAACAATCTGCATGTCAATAAAGAAACAACACTGTGGTAATGGCATCGACGCTTGGGACACCCATCTTTTTCATATTTGAAGCATGTTTTACCTGATTTGTTTAAGCATTTACAGACTTCTGATTTGAAGTATGATACTTGTGTTTTGGTTAAGAGCCATTGCGCTACTTACCCATTGAGCATGAATAAAAGTGACACTACATTTGCATCAATTCACTCTAATGTATGGGGGCCCTCACCCATTGCTAATATGTCTGGCTTTTGTTGGTTTGTTATTTGTGTGGATGATTGTACCCGTATGACATGACTCTACTTGCTAAAACACAAAGATGAAGTTCTCGGTGTTTTTAAAACATTTCATGCTATGGTTGGTACTCAGTATGGTGCCACCAAGAAGGTTCTCCGCTCTGATAATGGTGGTGAATATGTTAATAAGGATTTTCAATCTTATTTTTCCCACCTTTGTTTAATTCATGAAACTTCATGCTCACAAACACCCTAACAGAACGGTGTCGCCGAGAGGAAGAATAGACATATTCTGGAGACTGCCCGTGCTCTGCTTCTTGGTGCCAATATGCCCAAACGTTTTTGGACCGATGCCATCTCAACTGTCATCCATCTTCTCAACCGAATGTCATCCAAGGTTCTATCATTTAAAACACCCATTCAATCTCTTTCCGATCATGTGTCCTTACCTACGGTGCTGATGCTTCCTCCTCGTATCTTTGGATGTGTTGCACACGTGTATGTTCACAAAAACGCAGTAAACTTGATCCATGTGCACGTCGGTGCGTGTTTTTGGGCTATGGTATCCATCAAACAGGGTACCGTTGCTACGATTCTATTACCCAAAAACTCTATGTGGCTATAGATGTTCAATTTTCGGAAACTGACATATTTTTTCTATCTACGGCACCTCCTTCTCCTCTTCAGGGGGGAATACAAAATGAAGAGTTGAATTGGTCCCAACATGAGACATCAAATGATTTTGATTGGTTCAGACTTGAGGGGCCGTGTGAGCTTGAGGAGCAGAATCGGAGTGAGACGCCGCATGAGCATGATGGGCCGAATGATAACTCAGGCGATGTGAACTGTGAAATTGAGGTATTTCTGAATGCAGAACATGCAACATCTAAAACCGAGCCTATATCCCCTTCCTCTGAAGTGCCAGCCGAATCCTCTCCCGAGAATAATCCTGAGGTAAGTACCACTATTACATCCTTACATATCAATAACATAGATGATTTTGTGGGATATGTTTTACCTCCCAGGTATAATCGCGACAAGCCTCCAGATATTGAAGAAAGAAGGTCGAGGTATCCGATTGTTAACTATGTATCCACCGAGAAACTCTCTGAACCTCTTAAGAATTTTGCGTAGGAACTCTCCACATGTCAGATTCCTATTAGTTTTCTTGAGGCATTGCCAAATCCAAGATGGACCCGAGCTATAGAGGAAGAAATGGAGGCACTACTAAAAAATGATACATGGACTCTTGTTCCATTACCTGAAGGAAAACAGATAGTGAGATGCAAATGGGTGTTCTCCATTAAACACAAAGCAGATGGATCTATTGAGCGGTACAAAGCGAAACTAGTAGCGAAGGGATATATGCAGACATATGAGGTTGACTACCAAGATACTTTCTCACCTGTAGCCCAGTTGAATGCCGTTAGAGTGTTATTGTCTCTTGCAGCAAATCTTGATTGGCCTTTGCATTAATTTGATGTGAAAAATGTTTTTCTCAACGATGACCTCCAAGAAGAGGTGTATATGGATGTCCCTCCAGGATATATAGCTTCTTCAGAAAATGGAGTGGTGTGTAAATTGCAGCGAGCATTGTACGAACTGAAGCAATCACCGTGAGCATGGTTTGAAAGGCTTAGCTTGGCAATGAAGAAATATGGCTTCCAATAAAGTAACGCTGATCACACTTTGTTCTTGAAGCATCAGTTGGGGTAAGGTAACGACTCTGATAGTCTATGTAGATAACATGATTATTACAGGAGATGATGAAGAAGAAATCTCTTTATTTCAAAAGCAATTAGCAACTGAATTTGAGATGAAGAATTTGGGAGGACTCAAGTATTTCTTGGGAATTGAAGTTGCTAGGTCTAAGCAAGGTATATTTCTCTCTCGACTGAAATACATATTAGACTTGCTAACCGAAGTAGGGATGTTGGAGTGTAGACATGCAGACACCCCCATTGTTCAGAATCACAAACTTAAAGAATACCTAGACCAAGTACCAACACATAAAGGTAGATACTAAAGATTAGTTGGTAAACTCATTTATCTCTCTCATACTCGTCCAAATATTGCATATGCTGTGAGTGTTGCAAGTCAGTTTATGCATAATCCAAGTAAAAGCCACATGGAAGCAGTGATTCGAATCTTTCGATACTTGAAGTCATCTCCAGACAAGGGGCTTATGTTCTCAAAACATAACAGTCTATTGATGGTTTATGGATATATGGATGCAGATTGCGCAGGTAATATCACTGACAGAAAGTTCACCTCGGGATATTTTATGTTTGTTGGAGGAAATCTTGTAACCTGGAGAAGCAAGAAGCAAAAAGTGGTAGCTTTGTCAAGTGCTGAAGTTGAGTTTAGGGGAATGGCTAAAGGTCTTTGTGAACTCTTTTGGCTAAGAAAGCTACTTACTGAAATTGGGTTTGCTCATAACTCTGAGATTGATCTTTTGTGTGATAATAAAGCTGCAATTACAATTTCTCATAATCCCATTCAACATAATCGTACGAAACATGTGGAGGTAGATTGACACTTCATCAAGAAAAATCTTGAAGCAAACACAATTAGGTTTCCATTTGTGAAATCTGAAGATCAATTGGCGGATATCCTTAAAAAACCTGCATCGAGCAAGGACATCTACAACTTACTTGACAAGTTGGGCATGCGAGACCTCTATGCATCAACTTGAGGGGGAGTGTTGGCGTGAGCTGTAATTGAAAACAATGGTGATTAGCGTTAGTTTAGGAAATGTTTGAAAATAGCAAGGATTTGGTTAGATACGTTTGAAAATAGCAAAGATTTGTTTAGATTTTATTCCTTTAAAAATGTATATAACCTATGGAAATACAAAGGAAAAAATGAAAAAAGTGAATGTTTTGACACTATTGAATCTACGATCAAATCACACACAATCTGTGCATAACATAGAGCAAAAACAGAGATATACGAATTAGAAAATATTTCTCAGTCTCTACCTGTTACATACACTGGTCCATATGTATATACACAAGCCAGGAAAAAAATAACTAGCTTAGATAATTAACTATGCAACCGTAAGGAGATCAGTCAAAGGAGAGACAGTAAACCCACGTTATCACATTATTAGGTCAGCCTAAATCTTTGATAGTATCGATTTTGTCTTTAACTTAACCATTTTTAGCTCAGATGTTGAGTTTTACTCTGAAACACCTTGGCACTAATGAGAGTAAGATCCTAACTTATATTTCATATAATAAATTTGTCAATCAACTTACATAAACCTGAAATAAATCATATACACATACCAAATGATCAATCCCAAGTCAATTATGTCTAAATACATAATTATTAACCGAAATCACATTTAATCCACACCAATTTGGATTAGAAACACCTAACACCATTCAATTGACCAATTTCACTTTAAATGCCTCAAAAGCCCCAAATTTGGATAAATCTCTATAATAGGACATAAATTCAAATTGAATTAATTCATGCAATTCGAATACTAGTCTAAGCATTATAAACCCACAATTTCACTTAATTTGGGTTCAATTAGACAAGTCTCAAGTCAATTTAATCAATTAACTTGATTTAGGTCAAAAGCCTCAATTTGGGCAAAATTTCAAAATCTAGCCTTAAGCAAATTTTTACATTACACCTAGGCTTTCCACTATTCAAAATCAGCGAATTAGACCATCAATCACTTAGAATCGGTCATTTATTCAACATAGTTGATATACAACTTGAATAGAAAACCTTAAGTTCATTGTTTAGGTTTAGGGTACGCCCGGCGTAGGCATCTCCGACTACTCCTAAACTCCCGTGAGGTGGTTGAGACCCTACGAGCCTTATCTCAAACAACGACATGATATCAAAAGGTACTAAACAAAACTACTCACCGTATTAATCATCCAAGACAAGAGATAATCCATAAAAATGAACCATAAATAAAATCATAATCTCTACAGTCCATTAAAATTGACATACACATAAAGTCTAAAATTGTGGGTACAAATAAAAACCATCATATGCCCACATGGTCTATCTAACAAGTCCCAACTCACCCATACTACAATGTGGTAAGTGTTATAATCACATAATCCAAAATATAATACTTCATAATTTAAAACACAGTTCAATCAAAATGCCTCTCAACTCACATCGAGGCCTTGGATTCTCTCGCAAGCAAGACCCTCAAGATATGACTACTCTTTTGCCCTTATTCGGGACAGAAGGACCTAAAAGAGGAAAATGAAGGTGAGCCAACGATGCCCAGTGAATAAAATTCAAATATGCTATCAATACTCATCAATAAATATCATGTATGCATGTCAATGTGTAGCATGATTAAAAGCTTATAACATATAGATATTTGGCATTTATAATAAGTTCGATGCAAGTAAAAGCTTATCAATTTCGATCCACATTCCACATGCCTTGGGTTACTAGTGCACGTCTATTTCACCGTACCATTGATCCCAATCATGTTTATTTGGGTTACTAGTGCACGTCTATTTCACCGTACCGTTGACCCCAATCATTTCCTTTCTTAAAACCCTCCTATGACAAGGTTAAGTCCCCCTATTAGCCAGATAGATGAGTCCAACCAAAGTCATAAGGTTTTCTTAAATCAATGCATCATTCAAAACATTAGAACACATTCATGCTTTCAAGATACAATATATATAAGTGATATGATGACATAAAAGATATAATCATAAATAAAGTCTACTTACAATCAAGCCTCGCGAGAGTATTTAACCACACACGACCTCCAAACCGAATCAACCCAATCAAGATCCTGAAACATTCATCAATATCCTGCCATACATCAATTTCTATGTTCAATCACATAGATATTACACATCAACCCTAAATCAGCCCACATATAGACAATAGGCCTAAATCCCATCTAATCCCATCATTCAACTCAAATCACATGACTTAGGCCTCTAATGCATAGTTCTCATTCATAAACCATTCTATTAATCAAAAATACTGATTTTCAATTCCTTAGGCATAAACATGCCCAAATTGGGTCACTTGATCACAAGTAGGCCTAACCCATGATATGATCACAACCACCAAATCAGTAGCATAATCAACCCTAATCATACTTAATTAAACATAAGTTGCATCAATTCAATGATTCTAGGCCAAATGCATCAAAAGCCCTAAAATATGAAAATTTTCATACTTAGGCCATATTGCTGATTTACACTAGGTCACCATGTTCAGCCATGTATATCATTGATTTTGCATCATAGGTTCATCAACAATGGCAACTAGGTCAACATAGTTGTCAAGCAAGCTATTTGGAAAGGTCTAAGTTCATATTCTAAATTTAGGTCTAATACAAGCACCCTACCAATTCTTCATTTAATATTCTGTTCAGATGTATCAATCTACCAATAGAAATATGTAATCACAAAATCAACCGTACAGATTGAAGTATGTGAAGAAACAAACCTTCTGTCCAAATATCAGCCCAATCCAACGGTGGACCGAAAAAATAAGTATCTTTGATGAACAAGTTTCTAATCAGACAATTTCTCCTTTCCTGCTGCAAATACTCAAACTCAGATGGCTATATCACACAAAATACTAAACGCATAAACATCTCCATCGTTCAGAATACAGAAATTTTGGTTATAAACTACATATGCAAATTTGATATCCATCCATTGGTAGATTACAAGTTTAAGGAAAACGACACGAAAAACCCAGAATTTCCGACCAGCTTTATTTGAGAGGTTAGATCTCTTAGGAAAAATCTCTAATAAAGATCTTCACCGTTCAGAATGCAGAAATATTAGTTTTAAACTACATATCCAAATTTGATAAGCATCCAACAGTAGATTTAGGAGATCTATAAGATTGAGCGAAACGGCGTGAGAAATCTAGACTTTCCGACCAGCTTTGTTTGAGAGGTTAGATCTTTTAGACGAAACCTCTGATCAAGATCTCCACCGACCAAAATGAATAACCATAAGTTACGAACTTGCTGACAGATTTTGGGTTCATTCTGACCATATATCCCTAAGATCTAGCTCTTTGATGAAAATGTCGCAGAGATCTCCTTCCTGCAATTCCCTCTTTCTTTCTCTTCTTCTTTCCTTTCTCTTCTTTTCTTTCTCTCCACTCACCTCTTTCTAGCACTTCCTTAATTCCCTCCTTGATTCTCTCCCTGATTTTCTCCTTGATTCCCTCCACTCATTCTAGCACTTCCTTGAAGAAGAGAAGTGGGCATGAGACACTTGTCCACTTTCATGCACCAACCTTCACATGTGTTGGTCTCATACTACCCATACCAACCACATGTATTTTAAATGTCCAATCCATTTAATACACCAAATTTTCATTCTCATTTATCTTTTTATTCAATCAATCCTAACCCATATCAATTCATGGTTTAATGAGCCCATGCATAAATAATAACATATGCATTATACTTTAATTTAACATGACCCATATACAATTTATGATACACATATTTATATACATTATCAAGTATCAACTATACAAACATTAAACAATCATCAAACAAACACCAAACATATCAAGGCAACACATAGAGTTTGGGCAAAATGCAATTGGGTTATGGGCTAGATAAAATAATTTTCGGGGCGTCACAATTACACTTAGCTCCACCAATTTCTTGTAAAAAATTAAAAAAAAATAGTACCATTGGGTTCCAAATCACCTTAGGAACCTAAATTCCTAACATACAATTCGTCCCTAAGGGTTTCCAACAAAACCCATTTTCCTTGCACTACAAAAAAACGTGGTAAAGTGCTTGCAAAATGCACATTGAGTATAGATCTAAGTTAAGGAAAGTTGTTTCTGTCATAAACAAGCTCAAAACAGCAAAATACCAACCAATCCTAGGTTATGAATACCCAAAACTGTGACCCATGGAGAAAATTACACCATTAGAAAGCTTACTCTCATCTTCAACAGTGATTTCATGAAAAGAAATGGAGAAAACACTTACTTTGGGGGTGTAGATGGTGAAAACTTCCTCTTTAAAACCTAATTTTTCTTCCTTCTTCTTTTATTTTTCATTTCGTTACTACGCGCTCAATACACATTAAAATTTCGCGTATAGCCAGTCAATTTCTATGTAAAGACGCATTCCGAACTCATTTTTATTATCTCTACGTCCATTTAACACACCAATAATTAATTATCATGCAAAAATGTCACGACGCCCCTGACGTAGGCTGACGTCATGACCGGCACAGTGTACTATACACTATACATACCCATATACAGTATACCATACACTGTCAGCCTTCACGTACTCTCACAATCCATCCCAAAATTTACAGAATTTTTTTTTATTCCACAAATCAAATCCAATATAGTTCATTCATTCACACATCACATTTTTATTTCATCATCCAATATATTAGGCTATCTATGCCCACACATCCCATCTAGATGATAATACATATATATATATATATAATGTGTGATAAGTATACATATCAAATAACAAAAACTATTTCCTCCAAGCAGACATACACATACCAGACTTACTCACGGAGTTTCCTTTTCCCTCGACTCAATACCTGAAATATTGGAGGAAATGGGGTGAGCAAACAACAGCTCAGTGAATATAGTTCTTGAGATGACAACTATTCACTATTTACTATTCACTATTTACTTTTACTATTCACAATTTACTATTTACTTTTACTATTTAAAATTTACTTTACTATTCATCCGGAAGATGTAAATTGTATTAAAATTGTCAAATGGTCTCCAAAAATCATAAAATTGAATCTAATCACATATTCAGGGTTCTAACAGTCTAGGGAGCATTTTTCTACCTTTCTAGCAGATTTTCTATTCACGTTGGGTCAAAATCCAAATTTGTCAAAACGCCGCAAAACGGCTCCCACAGCTAAAATTAGTCCGCTAGAATCGTTACATCTAGCTTTGATAGTAATTTTACGATGAAAAATAGCAAAAATAGTTTACCGGCACTTCAAATTTGGCGCGAATCTCGCGTTTTCTCTTTTTCTTCTTCTCCTTCTTCTCTCTGTTTCTCTCGTTCTTCTCTCTGCAGCTTCTCTTGTTTTTTTTTTGTTGCTGCAACTCATATCATCTCTCTTCTTTATTCTTCCTTTTGTTTTTATTTTATTATTTTTGTTTTGTTTGGACGTGCAACATCCTTTAACTTAAGGTTTTGTTTTATTTATTTATTTATTTTTTCATTTCTTTGTCTCTTGGTGGAGATAAGAGCGTCATTTTTTTTATTATTATTTTTATCCCATGCTCCTCATGCCATTTAACAAACCAACTCACCCCATCTTAATTCATTCATTCACTTTCATTCATTCAATCATACTATTCATAATTCATTAACCCAATCTAAAATTCATCATAGCAGATGATTCTCAGTCAAGATAACATATTGGATTAGGCTCGACATAATATGACTACCCATATGTATACCCATACAATCAATCATAATATCATAAAGCTTTTATCTTTTTAAGAATTTTAAACTTAGGCTTTGATACCAATATTGTCACGACGCCCCTGACGTAGGCTGACGTCATGACCGGCACAGTGTACTATACACTGTACATATCCATATACAGTATACCATACACTGTCAGCCTTCACGTACTCTCACAATCCATCATTAAATTATACTCCAATCCACATATTTAATTATCCAACCCCATAAATTAATCAATTTAATTCAACTTCAATTTTTTTTTTAACTTGTACGCACCCATATAGGATGATCCCATATCATCTTTATTTCATAATTATTTACTAATCATACACGCATTTATTTAGTTCATATGTATAAAATACGTGTATTATATATCTCGATATACGTGTACTTCAACGTATGTATTTTATTAAATTACGGGGTGTTACAATCTCCCCAACTTAAGGAATTTCGTCCTCGAAATTTAGAAAGGATGATTCCTCACGTGATACTCAATCCCAGAAAACTGCTCCCGCAGTTTATATGTCGCTTCCATGTTTGCTCTTCTGGATACGTGATATCCTCCCTAACTTAGAGTTGAGTTACATCCATACAATATATGAAATTCGAATGATCTTTCCTCAACATCAATATATAGAAACTATTCCTGATACTTATCAACTGTGATAGTAGAGCAAAACGGTAAGCCAATGGACCTATCCTATCAAGGATCTCTAATAGTCCAACAAATTGCGGTGCGAGCTTTCCTTTTCATCCCAAATCTCATTTGGCCTTTTTGTAGTAAGACCCTTAGCAAAACTGAGTCAGCCACAATACACTTCAAGGCCTATATACTAACCCTGTGTATTGAATCATATCCTGTGGCACCAATAACAATAACTCCATATTTTCAAATCAACAAGTTGGAGATCTATAAGGCTTATTATCAAACCTTTAGAGTGCCATCAGTATGCTATTATAATAGTTGTTTATACACATAAGTTTTCACAAATAAAGTATTTCTTTCAACTTCCACCAAAAGTCAAGTATAATAGACCTGAGCATGCTCGCAAGCATCAAAGTCACTCTCTCAGTCTGTTAACCAGTCTGAGAATAAAATATCACACTGAGAAGGAGATGAGTACCAAATCGAGTCTGCCTCATATATCGGATCTCGACACAATCTTCGGATCTTAATCCGACATGACAAATATCTGAGTACTCACATCAAATCTCCATATCTCACACATATACAATCTGCTCAGTCTATCAATAGAATTTTGTTCATTAGAAGAATATGTAGACTTATTAGTCCACTAATGGTTATCCAAATGGCATCATTTCTACCCATAACCCATAAGATACCATTTGAATCCCATCATCATTAATCCATATTATCAATTTCATAATCTTTCATACTGATATCATACCGCATCATACATTTTACTCTCTGAATATGAGTATCACTCAGCTGAACATGTATTCGAGCACAAATATCCATGGAGTAATAGAGAGTACACTCATAATTGTAACTCTCACTCACAAACAATCTCCATTTATGGCTAACTGATAGATACTACTCCAGTTTCAACCTGTTTTCTGCTCAATGCCTCAGCAACATATTGGCCTTTCCCAGGATAATAATTCAATATAAAGCAAATCCTTCGGAAATTCTTGCCACATTTATTACCTCATATTCAGTTTCTTTCCGTTCAAATAATTACTCTGCAGATAGTGTGACCTTTTTATTATAGAGGTAATGCTCTCATTATTTCAAAATAACTACTAACTTATTTCTATTCACTCTCAGGATAGTTATTCTCGTGCACTACCAAATATTTGAAGGAACAAGTAATTAACATATTCTTTTGTATCAATCCACAACCCAGATCTGGACGTGATATTCATCAATCACAATTACTTCCAGGTTCTGAAACTAGTCACAACATTTAATACTGTGAGAGCTTCCCCATGCACAACGGTCAACACATTTTATAGCATTCATCTGGCTTAGTTTCGTGAGTGGAACAGATAGCTTCAAGGATCTTTCCACGCACTTTTTATAACGTACATCTAATACCAGAGAACTTCTGATTTCCATCATTGACATCAGTTGTCACAGTACTATGATCTCGCAGTATCCTTAACGATATTATTTAAACTAGTTACGTAATCCAAAAATTCTCATATATTCAAAACTCATGTTCACCGAGCTTGGCACTCAATTGGTGCTCTCTCAGTGACTACAAGATAATTTCGATGTGCTATTCGTGCTCCTCTCCGTTTCTTGGGACAATTTCATATATCATCATCGAAGACTATGTAATAATCAAGATATGGTTCATATACCCACTACATCACTCCTATAAACGTGATTGACACAGTAATCAAGGTTACCAAAATTTCATAATATCCATGTCTTGTCTTAAAATAGTTTACATTACATCATTTTCTCAAATGCTTAACTGATGGTGCCTAGATCTCAAAATGATCTTAACGAAACTTTGGCTCCATTTCGTTAATCGAATTCGACTATCTATCCATGGTAAAGGATATTCATTCTTTATTGTTACCCTGCTCAGTTAATAATAATTCATACTTAAATATATTTCACTATACTTTCTTGCCATATTATCACAAATGCTCTCCAAGGTGGCATATCTAGGATAATAAATCTTTTGCTCATTAACACATTTACCTACACCTTCAATTCTCACAATTCCTCAGGTACTCTTTATATGAAGGAATATATAATATACTGGCATCAATTTTATATGCTATCAATCTCCTGTCCAGGTAGCACTTTTAATACTTCATCAGAAAATACTCCAAGATATTAGTTCACCATAGAAATGTTAATCAACTGCATGCCTTATTACATTACTCTAAATGGCTTTGTACTAACTATATTCTCCATGTCCTTGTCAATAATTTATCTTAGATACAAGATTTTGAGGGTATAAATTTCTCGAGACTCAAATGAGAATTTTTCACTTATTCAGAATATTACTTCTTTTCGGAGAGACGGTCCACCTGGCATGAAAGGTGACCAGCCAATCATACCCAACAAAGCATCTAATTCCAAATACTTCATATTCTAAAGTCCATACTTACTTGATGACCCTCATATTTATTCCACATAATATTTACTAACCATATCAAGGTAGATTATTTGTCCTGTAGGCATACTCACAATCAATGATATATCATTATTTCTGATAATACAATCTGTCTACCATATCACCAGAGGTACAAAACCAGGTATATCCAACAATACATTAGATTATACACAATCATAAAATGTTGATCATACTTGTTCTCAGCGTCTTACTACTCTCTAGATCTGGTCTTTCATTTACTGTCATATATTTTCTCAATCTGGTGGAGTCACATTGATAAAAAGATTGGGGCATTCCATATCGACTAAATGGACATTAACACATCCTGTTTTTTTTATTTGTTGATAATAGACAAGTTCAGGTCGAGATACAATTTACTCAATCTGTGACTCCTGCTTAGGCAATGGAAACCACTTCTGGTTTTCATAAGTCGTTAACATCATTTCCCTTTTTTCCCATTTTTATACCTAGCCCAATACTGCCAACATCTCAACCTTACGCAATGTTTCACTTATCTTCAATTTCATATTCTTGCCCCCAATATTTCCTTACATTGCTTATTTCTCTTTTCACCTAACACTAGTGTTGATGACTCGGCTTCTAATGACAGTGCAAGCTATCTCACTATTGCTGGGGTTCACATTTTCACTGGAGGTTTGGCTGACCCAAAATTTATAGTCTGCCTCACAACCTGCACATATATTTATAACCTAACAATTATCAAATCTGCTGTATAGGATCCCAACATTTATTCTAGATCTTTATCATGCTCAGAGTATCCATCGTGATTATTCCAAACATCAACTATACCAGTCTATTTACTTCATGTTTGTATTTATGGTTAGGCATGTCCTTCCATTTTAATAAGATAAACTTTTTCATGCCTTAAATCAATTTCAACATGATGATAGAAGCCCTTATAAAATCGCTTCTTTAATTAATCTCATTCCTTAATCATCTCAGGAGTCCTTAACCAAATTTCTATAATCTCTTATCATCAGTTAGCTTAAACTTAGCTAACTTGCTTTATCATTTTCAGAGACTTAATCATTATCTAAAATGGTCTCCATTCAGAATAGCACATTCTTTACTATGTCTACTATCAGACTGCCAGTTAAGATAGGAGAGGCTCATCTCCTGAAAGTTTCCATAACATTCACATCTTTTCATATCATCTGGCTTATCATTGAGACCTTCTATTTATTTTATTTTGACTTTAGTCTCAACTATATATGTTTACACAGAAGTACCCACACCATTGGCACTTAAATAGGGGGCTATCAATGGTTCAAGCCATATCATGGTAGCCTCTTTCTTTCTCACATTACAACTTTGCCACAAGCTCATAAGCTGTGCATTTCGTTGTTGTTGGGTAGTTATTAGCCATATATACGCTATGTAATTTATTATCACTAGATTACATTCAGTTCTTTTTCTTTCAGCCTTCTGATCCTTTCATGACCAGCAATTTCCATTATTAATATTGACTATTCTTTTCCCAATCTAAAATTCATCATCGCAGATGATTCTCAGTCAAGATAACATATTGGATTAGGCTCGACATAATATGACTACCCATATGTATACCCATACAATCAATCATAATATCATAAAGCTTTTATCTTTTTAAGAATTTTAAACTTAGGCTCTGATACCAATATTGTCACGACGCCCCTGACGTAAGCTGACGTCATGACCGGCACAGCGTACTATACACTGTACATATCCATATACAGTATACCATACACTGTCAGCCTTCACGTACTCTCACAATCCTTCATTAAATTATACTCCAATCCACATATTTAATTATCCAACTCCATAAATTAATCAATTTAATTCAACTTCAATTCTTTTTTTTTTAACTTGTATGCACCCATATAGGATGATCCCATATCATCTTTATTTCATAATTATTTACTAATCATACACGCATTTATTTAGTTCATACTTATAAAATATGTGTATTATACATCTCGATATACATGTACTTTAACGTATGTATTTCATTAAATTTACGGGTGTTACAAGAAACGTCAAATACATACAAAAACACACAAAATACGAGTATTATACATATCAAATACATACACAAGACCTAGAGTCGGGCATTTTACGTCATCACGACATCATATGTTAAAGTGGGTCGTTAACCTAATATTCTTTTGATTAAAAAGTTTGAAAGAATAATATTAAATGCCTCGGGAAAAAAACATTAAAATGCAAACATGAATTTATGCTAAATTTATTCTTTTTTATTAAAAAATTAGATAGAATAACAAATGATTGTCAACAAAATAGTAAATGCAAAGTGAGTTTATTATAAATTTATTTATTTTTATTAAAAAATTAGAAAGGGTAACAAATGATTGTCAACAAAACATTAAATACAAATATGAATTTATTGTAAATTTATTTATTTTTATTAAAAAATTAGAAAGAATAACACATAATGAGATTAATTCATTAAATAAACATGACATATTTTTTACAACTTTATATATGAAGTTTTATATGTATATAAAATAGATTGATTTAGGTCAGGTTACTTGCGTTTTCATGGGCTAAACCCGTGACCTAACTCAAATTAATGAGGTTGGATATTTTAGAACTCAACCAAACCAAAACAACTTATCTAACCTAACTCAAACTAATCCAAATAATTTAATTTGATCTGGTTGGTCGATTTGCTAAACACTCCTACAAATAACTAATCATAGCACACACAACATAATCGCAGAGAGTTAACCCTTATATTGCAAATGGATAAGAGTGTATTAATCATTACCTCAATTAAAAAGTTTGTTTTCCAACTCAAAGCATCCAAATTAATCCGCTTGCTTTATATAAAAAGAAAAATGTATTATATATGTTAAATGTCAATATTATTTTTTAATGTTGACACTCTAATCACACAAAAAAGGGGTTAACTCGTTGAAACGTTGTGTAACTAGAATTACTCTCTTAATTTAGCTCCTTGGATTTCGTATATAGTGGAATGGATAAACATGAACCTATTTTTTAAGTGTCTTGTTAATTGGTAAAATTCGTTATAACTTTGTGGCTTATTTAAACTAGCCTATATAAATTATAATAAGGTAAACAATTCAACTAGATATTATACTTTTAAAATTCAATGAAACTAAGCCTAATAGCACACAAAAACGCAATTTCCCTTGTCAAAATGCTGGCTATTATTATATTCAATGAAAACGAACCTTTAATCTGATAATCTCTCATTTTCTGTTACTTATGTATATTTGCTAATTAAGCTTAATGTAAATATGAATTATAAAAAAATTAATTATCATATAAGATAAATAAATATTATATAAAAAATCAATGTAATTATTTACATTTAATGTCAAATTGAGTTTACAAAAAAAAAAAATTATCAAAATAACCTTCTACTTTTAGGCAATCTATTAGACAATTATTTATTGCTAACTTCTCAAATTAGTATAACTATATCATTAAAAAAAAATTAAAAATTAAAAAAAATATTTAATACCTCATTAAAATATATACAATCTATAGTGCTATTTCGCCCTTGGGTCTGTACCTATCCAAACAATATAAGTCACACGCTTTCTAAGAAGGTCACACGCTTTCTAAAAATGAATTTCAAAAAAATTAAAGTAGACTTAAAAGCTAAACAATAGTTTTATTTGGCCCAACATACTTAATCAGTTTGACTAAAAGGCTGATAAGTTATCTTAATTCTATAAGTATCGTACAAGATTCTACCAAACTCTCCCTGCACGAGTTGGACTCCTGATTCTACAACGACACTACTATAAGGCCAAAGACCTCAAACCCTATTTATAAAAAGAGCACAACCTCTAAGGAGGAGGTAAGCAACTTTAAGTCATTCTTGACTGAATTCAGTATTATGCAGTTTTGAACTAACTTAGGCATCGAAGGGTCTTTAGCCTACACCACATCGGTATTCCTCACGATAGCCTATGCTCCATTGTTTTCTCTTTTTCAGATAACCAACCTTTAACGATTTCTCCAGCACTCTGACGAGTTTCAGATTAACATTCTCCCTCCACCTCATCGTCTAGTGGTGTTGGTTAAATCTTGCAGCAATAATTATAAAAAGTATAAGCCACATGAATGAGTTGGCAAGCCGAGGTGGCAGAGTAAAAATTACGTACGACCATACAACCAACAGATCAGCTCAGTCGGCCTAGATCTAACTCAACCAGGAAAAATCGTCCGAGCCAATCTAGCGAGATGATGATTACGAAAACTTCGAAAACACAACAGTGATGATAGCTCGGCTCAGCCTAGCTCAGCCCAATCCTTGCTCGGTGCCGTACTGCTCAGGGTTCACAGCTCAGCCTTGAGGCGAGCTGATCATTCCAGACGAAATGAAGAAGATAAGGGAGTCTTTCCTAGCATGCCACATCCCGAGGAATCCGAAATAGCTATTCGTATCAAACACGAACTTCGACATAGAGACGGAATGAGACTCTTCCTCCAGAAAGAACCAGGAAGATATCTTTCTCCATGATAAACTAGGAAAATAAGTATCATCTCCTTCTCTAAGACGAACCAGGAAGATAGGGATCATCCGAAACAAGATGAGATTCCTTTTCCAAGACAAACCAAGAAAATAGGGATCATCCGATCTGATTAACCCGAAATAGATGAGCTCATCTCGACAACGGCAAGACAACACGTGGCACATGCCTACTGGACAACTAGTCACTCCGGCCAGAGGACCTCCTTCATAAATAAAACCTACAATCCTCCTCATAAGGTACGAACAACTTTCTACAAGAGTTATTGCTATAGTTTTGAACAAGTTCTAACGTAGGCATCAGAGGGTCTTTGGCCGATACCACACTTATAACTCATAAAAAAATGTTGTACATTAAAAGTAACACATATGAGAAAGAAACACATCTCACATTAATATTTATCAAAAAAATTACTAACGAAAATAATACTACCAAATATATTAAAACTTAGTTAATAATAATAAAAAGAAAATACTTAAAAAAACACACATAATTGACATTGGAATTAGGAGTTGTTGAATTGCCTCGAATCACACTTTAATTTCATGATTCGAGAAATAATTGTGCTATTCGAAACGATCCAATAACTCTCAATAACAATATAAATAATGTGTGTTCATCTAACATTACACATAATAAAAATCATATATACAATCCATATATAATCTCTAATTATCTTGTGATAAAATTATTTTTACATTGTTAAATATAAACTTTAATTTTTTTTTTTAATATTGTCACAAGGTTAGAGCAATTGGGAACATTTCAATAAGGCCAAAAAAATTAGCAGAATAACGAAATGGCATAGTCTGTCCTACTTTTACTTTTACAAGGATAAAAAAAATTTTCACTTATTTTGTAAAGGGATAAAATCGAACTCTTTCAAGTGAAAAATTTAGATGCAGACTAGCCAACGTCTACCGTTGAATATAAATATTAAATCATTGAAATCAAAAAATATATATCTTAACTTACATAATTATACCGATTCTTTTATTTCAATTAATCCACTTACTATATATATAAAAATAGAAGTAGAGCCCTACAAAATAGGTGCGTTAACTCGTTAAAACATTAAAACGTAGGTTTAATTACTAATTAGTAGAATTACTCTCCTGATTTAGTCAATTGGAATTTGTATATATACGGTGGAATGGATGAACATGAACCTACGTTTTAAGCGTCTTGTTAATGAATGAGCATTCAACCCCCCACGCCACCGCCACGCCATCCTTTGTAGAAAAAGATTATGCCGATGACACGATTCAAATGCAATCTTAAAATTAAAAATCCAAATCATGGAGAGATCTTCTTCTGTGATCTTGAAATTTAAGAATCTTCCAAACTTAGAAAACATTTTCTTAATTGCTACCCTTTAAAAATCTCAAATCTCCAACCAGTTTCTCTGCTCTTCTCCAGTCTTCTCT
Organism: Paratinospora sagittata; assembly: GCA_035771175.1. Lineage (NCBI taxonomy): Eukaryota > Viridiplantae > Streptophyta > Magnoliopsida > Ranunculales > Menispermaceae > Paratinospora > Paratinospora sagittata. The sequence continues at coordinate 6,112,541 of CM069606.1, read as the reverse complement.
TCTCTGCCCACAACATAATGCCGACCCTCCTCCTCTCTTCTCTCATTCTTCTACCGGCGCTTCTAACATTTTCCGGCGTAGTCACCGCAGCACCGCGCTGCCCCGACTGCGGCTCCACCCCTGTTCCCTATCCACTCAGCACCGGACCCGATTGCGGCGACCAAGATTACAAGATCCGATGCTCCTCCGGCACACTCTGGTTCGACGCCCTCAATGGCTCCTCCTACGCAATCTCCTCCATCAACCCGGAAAACCAACGGATAGTTATTCGTCCAGCGAGCTTTGCCGACCCAAACACTTGCATCACAACCGATCTTCGTAGCCAAGGTCTCCAGCTTAACAGTAGCCTCCCATTCAATATCACGGGTAGTAATACTATTCTGTTGTTGAACTGCACCGAGTCTATGCTCCGTTCGCCTCTGGACTGTTCTGCAACGAGCATTTGTCACCGTTATATTAATAATACAGAGGAGGGATCTGCAGCGTGTAAGAACACTCCGATCTGTTGCTCGTTCAAGACCGGTGGGTCGATCAATGCGCATAGGATCAGGGTTCGGGAGACCCGTTGCAGCGCTTACCGGTCATATGTCTATTTGGAATTGGACACGAAGTTGCCGGTGAGTAGGTGGCCGAGTCCGGGAGTGGAGTTGGAGTGGATGGTGCCACGGTAGCCTGTTTGTCAATCTCAGAATGATCTGACTCTGCTACTCTTGCGGTTCATATCCAGATGGGACCCCAATAATGGAACTTTGTTCCAATAGTAACAACCTTTGATGGTTCTACTTAAACTTTTGTTGAAATTTTTTAATAAACTCTCTTCCAATTCTTTCCACAATTCTCTTCCTCAGGGAGAAGTTGTGTGAAGGAAGGTTTCAACAATATCTTTCGAGATCGTAGAATAAATAAGACAAATAAAATTAGAGTTGCGGAAGTATTGCGTGAGATTTGAAGCACGGTTGATCGACTACGAATTAAAATTTACAGTACCCAGTATTGGTTTTTGCTATTTTTCCCAAAAGCACTCACCACTCTTCCATAATTTCACTAATTGAGAATAAAAATAACAAACTAATTGAGAATGAAAAATAACAAAGAGAGTTGTGTTTATACGAGTTTATTCACTAATCCCTAACGTTAACAATATGTAGATCAAATTTTTCAACAGAAACTGAATTTAAAATCTATGATGTAAGTGTAACCATACAATCCACTTTATTCCGATGTATAAAATCTGACATCATTTCATTTTTGACATTTTCTATCAATAAATCCAATGTATTACCTGTTAATGGAGTTGTAACCAAGATCAGTTATGCAAAAACAGAGGATCTCCTTTCATTCATCGCTTCACCTATATTGAGTTTATTCATATATTTACCATGATTATATTCAGTGACCATGTGGAGGCCCGGGCAAAATATACAAAATGATACCCGTAATTTTATAAATTAATGAACATATTTTTTTATAAATAAGTTACAATGCATAGTTTTATAAATGAGCAAATTGTTATATAATTAATACATTACAAACATTTTTAAAACATCAAAATAGCCTATTACAAAAAAAAAAAAAAAATGCATTTAAAAAGGGTTTTATTCAAATAATGCACATCAAGGTCATTAACTTGTTCAATTTCAGATTTAGTTTTATACTTTTCATTATTGTCACCTTCCCTCAATTCTTCTACGCAATCTCATTGACCTAAGTTTTTACTAAAAAACTATCTAGTGTTTCTTTTTGTGATAGACTCAATTATTCTAATCATTTTTTCTTCCATGTTTCTTACAAAACATATTTATATAATTATTATAATTAACACAAAAAAAAATACAACAACAAATCAAATATTTAACTTTTAACTCTCAACAAAATCAACACAATAAAATTCATAAAATTAATATAATAAAGCTACAAAATCAACACAAATTAAAAATTATTCAAAACTTTGACATAAATATTAAATAGTTAATAAGTTTAAGAAAATATTGATGATCTGATAACTTTAACCTTGTGTAATGTTTGTTGATAAAATTGGTATATTTCATTCAAATACAAAATTATAAAACTGTGTGCGTAATAAACAAACAAATACATATAAAATACGTAAAATACGAGTATTATACACATTAAATACATACACAAGACCTAGAGTCGGGCATTTTACGTCATCACAACATCATATGCTAAAGTGGGTCGTTAACCTAATATTCTTTTTTGATTAAAAAGTTTGAAAGAATAATATTAAATGCCTTGAGAAAAAAACATTAAAATGCAAATATGAATTTATTGTAAATTCATTCTTTTTTATTAAAAAATTAGAAAGAATAACAAATGATTGTCAACAAAATAGTAAATGCAAAGTGAGTTTATTGTAAATTTATTTATTTTTATTAAAAAATTAAAAAGAGTAACAAATGATTGTAAACAAAACATTAAATACAAACATGAATTTATTGTAAATTTATTTATTTTTATTAAAAAATTAGAAAGAATAACACATAATGAGATTAGTTCATTAAATAAACATGACATATTTTTTACAACTTTTTATATGAAGTTTTATATGTATATAGAATAGATCGATTTGGGTCGGGTTACTTGAGTTTTCATGGGATAAACCCGTGACCCAACTCAAATTAATCAGGTTGGATATTTTAGAACTCAACCAAACCAAAACAACTTATCTAACCCAATTCAAACTAATCCAAATAATTTGATTTGATCTGGTTGGTCGATTTGTTAAACACTCCTACAAATAACTAATCATAGCCCACACAACATAATCGCGGAGAGTTGAACCTTATATTGCTAATGGGTAAGAGTGTACTAATCATTACCTCAATTAAAAAGTTTGTGTTCTAACTCAAAGCATCCAAATTAATCCACTTGCTTTATATAAAAAGAAAAATGTATTATATATGCTAAATGTCAATATTATTTTTTAATGTTGACACTCTAATCACACAAAAAAGGGGTTAACTCGTTGAAACGTTACGTAACTAGAATTACTCTCTTAATTACTCTCTTAATTTAATCTGATAATCTCTCATTTTCTGTTACTGATGTATATTTGCTAATTAAGCTCCAAAGAGCATCTTAAATGTGAATATGAATTATAAAAAAATATAATTATCATATAAAAAAATCAATGTAATTATTGATATTCAATATTAAATTGAGTTGGTAAAAAAGAATTTGCAATTGTCAAAATAATTGTCTATTTTTAGACAGTCTGTTAGACAACCATTTATTATTAACTTATCAAATTACTATAATTATATCATTAAAAAAATTAAAAATTAAAAAAATATATTTAACACCTCATTAAAATATATATAATTTATAAAAACATTAAAGACTAACTTTTAACTTAATTGTCTATCAAATTTAATTTTATACCATATAAAAAATAAGTCTCTTACTGATAATGACATAATATATGTTTTTTAAATACAATCGACTTTTATATTAAAGATGCTCCTAACATGGGCGCCGTTTTTATGTTGTAAGTCACCGTGCGGTACATCTCGGTACCATTCGTGGCTTCTGCACACTTCGCCGCGTGTGCATATTAAATACTTTAATTAATGCCATGCAGCAACTTCCAGTTTTACCCTTATTTTTTTTCTCTTTGCTTTCTTTTGTCTTTCCACATATTTTTGAACGATTCTCTTTGCACAAGAAAACCTTTATTTTATTTTTCATATTCATTTGGGTATTTTGTATTTCTGATATGGTTATTTATGAAACAAGAGTTTTATGAATTTTTAAATATTAATCACAAAATTCATATAAGATTATACATAAAAAATTAATGGTATTTATTTAAAAAAACTAATAAATACTATTAATTTTGTATAATCTTATATGAATTTTGTGATTAATTCATAAAAACTGATTTTATTTAAAAATTAGTTTTTAAATAAACCCATAAAAAACATAAAAACTGATCCCTAAACCCATAAAAACTATTTTTATTTTTATTTTTAAACAAAGGTGAGTATTAATATTTTAAAAGTAATAAAACATTTATTCCTTAAATACCCCATTTCATATATTTTATAATTTAAAATATTATTACTGTAAAATGGTATAAAATGAGAAATACAAAATATTGAAATGAAAATGAAAAATCAGATAAAGGATTTCTTGGTGCAAAGAGAATCGTTCAGATGATGTAAAGGGAAAGACAAAAAGAGGAAAAGAGAAAAATAAGAATAAAACTGGAAGTTGCTCCATATAATTGAAGCATTTAGTATAGACACGGGGTGTCAAAGTCCAATAGTACTATTTTGCCCTGGGTCCGCACCTAACCAAACAGTATAGGTCACACGCTTTCTAAGAAGGCCACGCACTTTCTAAAATGAATTTCAAAAAACACTTAAAGTAGACTTAAAGCTTACTTATACGTAAACAATAATTCTAATTGACCCAACATTGGTCCGTACCTGTCCAAATTCAATAATTATTTTCAAAATTATATATTTTTATGCTTGTCACATGAAAGTGCTTATTTTTAATCCGTACTAAGATAGACTCATTTAGGTAGAGTGGGTATAGAGGGTGTTTTTAATCAGAATATTTAAAGAGTAATATTTGATTAACATGTATACTTTTTAAATATATTTTGTTGATATTACTTTTAAAAAATATTGAATTACCTTAAATAACATGTTAATACATAATTTAAAATAATTCAACAAAATATTTATAAATACTAAAACGCACATGCAGCACTTATATGCACCCATTGATTATCTCACAATAAAAATATTTGGACATTTTTTTAAATATAAATCTTAAATGAAGAATATTAATCTAACTATTGTAGTTGTATTTTTTTATACAATTACAATACTCACAGCTATTGAATTATTTATTACATGTGTAACACTATGATTATAAATCTTAAATACAAAACTCTATAGTTGGAAGATTCTCTGATAAATAATTTACTTAAATGATTACAAGAAGTTTTTTTTTTTTCTTTTTAAATGATTTTCTTTATAAAAATAAGCTAAATTGAGCTTTCAATGTGGAAGTTTGTTCCATCACATTACATTTATAATGAATCAATTGTCATTTCTCAAAGAAAAACATTTCTAAACACTTTTCAAAAGTCAAAATATACCAAGGGGATCAAAACTAACTTAGGTTTTAGAAGATGTATAGAAAGCTATTCTAACATTACATTTTAAAAAAATATTCAAAATAATACTAAAAATATTTAAAACAATTAATAAATATTAAAACTCATATGCAACACTTACACACACATTGATCATCTCACAATAAAAACATTTATACATTTTTTAAATATAAATCTTAAATAGAAAACATTAATACTACAACATTCACAAATCATTAAATTATTTATTACACATCTTAAAATAAGTAATGTCCGTTCATCTAGCGATTATTAGTATTAGCATTATCCATCTTAAATTGTTAAGCTTATACATAGCATTCTCCTTAGCTAATTCCATAAATTATAAACAAAAAGATGTAGTAATAAATATTAATTAATTTCAACTATATACATTTAAATCTTTTTACTTAAAATCATAAGTTGGAATTTCATATTACCTAGGAGTTTTTTTTGTTCATAATAAAAATAAAAGTGTGACCGTAATAATTTGCGTGGTCTCAATCTCTGCGTTTTATGGCCTTAAGATGAAAGAACGCAATCCCCCACGCCATCCTTTATACAAAAAATTTATGTAATGTTGACATGCCTCAAATGAAATCTTAAAATTAAAAAACTAAAGACACGCGTCAAATGCGTTAAACGTAACAATGTGCGCACTAGCATTATCCAATCTTGAAATTTAAGAATCTTCCTAGAAAACATTGACAAAACACGGACTAGCATTACTATCTTGAAATTTAAGAATCTTCCAAAAAAAACATTGACATGGACTAGCACTAGCACGCCCTTTAAAAGCACCCATGCAATGCAATCAAAATTGCAATGCAATCGAAATCTAAAATCTCTCAGCTCTGCTCTCCTTTTCTCTTCTCTGCCCACAAAATGACAACCCTCCTCCTCTCTTCTCTCCTTATTCTACCGGCGCTTCTAACATTTTCCGGGGTAGTCACCGCAGCACCGCGCTGCACCGAATGCGGCTCCACCCCTGTTCCCTACCCACTAAGCACCGGACCGGATTGCGGCGACCAAGATTACAAGATCCGATGTGCCTCCGGCACACTCTGGTTCGACGCCCTCAATGGCTCCTCCTACACAATCTCCTCCATCATCCAGGAAAACCAACGGCTAGTTATTCGTCCGGAGAGCTTTGTCGACCGAAACACTTGCGTCACCACTGATTTTAAAAGCCAAGGTCTCCAGCTCAATAGTAGCCTCCCATTCAATATCACGAGTAGTAATACTATTCTGTACTTGAACTGCACCGAGTCTTTGCTCCGTTCGCATCCGGACTGTTCTTCAATGAGCATTTGTCACAGTTATATCAATAATACAGAGGAGGGATCTGCAGCGTGTAAGAACACTCCGATCTGCTGCTCGTTCAAGACCGGTGGGTCGACCACTGCGCATAGGATCAGGGTTCGGGAGACCGGTTGCAGTGCTTACCGAGCTTTCGTCAATTTGAACCCGTAGTCGCCGGTGACTAGGTGGCCGCCTACGGGAGTGGAGTTGGAGTGGGTGGTGCCACGGGAGCATGTTTGCCAATCTCAGAATGTCTGTGACTCTGCTACTCCAAACTCAAGTTGCGGTTCAGATTCAGAAGCTGCTGGGCAGAAAAGATGCTTTTGCAATTCTGGGTTCCGATGGGACCCCATTAATGGAACTTGCTCCAATAGTAAGAACTTTGATGCTTAGTAAAAAAACTTTAATTTTTGTTGAAAATTTTTATCAACTTTACATCCAATATATTACTTTTTGCAGTTTTAGCTTGTCAAAATGATGGAACATGTGATGGTTCCCGAAGCCGGACCCCACTAATTGCCGGTGAGTGGAGATAAGCGAGGCCTTCGGCGGTTTGATGGGCTATAGAGAGGCGGCGCGGCCAGGTTAAGGAGCTTCTGGTGCTCAAATGAAGGCCGTGGAGGTGTTGGAAGATGGTCCCGTTTGGGATGTATTCATACACCAGTAATGGTTGTTCGAGGTCCACGCAACAACCGAGAAGACGAACGATAGAGCGGTGGTTCACTTGGCTAAGGATTCTAACTTCGTTGAGAACTTGATCTGTGCCCTTTGTGTTTCCAAGTTTGGCGCATTTTACTGCTACTACCATGGTATCCTCTAGAATGCCCATGAAGACCTCACCGAAGCCTCCAGCGCCGAGAAGATGATCTTTAGAGAAGTTTTTGGTGGCGCTTTTCATTTCTTTGCCTGTGAAGATTTTGGCGGATCTGCCATTGTTGTTGGCGTTGAGAATCTCTTCTCTTTCCTTTCTCAGTCGCTCTCTTGCCTCAATGATCTTCCATTGTCGACGTTTATACGAGAGGTACGCAATAACGATTGCTAGTAGAGCCGCCACTGGACCACACGTCAAACCTTAAAATAAAAATTTATAGGAGTTGATTTGGTTAGAAATTAAAAAGATTATAAAATTTGCAACAACGATCAAAGCAACTCACCAACAATTAATGGGGCCCGGCTTTATTTCAACACGTCAAACCTTAAAATAAAAATTTATAGGAGTTGATTTGGTTAGAAATTAAAAAGATTGTAAAATTTGCAACAACGATCAAAAGAAGATCGGAAAAAGTAGTAGTAACTCACCAACAATTAATGGGGTCCGGCTTCGGGAACCATCACATGTTCCATCATTTTGACAAGCTAAAACTGGAAAAAGTAATATATTGGATGTAAAGTTGATTAAAATTTTCAACAAAAATTAAAGTTTTTTTTACTAAGCATCAAAGTTCTTACTATTGGAGCAAGTTCCATTAATGGGGTCCCATCGGAACCCAGAATTGCAGAAGCATCTTTTCTCCCCAGCAGCTTCTGAATCTGAACCGCAACTTGAGTTTGGAGTAGCAGAGTCACAGACATTCTGAGATTGGCAAACATGCTCCCGTGGCACCACCCACTCCAACTCCACTCCCGTCGGCGGCCACCTACTCACCGGCGACGACGGGTTCAAATTGACGAAAGTTCGGTAAGCCCTACAACCGGTCTCCAGAACACGAATCCTATGCGCAGTGATCGACCCACCGGCCTTGAACGAGCAGCAGATCGGAGTGTTCTTACACGCTGCAGATCCCTCCTCTGTATTATTAATATAACGGTGACGAAGGCTCGTTGAAGAACAGTCCAGAGGCGAACGGAGCATAGACTCGGTGCAGTTCAAGAACAGAATAGTATTACCATCCGTGATATTGAATGGGAGGCTACTATTCTAAGTGTAATGTGATGGTAAAAACTTCTACGTTAAAAAGCTCAATTTAGCTTATTTTTATAAAAAAAATCATTTAGAAGGAGAAAAGACAAACTTTTTTTTTTGTCAGTCCATTTAGTATAAACACTAAAATATTATTTCGATCCATTCAGAATAAACACAAAAATATTATTTCACCATTGGGTCCATTTAGTATAAACGCTAAAATGCTATTTCACTCTTGGGTCCATTTAGTATAAACACTAAAATATTATTTCACCATTAGGTCCATTTAGTATGAACACTAAAATGTTATTTCAGTCCATTTAGTATAAACACTAAATGCTATGTCAAAGTACATTAAAGCTTGTACTTGTAAGTGCTATTTCACCCTTGGGTCCGCACCTATCCAAACAATACAAGTCACACGCTTTCTAACACGCTTTCTAATAAGGTCACGCGCTTTCTAAAATTCAATTTCACTAAAATTCAATTTCAAAAAAATTCAAGTAGACTTAAAAGCTAAACAATAGTTTTATTTGGCCCAACATAAGTCAGTCCGTACCTACTAAATTGCTAAAATGCTTAGCAAAAGAAACTATAAATAAAATGGTCTAACTTTATTTATTCAATAATTATTTTCAAAATTATATATCTTTATGTTTGTCACATGAAAGTGTTTATTTTTAATCCGTACTAAGATAGACTCACTTAGGTAAAGTGGGTACAGAGGGTGTTTTTAATCAGAATATTTAAAGAGTAATACTTGATTAACATGTATACTTTTTAACCATATTTTGTTGATATTATTCTTAAAAAATATTAAATTACCTTAAATAACATGTTAATGCATAATTTAAAATAATCTAACAAAATATTTATAAATACTAAAACGCATATGCAGCACTTATATACACGCATTGATTATCTCATAATAAAAATATTTGTACATTTTTAAATATAAATCTTAAATGGAGAATATTAATCTAACTATTGTAGTTATATTTTTTATACAATTACAATACCCAGAATTATTTATTATAAATCTTAAGATGTGTAACACCATGATTATAAATCTTAAATATAAAACTCTATAGTTGGAAGATTCTCTGATAAATAATTTATTATTACCTGTAAAGAGTTAACATGAACGGATAATTACTTATAAGAAATGACAAAAAAAAAAAGTTTGTCTTTTTTCTTTTTAAATGATTTTTTTTTATAAAAATGATTTTTTTTTAACGTAGAAGTTTTTACCATCACATTACACTTATAATAAATCAATTGTCATTTTTCAAAGAAAAACATTTCTAAACACTTTTCAAAAGTCAAAATATACTAAGGAGATTAAAACTAACTTAAATTTTGAAAGATATATAGAAAGTTAATCTAATCTCTGTCAGTTCATGCACATTACATTTAAAAAAAAACCAAATTATTAAATTATTTATTACACATTTTAAAATATGTAATATCCATTTATTTAGCTTATACATAGCATTCTCCTTAGCTAATTCCATAAATATCACTTCTTTTTCCGATCAATATCACGGATGGTAATACTATTCTGTTCTTGAACTGCACCGAGTCTATGCTCCGTTCGCCTCTGGACTGTTCTTCAACGAGCCTTTGTCACCGTTATATTAATAATACAGAGGAGGGATCTGCAGCGTGTAAGAACACTCCGATCTGCTGCTCGTTCAAGGCCGGTGGGTCGATCACTGCGCATAGGATTCGTGTTCTGGAGACCGATTGTAGGGCTTACCGAACTTTCGTCAATTTGAACCCGTCGTCGCCGGTGAGTAGGTGGCCGCCGACGGGAGTGGAGTTGGAGTGGGTGGTGCCACGGGAGCATGTTTGCCAATCTCAGAATGTCTGTGACTCTGCTACTCCAAACTCAAGTTGCGGTTCAGATTCAGAAGCTGCTGGGGAGAAAAGATGCTTCTGCAATTCTGGGTTCCGATTGGACCCCATTAATGGAACTTGCTCCAATAGTAAGAACTTTGATGCTTAGTAAAAAAAACTTTAATTTTTGTTGAAAATTTTAATCAACTTTACATCCAATATATTACTTTTTCCAGTTTTAGCTTGTCAAAATGATGGAACATGTGATGGTTCCCGAAGCCGGACCCCATTAATTGTTGGTGAGTTACTACTTCTTTTTCCGATCTTCTTTTGATCGTTGTTGCAAATTTTATAATCTTTTTAATTTCTAACCAAATCAACTCCTATAAATTTTTTTTTTAAGGTTTGACGTGTGGTCCAGTGGCGGCTCTACTAGCAATCGTTATTGCGTACCTCTCGTATAAACGTCGACAATGGAAGATCATTGAGGCAAGAGAGCGACTGAGAAAGGAAAGAGAAGAGATTCTCAACGCCAACAACAATGGCAGATCCGCCAAAGTCTTCACAGGCAAAGAAATGAAAAGCGCCACCAAAAACTTCTCTAAAGATCATCTTCTCGGCGCTGGAGGCTTCGGTGAGGTCTTCATGGGCATTCTAGAGGATACCATGGTAGTAGCAGTAAAATGCGCCAAACTTGGAAACACAAAGGGCACAGATCAAGTTCTCAACGAAGTTAGAATCCTTAGCCAAGTGAACCACCGCTCTATCGTTCGTCTTCTCGGTTGTTGCGTGGACCTCGAACAACCATTACTGGTGTATGAATACATCCCAAACGGGACCATCTTCCAACACCTCCACGGCCTTCATTTGAGCACCAGAAGCTCCTTAACCTGGCCGCGCCGCCTCTCTATAGCCCATCAAACCGCCGAAGGCCTCGCTTATCTCCACTCTTCGGCTGTTCCTCCGATTTGCCACCGAGATGTAAAGTCTAGTAACATACTACTAGATGAAAAACTGAACGCAAAGATCTCTGATTTTGAAATTTCTCGTTTAGTCTATTTGAGTCATATCTCGACTTGTGCTCAAGGGACATTAGGTTATTTAGATCCAGAGTATTATAGAAATTACCAGCTTACAGATAAGAGCGATGTGTATAGCTTTGGAGTAGTGTTGTTCGAGCTGCTGACTTCACAGAAAGCTATTGATTTTAATAGGAACGAAGATGAGGAGAATCTGGTGGTTTATGTGCAGAAGAAGGTGGATGAGCAGAGGTTGATGGAGACGATTGATCCTATGTTAATGATGGAAGCTAATAACTTGGAATTTGGAGACCATAAAGGCATTGACTCTTCTTGCATTGGAATGCTTGGAGGAGAAGAGACAGAATCGACCTTCAATGAAAGAAGTTACTGAGGAGATTGAGCATATTATGAGGATTGAAATTGCTGGAGAGACAGAGGCCTGATTTTTTCTTTTCGAGCCATGCTAGACGTACAAATTTCTCACAAATATCCCGACTCAATTGTTACGTCCACTTTCTCTTTCTACCTCGTTTGACGGCTCCTTTTTTATGGGCATTCAATTTTTTGTTTTTTTTTTAACACCATCTTCTTTTCTTCCACCTCTTCTTCTGCAGTGAATAGTGGAATTTTTTTAGTGTTATATGGACATAGCATAAATTTTAATTAATATTTTTAAATTTTTTGTGAATTTATTTTAAGTATTTGATTACAGAAAATATGTGCTCCCTTATAAAAAACGAAATCATTGATGATAAATTATTTTTATTATAATAATAAAATAAAAATAAGTTAACTATTTTTATTAAAAATAATAAAAGTATTTTTCTAAAGTAATAAAATTACTTTTATTAGAGGAATAAAATTATTTTTTTATCAAAAGAATAAATTTATTATTTGTTAAAGACAATTTAGTACTAAAAATATAACAAATTTATTTTTTTATAATAACAATTTTACCAATACTAAAAGTAATTTATTAAAATACTAAAATTAATTTTTATTAAAAAATAAAATTATTAATCTTTTATTAAAATATTTATTTTTCTCTTAAACTCACATCATTACATCACATCACGTTAATATTTCTCAAAAAAATTACTAATGAAAATAATACTACCAAATATTTTAAAACTTAGTTAATAACAATAAAAATTATGTACAACACAAATATAATCACTAATTATATATCTTATGATAAAATTATTTTCACATTGTTAAACATAAATCTTAAATCATTGAAATTAAACTATATCTTAACTTACTCAATTTTACTGATTCTTTTATTTTAATTAATCCACTTACTATATATAAAAATAGATGTAGAATCATACAAAATAGGTGGGTTAACTCATTAAAACGTCGGTGTAATTAGTAATTAGTAGAATTACTCTCCTGGTTTAGTCACTTGAAATTTGTATATATACGGTGGAATATTGGATAAACACGAACCTACGTTTTAAGTTTCTTGTTAATTGGGTCAAATTGGTTAACTCGGCGGCTTTATGGCTTATTCAAATTAGCCTATATAATAGGGTAAATTTCAACTATATATTATACTTAAAGCCTAAAAGGAGTTGAGTCTTCGTTCTTTAAAGTTCAATGAAACTAAGCCTATTAGGAGGGTAATAATGCGCCTATTAGGAGGGTAATAATGCACACGGAGACTCGAGGGTTGTTATAATTTTAAAAAGTAAAATATTTAGAAAATAATATTTTTTCGTTTCTTAAAAATAATATATATATTTTTTATAAATTTTAACTATATATATTTTATTTATTTTTAAATATTTAAATATAAAAAGTTATATCTAAATTACGAACCAAATCAAATGACAGTCTTAATTTCCTTGTGTTAAAATGCTGACTATTATTTTAATCTATGAAAACGAAACATTAATTTGCTAATCGACCTCTTATGCCCTCCGCTTAATTAGAAAGCATGAACCTAAAAATTATTTTCAAAAAAAGTCAACGATGGATCTTTTAAAAAGCCAAAGTCCACTAAGGCTTCTCCAATAACGTTAACGTATATTTAATCCTAGATACCTAAGTTGATTCAAGTGCATAAAATTCCTGCTCATTATCATTCAATAATTAAATTTTATATAACTACAAGTCATAAATAGAGAATTAAGGTGAAAAATACTTACAAACAGTACAATAGTCAATTGAACAAACTAATTAAATCTCAATTGGCCAATCAACTTACATAAACCTGAAATAAATCATATACATATACCAAATGATCAATCCCAAGTCAATTATGTCTAAATATATAATTATTAATCTAAATCACATTTAATCCACACCAATTTTAGATTAGAAACACCTAACATCATTCAATTTGACCAATTTCAAATTGAATGATCAATTAGATATTATTACTGTAAAATGGTATAAAATGAGAAATGCAAAAGATTGAAATGAAAATGAAAAACCAAATAAAGAATTTCTTGGTGCAAAGAGAATCGTTCGGATGATGTAAAGGGAAAGAGAAAAGGAGAAAAAGAGAAAACAAGTAGGAATAAAACTGAAAGTTGCTGCATAGAATTGAAGCATGTAATATAGACACGTGGCGGGGTGTCAAGTTCCGTTAAAGCTTCTCACTTCGCGTGAACGGTGAACCTGTAATTGTATGTAAGGACAATAGCGCTATTTGCCCCCAACAATGGGTTCGCACCTATCGAAACAATATAGTTTGACTAAATTGATTTAAGAGTAATGACAGATGTTTGCTGTGTTTGACGCCATTTTTAAGATGTAAATGTATTTAAGGATGTTACTCAATCGGTTTCAAAACATCACAACATTAAGTGTCAATGTAAATAATTAAATAAATAAAAAGCTTTGCTACCCACCGTACACTATTAAAAAAAGAAAAAACTATTTGTATGTTCAATGTCAATATTATTTTTTTAAATGTTTTGAGATGTGTTGTATTACATACATCTTAAAATATTTAAAAGAAGCTATATGTCAATGTTAAAAAGTAGTGTTGACACAAAATACATGTATAACATTAGTCTTAAAAAAAATTATAAGTAAAATAGTCTCGTAAGCATAATTTTACTTATTAATGAATTATTTTCAAAATTACATATTATATGTTTATTATCATGAAAATGTCTATTTATTTATAATCCAAGAGTCTTATTAGCTAGATTGGGTACAGAGAGTGTTTTTTATGAGTATATTTAAAATTATCCAATTTAAATTATTTGAGCTACTATCTTATTAAATAAAGAGTAATTAATTATTACAATTTAAAAAGCTAACAACGTTAAGATAAAAAGGAGAGAAAACATATTGCAACATAATAAATTGAAAGTTATGGAGTAGTACAAATCTTATAGTACTTGTAATAAAGCCTATTTTATAGAGCTTCTATTATTATCTTCTTTATATTACATTGTTTGAATATTTTTACTAAGAATTTATATTTTAAATGTATATAGTGATTTCAAAATTTAAAATAAAAGAAACTCTTTAGAAATATATTTTTTTGCCAAACATGGTTGACATTGTCCTTGAGGCTTAAGAGTTATTAGAATGTCTAAAACATTTTTAGGGACAATGTAAAAGTATGTGCTTTTTAATTATGTTTCGTACTCTTAAAATAAAACTAAATTTCATTTAAAAGAATAAATCAAATATGATAAATGCTTAAAAGATTGAAAATCTTACACCATTTAGTACAATATGACGTGAATAAACCTTCCTATCAAATTTGTATTTATTGAAAATTGTATTGGTTGGATGAATTTAAGTTATAAAGATAATGTGATATTGATTTGTAACAAATGATATATAGTTTTTAATCCCTCTAACATTACTATTAAACATAAGCTTGAGTAATGTTAAATTATCTCGAATAACGTATCTTTGACTTATTTTTACATGCATAAATTAATTACTCACTTAAAAGAAGTTTGCAGAGTCTTGTTACTACAAAATCCATTGCCCCATGTAAACCGGCCCGGATTGAACCTTATAAGCATCTCCCTTCTCCGACTATTCAAACTATTCACCACGTTGTAACACAAACAACTTGCAATGACGAAACACACATTTATTTGCTCACAAAATATATTCATGCAATTAATGCTAACTCATGCTTAATTTGTAAAAAACCCTATAATTGGAAGAATCTCACCATAAATAATTTACTTAAGAAAGTTAAGTTATTACCTGTAAAGAGTTGAGATGAATGCAGAATTACTTGTGGATATTTAATGACATAAAAAGAAGTTTTTTTTTTTGGGAGTGCCATATTCTTGAAAATGATTTTTTATTTTTATTTTTTATTACTGACTTTTAATCATATGAGAGATGTCATCCTTCCTTTTACATGAGACTAATTATTCCGAACTCGACATGGTAAAGGTATTTGGACTTGCCATTTCAACAGAGATTGATAAATGGGGCACGCCCAAGTTAGAACTCAGACCTCAAATATTACAATAAAATAAATATTTAACAATATAATAGCAAATGTTGTTAAAGAGAATGTTATTGAATATCAAAAAATATTGATAATATTTGAAAAAACATTATTTTTTCAACATCTAATTTTATCTTCATAAAAATGAACTTTTAATAATAACATTTATTTTTTGACATTAAAATAATACTTTTAAAAAAAAAAATCTTATCCATAATTAAAGATTTTTAACACAATTTTTTAATAATATTTTTAAAACGTGATATAATAAATTAATATAAATTTATTATTTTTATTTTTATAATATTCAACTTTAAAATTTTAATTATTTTAATAATATTTTTAAATATAATTAAAACTTTTAAATATTTAATGACATCTATTTTAACTATAATTTATTATGTTGTTAAATATTTATTTTGTTGTAGTGAAAAAAAAGACAAAGGAGTGAAGATGAAAAACAAAACAAAAGAGGAAAGACGTTCTGAAAGAGTTAATGATCACTGTTTTGCATAGATTAAACTCAATTGAAATCAGATATTTATACAAGACAGTTGACAGCTAACTAACTAACTTAGTAACCAACCAACAACCTATAACAGACTCTTAACCTTCCAGCTACCTGTCAACTAACTTAGTAACAAACCAACAACCTATAACAGACTCTTAACCTTCCAGCTACCGACAAATACAATTATATATACTGTTATAACAACTTAACAGTGGCCTAACTACATTAACTGTTACTACTCCTAATAGCCCCCACAAACTCAGTGGGGGAACTTGTTCAACCTGATCTGACGTTGGAACGTGCTTTGACTTCAATGGAACCTTGCTGAACCTTTTTCCGGACAAAATGAAGGTCGATTTCAACATGCTTAGTTCTAGCATGAAAAATTGGATTGACAGCAAGATGTACAACAACACTGCACCAGTGTTAAATTCTCTATCCCTTTTCCGTCTTTTTGCTTCATTCACAACCATCAAGTTTATATATTACAAAATACCCCGTATTTCTTAAAATACCCCAATAATATCTTAATACCCCCCTCAAGTTGAAGCGTGAAGATCTCAAACGCCCAACTTGCAAAATAGAAACTCAAAGTTCGCTTTCCCCAACGCTTTTGTAAAGATGTCTGCCAATTGAACACTAGTAGAAACATATGACGGACAAATCATCTCGAACAAAATGGCAGTCAGCCTCTACATGTTTTGTTCTTTCGTGAAAAATCGGATTTTAAGCAATGTACAAGGTTAACTGACTATCACAAAACAACTTCATACCCTTCGGATGTCGCACACCTAAGTCGCTTAAAAGTTGGTTAAGCTACTTTAACTCACACACTCTCTTTTTCTTTTCAAGGCTCAGGAAGTTAGATCTATCTCCAGACATGTGCCTGGAACAGCCGCTGTCTAGATACCATACGTCTTCGTTTTTGCATATCTACACAACATAAAATATTTTTAACTTTGGTACCCATGCTTGTTTGGGTCCATCCATGTCAGCATCAGTAAGAACAAAATTTTCAATCCATGCATATTTTCTTTTCTTTCTACGTAAGACATTGAATCTAATATTGTATGACTTTTCCTATGACATTTGTTGCATTTTGGTCTCTTGGTCAGTATTGTGTCGTACTCCTTTTGTTTAGACCCATGAGTGTAGCCTAGTCCAGTCTTGTCGAATGCATAATTTTGTGATCCTAACATCATGTCAAATATCTTTTGACCATTTGTGAATTTAATCACTTTGCAGTACAAGTCTTCATTTTCTTTTCTAAGACTTTCATTTTCATTTTTCAGTTTCCCAACAACTTTTTTAAGTTGTTCATTATCTAGAGACAGTCCGTCTAGCTCTTCTTGTTGGAATTCAATTTCCTCAAGAGCTTCTTCAAGACTATGCTTAAGTTTTTCATTCTTCCTCATCTCTTTACTAAGTTTTGACTTAAGCTCCTGAATATAAATGTTGAACTCATGCGATTTGTCAGTAGGTTCAGTTTCTTGCCATTAAGCATAATGCAGCCGTGTGATTTGAATCCATTTCATCTTCGCTTGAGCTTTGAATCATCCCATGTGGCTTTGAGGACTTTCTTGTATTTTCTGTAAGAGTTGGTGTTCTTCTTATATTTTATGGGGCATTCACTCTTTATATGACCTGGTTTGTTACAACTGTAACATATTAACTCTACAGGTTTAGACTCGGGTTTCTTTCCTTTGTGAAATCTTGAGTAAGAGTTATTCTTATTCTTTCTCCTAAGTAAGTTATTGAACTTTTTGGATAACATAGCCATGTCATCTTCTGAGTCTGAATCATTTTCAACATCAGTTTCAGCATTGAGGGCAATTGATTTCTTTTCTTTTTCCTCAATCTTGACCGGACACACTGTCTTTTAGCTTCATTTCATGAACCATTAATGAACCAAACAGTTCATCAAAAGTGTATTCAGCTAGATTCTTGGCTTATTCTATGATTGTGGCCTTGGGTTCCCATGCTCTGGGTAGACCTCTTAGAAATTTTCTAAAAGTTTCTTCTTGGTCATAGATTTTACCTAGGTTCTTCATCTCATTGATGTTTGTTGTAAACTGAGCAATAGGTTCGGCTATCGAATCAGTTTCCTTCATCCTATAGGTTTTATATTTTTCAACTAACAGTTGGAGCTTTTCCTTTTTAACTTGCAAAGTTCCTTCGTGGGTGACCTCTAACTTGTTCCAGATTTCCTTAGCGATTTCACACGCACTAACTCTATTGAACTCTTTGACTGATAAACTGCAAACAAAATGTTTATAGCTTGGTTATTCAATAGTTCTCTTTTCTTTTCTTTTCTTTAGCACTCCATTCGTCTATATCCTTTGGGATAGTAGCACCATCAACTATTTTAGTAGGCGTTGGACAACCGTGTGTCACAACATCCCACATCTCTATATCTTAGGCTTTAAGGTAATACCTAATCTTAGTTTTTCAGTGTGAATAGTTTTCTCCCTTGAACAGTGGTCGTCGGTTGGTGGAGTTTCCTTCACCTGAGAGATAAGTGGTTCTTTCATTTTGTCCTGCCATACTCAATCAAAGATGGTTAGATACTTTGATGGTTAACCTGTTCTGATACCAATTGTTGGCCCAGATATGTCCAAGAGGGAGGGTGAATTGGACACTTAGCATATTTTAACCTCCCTTTAAATTGTGTGGAATAATGAAAACAGATTAAACAAAGTATAGCAATGAGATACAGTGAATGTAAATGGGACAATCCAACAAGATTTATAGTGGTTTGGTCGCGCTTACATCCACTACCTAACCTCCTCAGTTAGGATTTGTTCAAACTCCACTATGGACCTTTTTATGAGTGAAGATCAAACGGAACACTTTCTCAGCTTACGAGTGTGAGAAGATCGTTTCTCTACTTACAGGTGAGAGAGAACCTATTCTCAACTTACTGGTGTGAGAAGACCGCTTACAACTTTGAGCACCACTTGCTCTGACTCAGTGACTTACCCGTCATTACAATATGATTAAAGAATGAGTTATGATTCCCTTTATTCAGAATAAAGTGATACTTACAACACTTTGGATTGAACCTTCTGTTGCCACAGATTTAGCGAAATATGTATGATGAAGTTTATGCTGAAAACAGGTTCAAATAGCTTTTGTTTTTGTTAATGGATTTTTGAAATAAAGAAGAAGAAGATCGATCAACCCAGAAGACTTGAAGTTTTTCTTTCAAAAGATCATAAGATCAAGCACAAGTGAAAGAAGACTAACTTTCAAAAAGTGTTTTGGCGCAAACGAAAACTGTCAATACGTTTTGAATGAATATCAGTTTCGTATTTCATTAGTTCATTTTTCTACTCTGAGGTAGCACATATATATAGGAATAACAGAGGCGCAATGGACTTGGTAATTTTGGCGCTCTAAGTTATTTCAAATATAACGTTAACATTTTTTCCAGAAATGGATGGATTCAGCTTAATGCATATTACGACGGTAGCACCTGAATCATCTGATCCTTTCATGAAAGATGAATGTTCTCACAAAGTTTTAGAACGCTTTAAAAAGTTCTGAAAAGTTGTTGTACGATTCTGAAAAGTTCTAAAAAGTATTCGTACGTTTTTGAAACAGGTTAACAGAAATGGCAGTAATGTCAGAACAACAAAAATATCTTTTCTGTTGTTTTGTTCCTTTGAGGGCACTCATAGAGCATCAGCGTCCTACTGAACAATGAAGTGAGGGCGCTACTAAGTAGTAAGCATCTTGACATGCTTTGACAATTAAACGACTTAAAGCATGAGGGAGCTACTTCGCAGTAAGCGTCGTTCTTTGTTTTAAAACGCGAAACATATGAGGGCGCTACTCAAGAGTAAGCGTTCTGAACTATTAAAAGTAGTTTTAAAATAATGTTTAAGCACACTAACGGATCGTGAGCGTCCTGAAAGTTACTTAAGTTGATTCTAAAGATGAGGGCGCTCCTACACAAGTAGCATCCTGATAATTCATTCAACTTATAACTTATAAACGTCCTTAAAGATAGAAATCACTTAAAGATAAAAGAAAATCTTTCAGCGAGCTGAAACTAAGTCAGCGTCCTGACATTCTCAAAGGTTGATAAGTGAAAGGTCACTACTAACAAGTAAGCATCCTTATTAATTAGATCAATTCAACCATGAGCGTCCTAACATTTTATCAGCATCCTGACTTATTACCAAGTCCAGGAGGGCGGTGCTAAAACATTAGCATCCTAAAAGACTTTATAAAAGCAGTTTTTGATTTCTCGATTAAAACACGATAAAACATAAAGTAACCGGATTAAATACATGCAACCAATCGATTAAAACATGCAGACATGCATATTGCTAAATCACATGGCATAGAAGGTCCTACAACCTATCATAATCTAATCATACAAATAAACATCTTGAAACGATCATGGTTTTCAAGAAGATTTTTTAATACGTTCGCCATGCAACATTGAATCTTTGATACCTTCAAGTAAGATTAGATATGCCATATGTGCAGTAATATCATGAACAAAATGTAGTTTTGTAATCATCAAAATCTTTCATAATATGGACATATTATCGTAAGGGACATGAGGATAGTTGGTTCAACATTATTTTGTATAAAAAAAAGTCTTTGAGTTTGAATTTTGATTTGATCAAAATTATTTAGGCCAATGATAAGAATATGATTGAATTAGAAATGGCTCTAGGAGAATGATGAAGGTTGTTTTTGTCTGTGTACTTGACTTGGCCATTAAGCATGTTTTGCTTGAGATTTTTTACACCCGTTGAGCATGTAGCTATAAACGTTGAACCACTTGTGAGCTTAAAATAGGTTTATGCAAATTAAGAATTTCATGAAGATCTCATTGAACTCTAGAAATTTTTTGAATATCACTTGAGGCGAAATCCTAGGCGTCGTACCATTAGAAAAATGATTTAGGCCATTTTTGGATCGTTTGAGCCATCAAGCTTACCTATTTACATGTATACCCCTAGTTACCCATTTTGTGCTTAATTAGACCTTTTCTTTGTCACCTAGCCAAGCTTAATAATTTAATTCCTACTTTTATACCTTCACCCTTAACACTCTAATTATTTTGGAGCTTTGCAAAAGCTAGGAAGGATGGGAAGTTGAGAATGGAAGGAGACAATGAAAGAACTTGTTTATTGTTAGAAACAAATATGAAGTGCTACACTTGTGTTAGAAAGAAACAAAGTTTAGGGGTGTAGTAGCTGAAAAAAAGAACAAAAAAAAAGAAAAAAAAGAAAAAAAGAGAATGAAAACAAACAATGGGGGGGGAGTTGAATTCAAAAATCAAGTTGAGGGTATATATGAATTGTTTATAATGGTTCTACAAGATGATTGAAATGATTGAAGGGTTTAGGGTGTTTTAAGCCTTGTTCATACTTATTTATCCTACCTTATCCCTAGCCTACATTGCAAGATTAAAAAGTCTCCTTGATTCCTAGTGGTATGCTAGTCTACATTAGTGGAGAGTGGTGTGAAAAATGAGCCTATGGAGTTTGAATTAAGTCTATATATAGAAAGATCGATTATTGTTGCATAAAGCAACCCAAAACTGAAGTAGTTAAATGTAAATGGTTAAACACATACACACACACACACAAGCGAAGAGTCAAAGGTAGAGTATGTTGACCTAAATGGTTTTCCACTTAGAATTTTTCTAAGTGTTTTAATGCTAACAAACAATATAACCATGGTGCTAATGGTTGATTTGAGCATGTTTCAGCACCAAGGATAAGTCAAAAGGCCAATACAAGAGTCAAGTGATCTCAACTCAACTCAAGTGGATAAAAAAAAGTCAAAGTCAAAGCTTGGACGACTTCACACGATGATAAAGGATGAGAGCTTACAAGTATAATTAGAATTAGGTTGTAATTTTTCTTTTTTTATATTGCTCATTTATTTCCAAGTATTTGCGTGCATGCATCATATTTTAAAATCATTAGTTTTTGCAAAGTCAAATCGGTTTTCATATTGGTCAAACTTTTGACTTTCATCAAAATTGCTTCAAACACTGGCATGAACTTCAATTTGATTATGATTAGATGTTTTCAAGTGTTTTGAATTTGTTTAATCGAGAAAACATGTTTTAAGTTTCTGTGTCAACCAGAAACACATTTCTCGTATAAGAAATGTGTTTCCTGCAGTCTAGTGTGAAATTTTTCACTTGGACAGACAGAAACATGTTTCTTGTTTAAGAAACACATTTTCTGTTGTCCAGAATGAAAATTTTCACACGGACAGACAGAAATACGTTCCCTCTAAAGAAACGTGTTTCCTCCATTTTTCCCAGATTGGTGCATTCTGGAATTCAACAATGAAACACATTTCCTCTAGAGAGACACGTTTCCTATGTTAGGGGTAATCTAGGAATTTCACATAGAAACGCATTTCCATGTGTTTTGGCAGAAACTGGGATTTCAAGCAGAAACGCATTTCCTTGTGTATTGGCAGAATGCAAATTTTGCCAAATTCAAATAGAAACGTGGTTCTTCCTTAAGAAACATGGTTCTTACTTTTTTGAAGTGTTTTTCTATAAATATGTGTCTTAGCTCATTATGAGCAACTTTTGCAAAATCTTTTGAAACTTGTGCTTTTATTTTGTTCTTCTCATTTTCAAAACAAAATCAAGTTTCTTCAAAAATGATTTTGAAAGAAAAAGGTTTTACATATTGTTTTTCTTACTTTGTGAAATCTCTTAAGCTTTTAATCTTTTTTTCTTGAGAGGAATCATACTTAGAGATTTTCGATTTTTGAGAAACATATCCTTGATTTGAAGCATTTTGCTTCTCTTTTTGTTTTGGGTTTTCTCTTCAAGCTTCAATTTGAAATCTTCTTTTGAGAGAAATCTCTTAGACTCTTAGGGAACTGAGTGCTTGATTTCTAAATCTAGAATTCCCTAAGTTTAACTGTTTTTGTGAGAAAATGAGAGAATGAACTATAAACTCTATCTTCCACATCTTCTCATTTTCAAAAACAACTAGAGAGAGCATTTGAATGAAAAATCATCTTGGTGATTTTGGGGCTTCAACTTTTGCATCAATCATGCACATTTTTCAACATCATTCAAATGAGCAATATGAGATCATGAAAGGTATATAGTTGTAAGTTTTCACAATCCATGAGCTTTAATTTCATATCTTATATTGATTGAAATTGTTATATCTTGAGCTTCATTGGAATATTTGTAATTAGAGTTTTGGTTTGTTTTAAGATTGAAACAACCAAGTCAAGTGAATTTGATTCACTTAAGATTCCTAGGTTAGAATCGAAGGTAGTTTCACCCTTTCTCTTGAAAATGGTCAAGTGGTTCATCTTTAGCCCAGTAAAAGGATTTTAGGTTCTTCCTTATCCTGTAAAAGGAAGTAGTCGGTTTATCCTTAGCCCGTAAAAGGATAGGCTTGTCTTGAACCTGTAAAAAGGCATTTGTAACAATTTGATTCACACCTAGTAAGTGAATCTGAGCTAGTGGAATCTTAGAGAGGTTTTCTCTAGGTGTGGACGTAGGAAATTAGATTTTTGAACAACATAAAAATTTTGTGCCTTTGCATTTAATTTCTGCACTTTATTATTGTACATGATCTATTTGATTAAATGCCTCATCAAATTGAAGGATCACACAAGATTAATATAAGATAAATTTTAAATTGACTTAATTGGCCAAGACACCCAATTCACCCCCCCTCTTGGGTGACTATTAGAGTATGGTGAAGGTTGGATTGAAATTCTAGACTTTCACAACTTTCTAAGTTTTCATGGTAGTTATGACTTATGAGCAATCTTTTAGGCCATGTTTTCAAATTTGAGTTGAATCATTACTTATTTTAGGTAGTTTGTGTATGTTCACCATTTTGTTTGCATTTTATTTGTGTTTTCTTTTCTTTGCTCAGAGACTAGCAAAGTTTCGAGTTTGTGGTATTTGATAAGTTGTTTTCTAACCATTTGTTTCATAGGGTTATTAGTGATAATTGCGTATATTAGGACTATTATCTACTCATTTGTTGCTCTATTTTGTAGGGTTACAAGTAAGGAGGACAAGAGAATCAAAGTCAAAAGTGGTAGTGAAAACCAATACATGGAGGCCTAGGCTTGGAGAATGGAAGCCTAGGCTCTAGGAAGAAGAAAATCAAAGTTGTAATTTCCAGCAAGTGAAGTGGAGGTTGGGGAGCCGAGTGATGAAGTGAAGGAAAGAAGAATCAGTGTGTGGGCACCTAGGTGCCAAACATGGGTGCCAAAGCACCGGGTAGTTTAGTCATACTAGGATTGGGATGCAATTCGTGCGAATTTTCCTTGTTCCTCTTTCATACTTGTAAATAGGACATTTAAAAGCTTAGGAAAGGCAAATCCATTTAGAGAAGCAGTCAAGGTGAAAAAGAAGAACAAAAACACATGGAAGAGTGAAGCCGATTGAAGAATTTGGTGGAACCATTGTTAAATCTTTACATTATTTTTTGTTCTCTTGTATTTGAGTATCTTTCTTTCAATTATGTTAAATACTATTGACTTTGAGTTTTTATTATTAGTTATTGGATAGATTAGTTTCTAGGATTGCAATTGGAACTCTCATGTAACTTGGAGTTTATGTGATTATAATAGATTTTTCTTAGTTAATATTGAGTTGTTTATTTTAATCTATGCCTATTGCTTCTAATTAACTAGCCAATAATTAGATTGATTTGGTGAATCTAGATGAACTTGGAAAAAAGGATTTTAGGTTTAGATTTGATTAATGCGACATATGATAAAAAAAAGGTAGAAACTATGAGTTCATGTGAGATAGAAATACACTCATATAACATATGTAACCATTGCGAGCATGATGAACCTAATGAATCTTGTTTGATTTAAATCTCATAGGAATATAGTGATTTAATTAAATGAAATATTTTTACTTGACCATCGGAAGAGACTTGTAAATAACTTATGGCTCTTGGTTAACAATTCAAATTAATTAATTACTCAAAAAATGAGTAAATAAACCTAAGTGAAGTGCGGAGGGAAAATTGTAATAAGTTTCTTATATTTAATTTATTGATTTATAACTTGTTTAGTTTAGTTTGTAGTTTTCAATTTAGTTATAGTTGATTTCGTCGTTTTGTTTAAATAAGATTAAGTTGAGATAATCTTAATAATTTACTAGAAATTAGAGATAAATCTCTGTGGAAATAATACTTTACTCTTCACTATATGATATTGTGCACTTGTAATAATTTCACCATAGATGGGAAGGGGAAAAAACACTTAAATTAGTTTAGAGTAAGAGACAGAGAAGGAGAGAACTCATAGATTGGTCTAGAGTTAGGGATATAGAAGGAGAGAGGAAGGACACTTACAAATTTTGGGAAGGAGTGTTTTATTATTAATATCTTTATAGATTTAATTATCTATATATGTCAAGTCATTGATTTAAATGAGAAAAAGAAATGATGGGCCAAAATTATGACCTAATAATTGCACAATAGAATAAATTCCACAATGGGCTTTAAATAGAACTAATTAGATGAATGTATAGGCCAATCATCATCCTTTTTTTTTTTTGACAATTTGTAGTATTTCTTGGGTTAGATCTCATACATATATATACAAATCCTTGAAGATCAATAAACCAAAGTTTTCTTTCTTTTTTTTTTTGAAACCCAACAGATCAAAGTTAAGGGTAGTATAAATGCTCACATTAAGGCTCAATAGGACACCACATATGATGATGACAAGATTTGGACACTCCATCTTATATGAGGAGGGTACATGCCTGGCCAGAGGATAAAGTTGTCGTCATTGGCCATGGGACTATTTCATTTTTAATTATTTCTAGGATAAAAGTCTATGATACACATCATATTTCAAATCTTTTTTTTTTTGAGAGGACATATATCATTAAGTTAGATGATACCCTTAATCTCTAATAGCAAGACTAACAAGGTTGCCGTAGAAAGGGCCATTTGATTTCATGTTGGATTTTTTATTTAACCTAATTAATTGACTCTCAACTCAAAAAAAGAAGATAAAACCAACCCTCATTGTTTGTTTCAATGTTATAGGTTTAATGAAGATAGTGACTTTAGGTGGAAAACTACATGTGTTGGACATTAGAGACATGACCTTAGGTGGAAACTCACCTTCAGGCACCTATTGGAATTTCCATTTCATAAGACTTGTTCCATCTAGATCCGTCAGACAGCTGGATAACCTTGTGTCACTACTAACAAATATTCGCTTGACCCATGAACAAGATAGGTTTTGTTGATCAGAATCTGATCAACACCAAGTAGATGAACACGTGTAGGAGATGATCCTATCTGGAATTATGAACTCTCCAGTTTCGGCGAGGGTTTATCAGCTAGGTCTAAGAATAAAAGAGAAAGCGATATGGCTATCGTAAGGAACACTGGTGTGGTGCCGCCCAAAGACCCTCTTATGCCTAAGTTAGAGCTTGTTCAAGACTATAGCAACACCTGTTGTAGAAAGTTGTTCCCACCTTATGGTGAGGGTGATAGGTCTTATTTATAGAGGAACTCCTCTGGCCAGAATGGCTAGCTGCCCAGTAAGCATGGTGCGACGTGTTGTTTTGTCGTTGGTTGAGATGAGTTGGATGAGCTCATCCATTCCAAGTTCATCTCAGAGTAGGAATCTTA
Source organism: Paratinospora sagittata (assembly GCA_035771175.1). Taxonomy (NCBI): domain Eukaryota; kingdom Viridiplantae; phylum Streptophyta; class Magnoliopsida; order Ranunculales; family Menispermaceae; genus Paratinospora; species Paratinospora sagittata. Next base: position 6,085,734 of record CM069606.1, on the reverse strand, counting down.
TCTCATCTCGGATGATCCTTATTTTCCTGATTTTTCTCGAAGGAAGAGTCCTATCCCTTCTCTATGTCGAAGTTTGTATCTGGGAGTGCACCTACCTCAGGTTTCTCGGGATATGGCGTGCCAGGAAAGACTCCTTAATCTTATCTGTTTCGTTTGGGGTTATCAGCTCGGATAGAGACCGAACTGTCAGCCTTGAACAGAATAGCACTGAGCTCGGCTTGGCTGGGTCGAGCTATCGCTATGATTGTGCTTTTGGGATTATCGTATTTATCATCCTGCTAAGTCATCTCGAACACGATCATAATTGAATAGAGCTCGATTTGACTGAGCTAATCTAGCGGTTGCCACTTTACGCGACTTTTCCCTCGTCACCTCGGCTCGTCCTTCTTCATATGTGGCTAACACATCGCGGAACGCCAACTCAGCACCTCTTCCAATATCCAGGTCAGCTCTAATCTGAGTTGACCATCCAACATTTACCCCCCAAGCCTTTTAGCCCTATTGGGGTGAAAGGCTTTCCATCATCGTAAATTTTGCTTGAGATTTGTGTTACTCGTATTATACATTAAAAGTGTTCTAGGTCACTTGACGTTCCTCGTGATTCGTCAAAAGTCAATCTGGGCATTGAAACCAAAGGTTGGATCAGAACCATCCGATGCTCCTCAAGATTTCACATATCGGGACCCGTACTGTCAAAAGTCATGTTGATTTGCTCCGATCGAAGCCATTAGATATTTCTCGAGATTTGGGACCACGACATCCAACGACTTTAAGTCGAGAAGGGCCCTCTATCAATAGTGGCTCTTACTCAATTAACTTTTCTATTCAAAAATCTTCTCTCCCACCTCAGAATTTTCTGGCTCATATTTTTCCCAGCTCGGTCATTTCGCAATCTGGTTCTAGATTTCTGTTCGGATTCTTACCTTCTCGAAATTCTCCTTATTCGGTATTTCCTTCCTCCCTTTCATCTCTAATTTGTTTAGTATTTCTGGCTTTCATGCTCCACAAAGTGGAAAGGATGCTGAGCAGCCGCTTCACAATGAGGCATTGGCTGCTCAGTCATTTGAGGAGAGAGAATCTAAGGGCGTTGAGATCCTTAACCAAGGTGAAGTCGCCCTCTGCTCTGCTCGGGACTGAGCTCGCAGTGAGAAGGTTCAAGGTGAGTCGAGCAGAATCGATCGTCGAGCCGAGGTGGTCTCCTCGGCCGATGAAGTGATTGGGGTCGAGGTCAAGTCTGACCCTGAGACCGAGTCGGACGACGGGGCCGAGGTGGCAGGTCCTTCATTTTCTATTGATGAATTCTCTTCCTTTATCACTAAGGACCACCTTTTGTATTTGAGGGTTCTATTCGAGATCCCATCCTCTGTCCTGATGCATGTTCCCCGGCACAGCGACAGGCAAAGCTGCCCTGAGAATGGTTAGGTAACCTTTTACACGGGTTTGTTTAAGTATGGGGTCATTCTTCCTTTACCCAAAGTCGTTTGCCATCTTTTGTCCGACCTGAGTGTTGCCCCAGCTTAGCTAAGCCCTAATATTTGGTGAGCTTTTCTCGACCTAATAGTGTTGTGGAAGGAACATGGCTTGCTCGACTTTAGCTCGACTGAGTTCAAGCTCAGCTACAAGCTCAAACTTCACCCTCGTTGTTCGGGCTGGTACTATGCGAGCACATGGGTGAGTGGGGATAAGTATCATGCCCTTATAACCGAGAACCCAACCGCTAACAAAGGATGGAAGGACACTTGGTTCCTTGTCTCAGGGAATTGGGCTAAGAAAGCTGGCATGCCGACCAGGTTTAAACACCCAGGTACCAAGCTGACCTCTGTCCTTCTCTATTTCTTTGCTTTTCTGTTTAGCTTGGCCTAACCCCTGCTCTTCTTTGTAGTTTACTGGGATAGCCCTAGTAAGACAGACGAAGCCGACTTCTCCAAGTTAGACGTGATTTACCAAACGAGCTACTTGGATTGTGCTTACAGGTGCATCTTGACCCCTGTTCACCTCTTTGGAGCAGGCCTCGTTCACTAACCACAAATTTTTACTGGTAAGTGACTTGTAATTTACACAAATATTTGATCCATGTACTTAGCTGATTTTGGTTCATCTGTAGGTTAACCGGCCGAACTCATGTCTGCCTGGAAGATGAGCACCCGGGCCTTCAACATTGAGTGGATGCGAGCCTTCTAGCAGGCTTAAGCGTCTGCTCTAAAGACGACCTCTCCCGCCGAGCAGGAGGCTCGGTTCCGGAGAGCAACCCCAGTCGGCAGCTCTTCTGCTCTTCCTCTCTCATCTCCTGTTGTTGTTGCTCCTGAGGAGGGTCTAATTCGACGTAAGAGCAAGAGTCGAGCACCTGACCCTATCGACCACCGACCTGAGAAGAGGTTGCATGATATGGGGCCTCCTGTTACTAAGATTGATAATCAAGATCTGGTAATTAGGGGGTACCAGATCGGACTGCCCCAATCCAAGGTCGAGCAACGGAAAGAGGACCTCGACAGGGACAACTCCTCTCAGGCTTTTGTGAAATGTGTTGAGGTAAGATGCATTTCCTCAATATTAATTGTAATTCGTCTTCCTACTTGGATTGACTTGTGCGTTTGTTCTTATTCAGGCTGCCCATCAAGTTTTCTTGGCCATGAAGAAGGTCAACGAGCTGCCAATATCTGCTGAGACTGTGCAGAGGAAGCTGAACTAGGAGATGGAGAAGAAGGTTAATGTGCTTAAGAGCAACCTTGTTAAGACCGAGTCTGAGCTGTCCTTCACCGCGTCTCGGCTGCAAAGGTCGGCCTCGGATAATGAACTTTTGAGAGCGAAGGTCGCTTTTTTGGAGTCCGAGCTTGCCAACTCAGGTCGTCGAGCTGTTCGGGAGTACAAAGCTTCTAGAGAGTTAGATGACCTGAAACGGGAAGAGTACGAGCTGGGTCAGATCCATATGAGGGTTGAATTCGGCAAATACTTTGCTGACAAGGTCGATATAGTAGCCTTCGACAACTTCATGGTCGAACAGCAACAGGAAGAGCCTACAGGAGCTGAAGAAAAGCCTGTTGCTGCAACTGAGCCGAAGGTCCAAGCTGTGAGGAAAGGCCAAGATGAAACTGAGACCGAACAACAACTGGCTACTGGGGCCGAGGTTGTGATGTTAGGCTCCTAAGCCTCTATTTCTTCCATTTCTTTTTGTAATCATGATCAGATTTCGAGCTTAAATACTTCATCCACTTTTGAATGAATCTTGTTCTTCACTTGTTGTGTTTTTCTTTCTCTACTTGACTTGAGCACTTACCAAACTACTTTATGCAGGTCGTCCTGTGAGCTCAGTTATAATCCTAGCTTGAGCTGCTCCTTAGGACTTAGTCGATTTTCAGAGCAGTAAGGTCGTAAGCTCGGCTCAATATGTCCGGTGAGCTCAATCGGTTTAAAGAGCTTGTCTCTGAACTTGGTCATTTTTTGGAAAATATATCCAGCGAGCTCAGCCCGGTTAGCATGTGAGCTCGGCCATAATCCGAGCTTGAGCTCGGCTCGATAAGTCTGATGAGCTCGGCCGTTCTCCGAGCTTGACCTTGGGCTTAGCCATTTTTTGGAAAATAAGTCCCGTCAGCGTTATTCTTCTAGGTGATGATCAAAAACATACTATGAGAATGAACTCCTTCCCGACGATAATCTGAACTCTGAAGAGTTGAGATCCCAAGGTACTTCAAGGATGACCTCCTTTTCGGCAATAACCTGAACTCTGATGAGCTCAGGTCCCAAGGTACTTTAGGCCTTAACCTTCTTCATGTTGATAATCCTGGCTTGAGCTCAGACCCCAGGGTACTATGGGTTTTCAGCCCCTTCTTGGGGATTATTTGAGCAAGGCTCGTATTCCCAAGGTATTAGTCGCTTTCTTTCGTGCCATCTCGTGTCGATAGTTGTTGGTAAACTCACGCAAAGTCGTTAAAAAACAAACTAGTTTATAAACTTTAACAAGAGATGACAAAATGATATGTCTAAGTTGAGTAGGTGACCCCTGCTAGCTATTCCTACTGAACTACTCATACTTGCTATAACTACTGGTAGTAAAACTTCAGATGCTCTACATTTCATGGCTTGGCGATTCATCTTCCAGCAAGGTCTTCCAACTCGTAGACTCCGTTCTTTGGTATGGAAATGACTCTGTATGGTCCCTCCCAATTTGGGCCGAGAGCCCCTTCTCCGGCCTTTCTGGTGTTGAGCATGACCTTCCTCAGTACCAGGTCATCGATTTTGAAACTACAGGGTCTCACTTTGGAATTATAGTACTTCGATGTTCTCCTTTGGTATGCAGCTAATCGAAGTTGTGATTGCTCTCACTTTTCTTCCAAAAGGTCTAGCTCGGCCTTTTATGCTTCTGAGTTCTTCTCTTCATTGAAGTACGAAGTTCTTAGAGTTGGAATTTCGATCTCCATTGGAATAACTGCTTCCATTCCAAACACTAGGGAGAAAAGAGTTTCTTCAGTCGTCGTTTTGTAAGACCATAATACCTCGGGGAGGTCATTTGCCCATGTTCCCTACTTCTCCTCGATTCTAGCCTTCAACGTATGCTTGATAATCTTGTTGACGGCCTCGATTTGACCGTTCGCCTGAGGATGAGCTGATGCCGAGAAGAAGTGGCAAATTTTGAGCTCGGAGTAGAATGAGTTGCACTTCGCATTATTAAACTGCTTCCTATTATCTGATATTATGGCGAATGGTACTCCGAATCAGCAAATAATTGACTGCCAGATAAATTTTGTCATCTTTTGCTCGGTTATGTGAGCTAGCGGCTCTGCCATTGCCTACTTGGTGAAGTAATCCACTGTTACAATGGCAAACTTAACTTGACCTCTGCACATTGGCAAAGACCCAATTAAGTCTACTCCCCATTGAGCAAAAAGCCAAGGACTCTGAATGAGAGTCAGATTTTCAGGAGGAGCCCTTATTATTGTAGCATGTCGCTGACATATATTGTAATGTCAAGCTGTCCTAAGGGCATCCCGATTGATCGTCGGCCAGTAATATCCCTGACGGAGTACTCAATACGCAAGAGCTCTTCCTTTAGAGTGATTTCCACATGTACCTCGTCAAGGACGAGCTGAGCTTGGTCTTCTCTCAAGTACTTTAAATAGGGCGAGTTGTAGCTACCTTGATACAACATGTGGTCAATGAGCACGAACATGGCTGCTTGTAGCTGTATTTTTCTTACCAGTAATTTGTGAGCTGGGAACTCTTCCGTGTTCAAGAATTTCATAATTGGGTCCATTTAAGAAGACTTGACCTCGGTGAGGCCGACCTGGCTGCTCTCCTTGATACTCCTGCTAGGCAGGTATTCTTTTGGCACTTGTAGAATGAGCTCATCCCCGGAAGAGGAGGCGAGCTTCGAGAGAGCATTCGAAAGGAGTTGTCTGCTCCTGGAACCTATATGACTTCATATTCTTTATAGTTGCTCAGTAGCTCTTTCACAATCTGCAGGTAAGCCTACATGCAATTATCCTTTGCATGGTACTCTATGGTGACTTGACCTACAACAAGTTTTGAATCACAACATATTGCGATTTTGCATACCCCCCAGTTGAGCGCCATTCGTAGACCAGCTAGAAGAGCTTCGTATTCAAACTCGTTGTTCGAGGCCAAAAATCCATACCAGAGAGCTGTAAGGTGTTTATCTCTTTTGGGCAAGACCAAAACAATGCCGGCCCCACTTCCTTGTTTGCATGATGAGCCATCGACAAATAGTTTTCATGTCAGCTCGAGCTCAGCTTCAACGTCATCATCCTCTTTTTGCATGGATGAGAATTCCTTTACAAAATCAGCTAGTGCTTGTCCTTTGACAGATATTCTTGGTCGATATTCAATATCGAACTCGTTGAGCTCAATAGCCCACTTGGTTAGCCGACCTAAGGTCTCCGGCTTCTGCAAAACCTGTAGCAGCTAGTGTCGCGTGAGCACGACTATGGAATGGGCTAGGAAGTATGGTCTTAGCTTCCGAGCTGAGGTGATACTTGCCAGGACCAACTTCTCTATTTTGGGGTATTTCGTTTCTGCATCGAGCAATGACTTGCTCACATAGTAGACAGGCTTTCGTATCTCCTATTCTTCCCAGACAAAAGCAGAGCTCAAGGCCGCATCAAATATTAAAAGGTAAAGGAAGAGCTCTCCGAAAATTGGTTTTGAGAGCATCGGTGATGAGCTGAGGTAAGTTTTGAGCTCTTGAAAAGCTTGCTCACACTCTTCATCCCATTTGACAGTTTTTTTTTTATTAATTTGAAAAACGATACACACTTATCCGTAGACTTTGACACGAACCGGTTCAGTGCAGCTATGCACCCTATCAAGCGTTGTACTTCTTTTACGTGTTTGGGTGGTTTCATATCTAGGATAGTTTGGATTTTTTCAGGATTTTCCTCGATCCCCCTCTGGTTGACCAAGAAACCGAGGAATATTCCTGTCATGACTCCTAATGTGCACTTGGTTGGGTTTAACCTCATATTCTAGTGCCTGATCGTGTCGAACACCTCTCTATGATTGTGAGGATGAGCTACCGATTTGATGCTCTTCACTAGCATGTCGTCGACATATACTTCCATGTTCTACCCAATCTTCTCTTCGAAGACCCGGTTCACCAGCCTCTGATACATCGCGCCAACATTTTTGAGGCCAAAGGGCATTACCTTGTAGTAGTACAACCCCCGGTCTGTTACGAACGAGGTCTTCTTTTCATCTCTGTGGTATATCATAATCTGGTTGTAGACAGAATAAGCGTCCATGAAGCCGAGCAATTCATGTCCGGCAGTAGCATCGACGAGTTGATCTATCTTAAGGAGAGGGAAGCTATCTTTCGGGTAGGCCTTGTTTAGGTCTGTGAAAGCAACACAGGTCCTCCATTTTCCATTTGATTTTCTAACCATCACGACGTTGGTGAGCGACTTTGGGTATGAAACCTCTCGGATCAACTGGGCCCGGATGAGCTTGTCGACTTCCTCCCGCCACCATTGATCTATACTCAGCCTCCACAGACGATCTAGACACTGTTTGTTGCTTCTTGGTCTTCCAGGACACAGGAGAACAACCAAGTAAGACGAACCAACCTGTCAAGGAACGCCGCATAAGTGGACAACTAGCCCAATTCGAATCACACCACCCTTGTAGACGTAGGTCACTATCAGCACGAAGCAAAATCCCTTGCCCCGGACTCTTCTTCAAATATCTCACGACCTTGAGAGCTGCTTCCCAATGATCCTCACGAGGTTGTTGCATAAATTGAGACAAAATATGAACCGAATATGCAAGATCAGGTCTCGTCACAGACAAGTAAATCAATCTCCCTACAAGTCGCCTATACGGCGCCGGATCCTCAAGGAATTCGCCCTTAGCAAGGGTCAAATTGTGATTTTGTTCCATAGGAAATGCCGCAGGCTGTGCTCCTAATAAACCCGTTTCGGAAATTATCTCGAGTGTGTATTTTCTTTGACAAAGAAAAATTCCTTCTGGATTACGGGCTACCTCTAGCCCTAAGAAATATTTTAAAACTCCCAAATTCTTCATATGAAAGCACCTGCCAAGGTAATCTTTAAAAGTTGTCAATGCAACCTTATCATTTCCTGCAATAATCAAGTCATCAACATAAACTAACACGTTGATCTGAGTTCTTCCCCTGCACAACCCAAATAAGGAATAATCTGAATAGGATTACACAAAACCATAATTCTTCAACGCTGTTGACAGTTTTGCAAACCAACGTCGGAGAACTTGTTTCAGACCATACAACGACTTTTTCAACCTGCAAACCATGTTAGGATTTGTATTTTTGAAACCTGAAGGAACCTTTATATAAACCTCCTCACTTAAGTCACCGTGAAGGAAAGCATTATGCACATCCATTTGATGTACCTCACAATTTTTAATAGCAACAATTGCAAGAAAAATACGAACCGTCACCATTTTCGCCACTGGAGCAAATGTCTCGTTATAGTCAATTCCTTCCACCTGATGATTGCCATAAATCACAAGTCTTGTTTTGAGTCGCTCTATGCTGCCATCAGACTTATACTTAATTTTATATATCCACTGGCTCCCTAGTGCTTTCTTTCCGGGTGGAAGAGTCTCCATTACCCAAGTCTCATTGTCTTCAAGGGCACGTATTTCCTTACCCATCGCATCTCATCATTCCGAGTCTTTCATCGCTTCTTTAAAATGCTTTGTGTCACGCCCTGGGTTGCACAGCGTGCCCCCTACCTAGGTGTGGGCGCACCACCACCGCAGCGGGAGCGAACGCCTAGCGATTATGGATCCATAATATTGTCCCGAGATGGTTCAATGGATACTCAAGTTGCGAAATCTAACCTTATGAGGAAGAGGTTGCGAGTTCGAACTTGGGGGAGGCCCTCCCTGTGCTGTGGATTGTGCAGGGGGATAAATGATCTCGGTGACCGGCGTCCTTGTGTGGCGTGGCTGGCCGAGATGGGACAATATTATGGATCCATAATGGCTAAGCGTTCGCTCCCGCTGCGGTGGTGGTGCGCCCGCACCTGGGTAGGGGGCACGCTATGCAACCCAGGGTATGACAAAAAGGCTTTATGTGTACATAAGGCCTTTTTGTCATACCCTGGGTTGCATAGCGTGCCCCCTACCCAGGTGCGGGCGCACCACCACCGCAGCAGGAGCGAACGCCTAGCCATTATGGATCCATAATATTGTCCTATCGCCATATAGCAACCCAACCGCAGCTGGTCTACATCGAAACGATTATTTATCCCTACTATTCACTCATGAATAGTAAAGGGCCTCCCCCAGAATCGAACTCGAGACCTCCCTTAAGGAGTCTACTTTCGCATTCTGAGTATCCATTGAACCATTGAGGGCGTTGAACCAAAGTGTACCAGAGGCGCACCGGATCTTGTAATCTTGGTCGCCGCAATCGGGTCCGGTGCTGAGTGGATAGGGAACAGGGGTGGAGCCGTATTCGGTGCTGCGGTGACTACGCCGAAAAATGTTAGAAGCGCCGGTAGAATAAGGAGAGAAGAGAGGAGGGTTGTCATTTTGTGGGCAGAGAAGAGAAAATGAGAGCAGAGCAGAGAAGCTGGTGAGAGATTTTAGATTTTGATTGCATTGCATGGGTGCTTTTAAAGGGCGTGGTAGTGCTAGTCATGTCAATGTTTTCTAAGTTTGGAAGATTCTTAAATTTCAAGATGAGTAACGCTAGTCCATGTTTTGTCAATGTTTTCTAAGTTTGGAAGATTTGTAAATTTCAAGATGGGTAATGCTAGTGTGCACATTGTTACGTTTGAAGCAATTGACGCATGTCTTTAGTTTTTTAATTTTAAGATTTCATTTGACGCATGTCAACAGTACATAAATTTTTTGTACAAAGGATGGCGTGGGGGATTGCGCTCTTTCATCTTAAGGGCATAAAAGGCGGAGATTGAGACCACGCGAATTATTACGGTGTCACACTTTTATTTTTATTATGAACAAAAAAAACTCCTAGGTAAGATGAAATTTGAACTTATGATTTTAAGTAAAAAGATTTAAATGTATATAGTTGAAATTAATTAATATTTATTACTACATCTTTTTGTTTATAATTTATGGAATTAGCTAAGGAGAATGCTTTGTATAAGCTTAACAATTTAAGATGGATAATGTTAATACTCATAATCGTTAGATGAAAGGACATTACATATTTTAAGATGTGTAATAAATAATTTTATGATTTGGTTTTTTTTTTTTTAAATGTAATGTTCATGAACTGATAGAGATTAGATTAACTTTCTATACATCTTTCAAAACCTAAGTTAGTTTTGATCCCTTTGGTATATTTTGACTTTTGAAAAGTGTTTAGAAATATTTTTCTTTAAAAATCGACAATTGATTCATTATAAGTGTAATGTGATGGAAAAAACTTCTACGAAAGCTCAATTTAGCTTATTTTTATAAAGAAAATCATTTAAAAAGAAAAAAAAAATAAACTTCTTTTTCTGTCATTTCTTACAAGTAATTCTCCGTTAACTCTTTACAAGTAATAATTAAACTTTCTTAAGTAAATTATTTATCAGGAGAATCTTCCAACTATAGAGTTTTGTATTTAAGATTTATAATCATAGTGTTACACATCTTAAAATGTGTAATAAATAATTCAATAGCTGTGAGTATTGTAATTGTATAAAAAATACAACTACAATAGTTAGATTAATATTCTCCATTTAAGATTTATATTTAAAAAAATGTATAAATATTTTTATTGTGAGATAATCAATGTGTGTATATAAGTGCTGCATATGCGTTTTAGTATTTATAAATATTTTGTTGGATTATCTCAAATTATGTATTAACATGTTATTTAAGGTAATTCAATATTTTTTAAGAGTAATATCAATAAAATATGTTTGAAAAGTATACGTGTTAATCAAGTATTACTCTTTAAATATTCTGATTAATATATAATTTTAAAAATAATTATTGAATAAATAAAGTTAGACCATTTTATTCATAGTTTCTTTTGATAAGCATTCTAGCAATTTAGTCAACTATGGTTTGGATAGGTACGGACCTATGTTGGGCCAAATAAAACTATTGTTTACATATAAGTGAAGCTTTTAAGTTTAATTTAATTTTTTTGAAATTCATTTTTTAGAAAGCGTGTGATTTATATTATTTGGATAGGTGCGGACCCAAGGGCGAAATAGCATTATTGTCCTTACAGGTTCACCGTTCGTAAAGTGAGAAGTTTTAATGGACTTTGACACCCCGTCGCGTGTCTATACTAAATGCTTCAATTCTATGCAGCAACTTCTAGTTTTATTTCTATTTGTTTTCTCGTTTCCTCCTTTTGTCTTTCCCTTTACGTCATTCGAACGATTCTCTTTGCACCAAGAAATCTTTTATTTGATTTTTCATTTTCATTTCAATATTTTGTATTTCTCATTTTATACCATTTTACAGTAACAATATTTTGAATTATAAAATATATAAAAGGGGTATTTAAGGAATAAATGTTTTATTACTTTTAAAATATTAATTATATCATAATACTCACCTTTGATTAAAAATAAAAATAAAAATAAAAATAATTTTTATGGGTTTAGGGATCAGTTTTTATGTTTTTTATGGGTTTATTTAAAAACTAATTTTTAAATAAAATCAGTTTTTATGAATTAATCACAAAATTCATATAAGATTATACATAAGAAAATTAATAGTATTTATTAACTTTTTAAAGTAAATACCATTAATTTTTTATGTATAATCTTATATGAACTTTGTGATTAATATTTAAAAATTAATAAAACTCTTATTTTATAAATAACCATATGAGAAATACAAAATACCCAAATGAATATGAAAAATAAAATAAAGGTTTTCTTGTGCAAAGAGAATGTTCAAAAATATGTGGAAAGATAAAAGAAAGTAAAGAGAAAACAAATAAGGGTGCATGGCATTAATTAAAGTATTTGATATACACATGCGGCGAAGTGTGCAGAAGCCACGAATGGCACCGAGATGTACCGCACAGTTACTTACAGCATAAAAACCGCACCCATGGTTAGAACATCTCTACTGTAAAAATAGATTGTATTTTAAAAAAAAATATTATGTCATTAATAGTAAGAAACTTATTTTTTATATGATATAAAATTAAATTTAATAGATAATTAAGTTAAAAAATAAGAGATTATCAGATTAAAGGTTCGTTTTCATTGAATATAATAATAGCCAGCATTTTGACGAAGGAAATTGCGTTTTTGTGTGCTATTAGGCTTAGTTTCATTGAATTTTAAAAGTATAATATCTAGTTGAATTGTTTACCTTATTATAATTTATATAGGCTAGTTTAAATAAGCCACAAAGTCGAATTATAACCAATTTGACCCAATTAACAAGACACTTAAAAAATAGGTTTATGTTTATCCATTCCACTTTGTACGAATACCAAGGAACTAAATTAAGAGAGTAATTTTAGTTACACAACGACATTTAGAGTGCTAATTTAACCTAATTATAACCAATTTAACCCCTATCTTGTGTGATTTTTCATTTATTTTTATAAGTACATATACATTCTTAAAATATTTAAAAGACATTTAGAGTGCTAACATTAAAAAATATTATTGACATTATAGCATATATAATACATTTTTCTTTTTATATAAAAAAAGTGGATTAATTGAAAAAAAAAAAAGATCCATTCCTCAATTTGGATGATTTGAGTGTGAAAAAAAACAATTTGCACCGAATGCGGCTCCACCCCTGTTCCCTACCAACTCAGCACCAGACCGGATTGCGGCGACCAAGATTACAAGATCCGATGTGCCTCCCGCACACTCTGGTTCGACGCCCTCAATGGCTCCTCCTACACAATCTCCTCCATCGTCCCGGAAAACCAACGGCTAGTTATTCGTCCAGCGAGCTTTGTCGACCGAAACACTTGCGTCACCACTGATTTTAAAAGCCAAGGTCTCCAGCTCAATAGTAGCCTCCCATTCAATATCACGAGTAGTAATACTATTCTGTACTTGAACTGCACCGAGTCTTTGCTCCGTTCGCCTCTGGACTGTTCTTCAACGAGCCTTTGTCACAGTTATATTAATAATACAGAGGAGGGATCTGCAGCGTGTAAGAACACTCCGATCTGCTGCTCGTTCAAGACCGGTGAGTCGACCACTGCGCATAGGATCACGGTTCGGGAGACCGGTTGCAGCGCTTACCGGTCATATGTCTATTTGGACTTGGACACGAAGTTGCCGGTGAGTAGGTGGCCGAGTCCGGGAGTGGAGTTGGAGTGGATGGTTCCACGGGAGCCTGTTTGCCAATCTCAGAATGACTGTGACTCCGCTACTCCAAACTCAAGTTGCGGTTCAGATCCAGAAGCTGCTGGGCTGAGAAGATGCTTCTGCAATTCTGGATTCCGATGGGGAGCCCAATAATGGAACTTGTTCCATTAGTAAACCTTTGATGGTTCTACTAAAACTTTTGTTGAAATTTTTTAATAAACTCTTCTCCAATTCTTTCCACAATTCTCTTCCTCAGGGAGAATGTGTGGAAGAAGGTTTCAACAATACCTTTCAAGATGGTAGAATAAATACGACAAATAAATTAATCAATAAATTAGAGTAGCGGAAGTATTGCCAAAACGCCTCCGATATCTATGACAAACACCGTGAGATTCGAAGCATGGTTGGTGAACTACGAATTAAAATTTACAGTACAAGTACGTCTGTTTGGTAAGATCAAGATCACAATACCAAGTATTGTTTTTGCTTATTCCCCAAAAGCACTCACACACTCTTCCATAATTTCACTAATTGAGAATCAAAATAACAAAGAGAGTTGTTTTTATGTGAATTTATCCACTACTCCCTAACGTTAACTAATAGGTAGATATGCGTGGAGATTTTTTTTTTTGCCACCATACTATTCCTCTTTTGACATTTTGTGGGATCCATACTTAAAAGATCAAACAGAAATTGAATTTAAAACCTACGACGTAACCATACATTCCACTTTATATCTGTGTATTAAATCTGAGATCATTTCATTTTTTACATTTTTTATCAATAAATCTTAGGACACGGAGAGTTGAACCCTTATACCGCTAATGGGTAGCGAATGTATTAATTATTACCTCAATTAAAAGATTTTTACACTCAAAGCATCCAAATTTTGTAATGCCACAATTTTTTTTTTCAATTAATCCACTTACTTTATATAAAAAGAAAAATGGATTATAAATGTTAGAGGTTAATGTGAATTTTTAATGCTCACGTATATTTGCTAATCAAGCTCATTTTAAAAAATAAAGTCAACGACAACTCGTTCTAAAGAGTCAAAGTCTACTAAAGCTTCTCATTTCTAAACGTGTACTTAGTATGTAACGACAATGGTGCTATTTGCCCAAGCAATGGGTCGTACCTGTCCAAACTATATAGTTGAATAAATTGTCATAAGAATAATGCTGGCCGTGTGCCGTGTGTGACTGGCCGTGTGCCGTGTCCCTTACACGTGTTGAAGATGAACGAGTATTTAAGAATGTTAGACAACCATTTTCGAAACATTCAATGAAATTAACTGTCAACATAAAATAAAAAAAAATAAAAAAATAAAAATAAAAAGCTGTGCTGCGCAAAGTACGTAATATTAAACGAAGATTTTTTTTTTTAACTTTTTATGTATACGTGGATGCAGTCATCATTTTCTGACACATGCACCAAATTCTCTTGAATATTTCAAGATGTATTATATTATGTACATCTTAAAATATCTAAGACACTTTCATAACATTACTCTTAAAAACAATTATGAGTAATATAATCTCATTAACATAATTTTATTTATTCATGAATTATTTACAAAATTACATATTGTATGTTTATTAGTAGGAAAGTGTCTTTATTTTTAATCCATATTAGTTAGATTGGGCATAGAGAGTATTTTTAATGAGTATTTTTAAAATTACCCAATTTAAATTGTTTGATGGTAAGCCCAGTATGAGATGACCTGGATATCAATTGAGCTGACCTGTTATTATTGTTAGACCATATATCGAGCTATTTGGAACATCGATATGGATCAATCAAATCGGACACATAGCTCTAGCACACGGTCGGTCCTACTGACCAGGTGAATGTCACAATCACAATAGATGACCTGTCAGCAATAATAGGCCTACAAAGCCAGGTCGGCATATCGCACCAATGGTTACCCGACCACCACATACCGATCTTGTTACAGACCGTATCTTCAGTATCAAGTAGCCAGAATTAGAGACTATAAATCGGCATACCGACCTGTAGAGATCTTCGACTCCGGAAATGATGACGACGGAATGCCTGACCAGAAAAGGATATGTCATGATCTATTGCGACAAGTTCAGAATTTATTCTTAATCTGACTTTGATAAGGCTACATACTTAACCAGTTTGACTAGAAGGTTGATAAGTCATCTTAATCCTATAAGGATCGTACCAGATTCTACCAAGAATCGAACAGACTCTCCTAGCACGAGTTGGACTCCTGATTCTACAACGACACTACTATAAGGCCAAAAACCTCAAACCCTATTTATAAAAAGACTACAATCCCTAAGGGGGAGGTAAGCAACTCTAAGTCATTCTTGACTGAATTCAGTATTACGCAACTCTGAACTAACTTAGGCATTGAAGGGTCTTTAGCCGACACCACACCGGTGTTCCTCACGATAGCCTATCCTCCCTTGTTTTCCCTCTTTCAGATAACCAACTTCCAACGATTTCTCCAACACTCTGACGAGTTTCAGATTAGCATTCTCCCTCCACCTCATCGTCTAGTGGTGTTGGTTAAATCTTGCAGCAACAATTATAAAAAGTATAAGCCACATGAATGAGCTGGCAAGCCGAGGTGGCGGAGTATAAATTGCGTACGACGATACAACCAACAGATCAACTCAGTCGGCCTAGATCTAACTCAACCGGGAAAAATCGTCCGAGCCAATCTAGCGAGATGATGTGTACGAAAACTCCGAAAACACAATAGTGACGATAGCTCGGCTCAGCCTAGCTCAGCCCCATCCTTGCTCCGTGACGTACGGCTCAAGGTTCACAGCTCAGCCTTGAGGCGAGTTGATCATTTCAGACGAAATGAAGAAGATAATGGAGTCTTTCCTAGCACGCCACATCTCGAGGAATCCGAAATAGCTGTTCGTATCAAACACGAACTTCGACATAGAGACGAAATGAGACTCCTCCTCTAGGAAGATATCATTCTCCAAGATGAACTAGGAAAATAAGGATCATCTCCTTCTCTAAGACGAACCAGGAAGATAGGGATCATCCGAAACAAGATGAGATTCCTTATCCAAGACAAACCAGGAAAATAGGGATCATCATATATGATTAACCCGAAATAGATGAGCTCATCTCGACCAACGGCAAGACGACACGTGACACATGCCTACTGGACAGCTAGCCACTCCGGCCAGAGGACCTCCTTCATAAATAAAACCTACAATCCTCCTCATAAGGTACGAACAACTTTCTACAAGAGTTATTGTTATAGTTTTGAACAAGTTCTAACGTAGGCATCAGAGGGTCTTTCGCCGATACCACACTGGTGTTCCTTACGATAACCCTATTTCTTTCTCTCTTCTTCTTAGATCTAGCTGATAAATCCTCGTCGGAGCTGGAGAGTTCACAATTTCAGATTCGATCATCTCCTACATGTGTTCATCTACTTGATGTTAGTTAAATTTTACACCAATATCAATTATTTGAATTACTATCTTATTAAATAAAGAGTAATTATTACATTTTAAAAAGTTAACAACTTTAAGATAAAAAGGAGAGTGCAACATAACAAATTGAAAGGTATGGCATAGTACAAATCTTATAGTACTTGTAACGAAGCCATTTTTATCAAACTTTTATTATTATCTTCTTTCTATTAAATTGTTTGAATATTTTTCTGAAAATCTATATTTTAAATGTATAAAGGTGATTTGGGTATTTAAAATAAAAGGAACGCTCTAAAAACACATTTTTTTGACTCACATATTTGACATTGTCCTAGAGGCTGTTAGAATGTCTAAAACACTTTGGGAGACAATGTAAAACACTCTTAAAATAAAACAAAATTTGTTTAAAAGAATAAATTAAACATGAAAAATACTTAAGAGATTGAAAATACTGCACCATTTATTACAATATGACGTGAATAGCCTTCACATCAGATTTGCATTTATTAAAACTTATGTTAGTTGGATAAATTTAAGTTATAAAGTTAATGTGATGTTGATTTTTAACAAATGGTATATATAGTTTTTAATCTATTTAAGATTGCTTATTAAATTTAAATATAAGCTTAAGTATTATTAGATTGTCTCAAGTGACTTATTTTTATAAATGGGAGCGATCTAAACACTTGTCAAAATATCAAAATTAAAACCAACCTTAATTAGACTTGGAAGATATGCAAAAGCTAATTATTGTCTTTACCTGTTCATACTCATTTCCCCCAAAAAAAAAAGAAAAGAGAAAGAAAAGATATTTTACACTTGCACATTAATTTTTTTAAAATAACAAAACTTTAAAAATTAATAAATACAAAACTCATGTGCAACATATGTATACACACGCATTAATTCCCTATAATAAAATATCTTTTTTTTCTTGAAAAAAATGCAATATTATCTTTAGTCACCCACTTATAACTCATAAAAAAAAATGTTCTATATTAAAAGTAACACATATGAGAAAGAAACACATCTCACATTAACATTTATCAAAAAAATTAGTAATGAAAACAATACTACCAAATATATTAAAACTTAGTTAATAATAATAAAAAGAAAATACTTAAGACATACATATTATTGACATTGGAATTAGGAGTTGTTGAATTGCCTCGAATCACACTTTAATTGCGTTATTCGAAAAATAATTGTGTGATTCGAAATGATCCAATAACTCTCAACTACAATATAAACAATGTGTGTTCTTCTAGCATTACACATAATAAAAATTATATATACAACCCATATATAATCACTAATTATCTTTTGATAAAATTATTTTCACATTGTTAAATATAAACTTTAATTTTTTTTTTGAATATTATCATAAGGTCAGAGCAATTCGAAACCTCTCAATAAGCCCAAAAAAGTTAGCACAAAAACGAAAGGGCATAGTCATACTTTTACTTTTATAAAGATAGAAAAAATTCTCACTTATTTTATAAGGGGATAGAATCAAACTCTCAACTTCAAGTGAAAGATTTGGATGCACACTGGCCAACGTTTACTGTTAAATATAAATATTAAATCATTGAAATCAAAAAATATATATCTTAACTTACATAATTATACCGATTCTTTTATTTCTATTAATCCACTTACTATATATATAAAAATAGAAGTAGAGCCATACAAAATAGGTGCGTTAACTCATTAAAACGTAGGTTTAATTACTAATCAGTAGAATTACTCTCCTGATATAGTCAATTGGAATTTGTATATATATTGTGGAATGGATGAACGTGAACCTACGTTTTAAGCGTCTTGTTAATGAATGAGCATTCAACCCCACGCCCCCGCCACGCCATCCTTTGTAGAAAAAGATTGTGCCGTTGACACGATTCAAATGCAATCTTAAAATTAAAAATCCAAATCATGGAGAGATCTTCTTCTGTGATCTTGAAATTTAAGAATCTTCCAGAAAACATTTTCTTAATTGCTACCCTTTAAAAATCTCAAATCTCCGACCAGCTTCACTGCTCTTCTCCAGTCGTCTCTTCTCTGCCCACAACATAATGTGGACCCTCCTCCTCTCTTTTCTCATTCTTCTACCGGCGCTTCTAACATTTTCCGGCGTAGTCACCGCAGCACCGCGCTGCGCCGACTGCGGCTCTACCCCTGTTCCCTACCCACTCAGCACCGGACCCGATTGCGGCGACCAAGATTACAAGATCCGATGCGCCTCCGGCACACTCTGGTTCGACGCCCTCAATGGCTCCTCCTACACAATCTCATCCATCGACCCGGAAAACCAACGGATAGTTATTCGTCCAGCGAGCTTTGCCGACCCAAACACTTGCATCACAACCGATCTTCTTAGCCAAGGTCTCCAGCTTAACAGTAGCCTCCCATTCAATATCACGGATAGTAATACTATTCTGTTCTTGAACTGCACCGAGTCTATGCTCCGTTCGCCTCTGGACTGTTCTTCAACGAGCCTTTGTCACCGTTATATTAATAATACAGAGGAGGGATCTGCAGCGTGTAAGAACACTCCGATCTGCTGCTCGTTCAAGACCGGTGGGTCGATCACTGCGCATAGGATCAGTGTTCGGGAGACCGGTTGCAGCGCTTACCGGTCATATGTCTATTTGGAATTGGACACGAAGTTGCCGGTGAGTAGGTGGCCGAGTCCGGGAGTGGAGTTGGAGTGGATGGTGCCACGGTAGCCTGTTTGTCAATCTCAGAATGATCTGTGACTCTGCTACTCCAAACTCAAGTTGCGGTTCATATCCAGATGGGACCCCAATAATGGAACTTTGTTCCAATAGTAACAACCTTTGATGGTTCTACTTAAAACTTTTGTTGAAATTTTTTAATAAACTCTCTTCCAATTCTTTCCACAATTCTCTTCCTCAGGGAGAAGTTGTGTGAAGGAAGGTTTCAACAATATCTTTCGAGATCGTAGAATAAATAAGACAAATAAAATTAGAGTTGCGGAAGTATTGCGTGAGATTTGAAGCACGGTTGATCGACTACGAATAACAAACTAATTGAGAATGAAAAATAACAAAGAGAGTTGTTTTTCTACGAGTTTATTCACTAATCCCTAACGTTAACTATATGTATATCAAATTTTTCAACAGAAACTGAATTTAAAATCTATGATGTAAGTGTAACCATACAATCCATTTTATTCCGATGTATAAAATCTGACATCCTTTCATTTTTGACATTTTCTATCAATAAATCCGATGTATTACCTGTTAATGGAGTTGTAACCAAGATCAGTTATGCAAAAACAGAGGATCTCCTTTCATTCATCGTTTCACCTCTTCCATAACCAAATATTGAGTTTATTCATATATTTACCATGATTATATTCAGTGATCATTTGGAGGCCCGGGCCAAATATACAAAATGAGACCCTTAATTTTATAAATTAATAAAAATAATTTTTTATAAATATCGCCAATAAGTTACAATGCATAGTTTTATAAATGAGCAAATTGTTATATAAATAATACATTACAAACATTTTTAAAACATCAAAATAGCCTATTACAAAAAAATAAAATAATGCATTTAAAAAGGGTTTCATTCAAATAATGCACATCAAAGTCATTAACTTGTTCAATTTCAGATTTAGTTTTATACTTTTCATATTGTCATCTTCCCTCAATTCTTCTAAGCAATCTCATTTGACCTAAGTTTTTACTAAAAAATTATCTAGTGTTTCTTTTTGTGATAGACTCAATTACTCTAATCTTTTTTTTTTCTTACATTCATAATCATGTTTCTTACAAAACATATTTATATAATTATTATAATCAACACAAAAAAAATACAACAACAAATCAAATATTTAACTTTAACTCTCAACAAAATCAACACAATAAAATTTATAAAATTAATATAATAAAGCTACAAAATCAACACAAATTAAAAATTATCCAAACTTTGACATAAATATTAAATAGTTAATAAGTTTAAGAAAATACCGATGGTCCCATAACTTTAACCTTGTGTAATGTTTGTTGATAAAATTGGTATATTTCATTCAAATACAAAATTATAAAACTGTGAGCATAATAAACAAATAAAAAGTCTGATTAAAAAGAAATACAAAAAAAGTTAAAAGAAAATAAAAAAGGGGCTTTTTTGTTTTTTTTTTTGAAAGAATAAAATATGGGCGTTGGGCATACAGAAATAAAAAATAAAAAAGAGAAAAAAAGGTAGAAAGAGGGCAGAGGGGGGTGCTGGCGGGATAAGAAGAAGAAGAACAAGAAGAAGGGGCGACTGGACTGTGCTGCTGTGGCTTTCAAGCGTAATACTTAATTACTTTTAAAAAAGAAAAAGAAAAAGAAAAAGAAAAGCTTAATACTTAATTACGAAATCACTATCACATCGACACTCTGATACCATTAATAAGTATACAATAGCAAAATTATATGCTATTGAATCTACGATCAAATCACACACAATCTGTGCATAACAGAGAGCAAAAACAGAGATATACGAATTAGAAAATATTTCTCAGTCTCTGCCTGTTACATACACTGGTCCATATGTATATACACAAGCCAGGAAAAAAGTAACTACCTTAGATAATTAACTATGCAACCGTAAGGAGATCAGTCAGTCAAAGGAGAGAAAGTAAACCCACTTTATCACATTATTGGGTCAGCCTAAATCTTTGATAGTATCGATTTTGTCTAACTTAACCACTTTTGAGCTCAAATGTTGAGTTTTACTCTAAAAGACCTTGGTACTAATGAGAGTAAGATCCTAATTTATATTTCATATAATAAATTTGTCTTCATCTGATGTGTGACTATTATTTCATTTTACACGTATCTAACAAATTTTTATTTTAGACCGAAATTTAACTTCATTATGATTACACAACAAAATGATGTAACTAGGAGTGTACGTGGATTGAATTGGGTCAGTTTGGGGCTAAAATCTAACCTAACTTTAATAGTTCAGATTAGTAAATTTAAGACCCAACCCAACCCAATCTGTCCCCTAACC
This sequence comes from Paratinospora sagittata, assembly GCA_035771175.1. Taxonomy (NCBI): domain Eukaryota; kingdom Viridiplantae; phylum Streptophyta; class Magnoliopsida; order Ranunculales; family Menispermaceae; genus Paratinospora; species Paratinospora sagittata. Next base: position 6,064,514 of record CM069606.1, on the reverse strand, counting down.
CAACCCAACCCAAATAGTTCAGGTTCGGTTTGAGTTGACTCGATTGATCGGGTTGAACTTGAGCCTAATTGTCGCAACCCCTCTCCGGGTGAGTACGACCGACATAGAATATCATATACGTCATACCTAGACGTATACGATACTCTGTCAGCCTCGTTCTTTAAAACAATATCACAAAAATAACTAAAAATTTCAACAGAACCTCTCTATAAATATGAGGTTCCACAAAATTTTCTGATAATCACACAAAGACATATAATCAAATAATCAACATCACTCATATCAATCTCATTTATTTTTGCTTTCTCTCATTACATATCCGCATCTCAAGTTTTCTCAAAACCAAACAAACCACAACTATCTATGTTTTTTGTACATAAATACCTATGATAGTCATATACAGTGTACAAAAGAATCAAATAGTTTAAACTAGTCCAAGTTTCCCAAAAATATACAAATCAAAACCTACGTTCAAAAGAAAAAGAGGAAGGCCGCAGAGACTCTATACCTTCATGATCTGAACCTGAAAAAGTAAGAAAAAATAGGGTGAGTTCAACTAGCTTGGTGAATATTTTTCACAATAATCTTCATATACGCATTTAAATAAAACATTTATGATACTTGAAATAACACTGCTAAACTTAAATGCTTCAATGAAGTATATAATACATACTTCTAAACTGAATATATATTTATGCATCTTTTTCATAAAAGATATGCAGAAAAGCCTTAATAGGAGGTCGTGTCAGGATAACACATGTCTACACTTCCCCTATTGCGCTATGGGTTCAGAGCAGTACATTATCCCTGATAATTCTTCCATCCTTGCATTCCTTAGTCAGAAAAGGTCTTTTCCTCAAAGGACAAGCAAATGGAAAGAAATCAAATTCCATGATATTTAATCCTAAATACCTAAGGTCATTCCAGTGCATAAAATTTATGCTCATGATCATAAAAACAATGCACATATATAATGGATGGATATCATTCAACAATTAAATTTTATATAACTACAATGTCATAAATGGAGAATTAAGGTGAGAAATACTCACAAATAGTCCAATAGTCAATTGAACAAACCAATTACATCCAAAGTGGCCAATCAACTTACATAAACCTGAAATAAATCATATACATATATCAAATGATCAATGCCAAGTCAATTATGTCTAAATACATAATTATTAACCCAAATCACATTTAATCCACACCAATTTGGATTAGAAACACCTAACACCATTCAATTGACCAATTTCAATTTAAATGCCTCAAAAGTCCCAAATTTGGATAAATCTCTATAATAGGACATAAATTCAAATTGAACTAATTCATGCAATTCAAACATTAGTCTAATCATTATAAACCCACAATTTCACATAATTTGGGTTTAATTAGACAAGTCTCAAGTCAATTTAATCAATTGACTTGATTTAGGTCAAAAGCCTCAATTTGGGCAAAATTTCGAAATCTAGCCTTTGGCAAATTTTTACATTACACCTAGGTTTTTCACTATTCAAAATCAATGAATTAGACCATCAATCACTTAGAATCGGTCATTTATTCAACATAGTTGACATACAATTTGAATGGAAAACCCTAAATTCATTTTCTAGGTTTAGGGCCATTACACTTAGCTCCATCAATTTCTTGTAAAAATTGAAAAAAAAATAGTACCATTGGGTTCCAAATCACCTTAGGAACCCAAATTCCTAACATACAATTCGTCCCTAAGGGTTTCCAACAAAACCCATTTTCCTTGCACCACCAAAAACGTGGTAAAGTGCTTGCAAAATGCACATTGGGTGTAGATCTAAGTTAAGGAAAGTTGTTTCTGCCATAAACAAGCTCAAAAGAGCAAAATACCAACCAACCCTAGGTTAGGAATACCCAAAACTGTGACCCATGGAGAAAATTACACCATTAGAAAGCTTACTCTCATCTTCAATGGTGATTTCATGAAAAGAAATGGAGAAAACACTTACTTTGGGGGTGTAGATGGTGAAGACTTCCTCTTTAAAATCCTAATTTTTCCTCCTTCTTCTTTTATTTTTCATTTCGTTACTTCGCACCCAATACACATTGAAATTTCGCGTATAGCCAGTCAATTTCTATGTAAAGTCGCGTTTCGGACTCATTTTTATTATCTCTACATCCATTTAATGCACCAATAATTAATTATCATGCAGAAACGTCAAATACATACAAAAACACGCAAAATACGAGTATTATACACATTAAATACATACACAAGACCTAGAGTCAGGCATTTTACGTCATCACGACATCATATGCTAAAGTAGGTCGTTACACTAATATTCTTTTTTGATTAAAAAGTTTGAAAGAATAATATTAAATGCCTTGGGAAAAAAACATTAAAATGCAAACATGAGTTTATTGTAAATTTATTTCTTTTTATTAAAAAATTAGAAAGAATAACAAATTATTGTCAACAAAATAGTAAATGCAAAGTGAGTTTATTTTAAATTTATTTATTTTTATTAAAAAATTAGAAAGAGTAACAAATGATTGTCAACAAAACATTAAATACAAACATGAATTTATTATAAATTTATTTATTTTTATTAAAAAATTAGAAAGAATAACACATAATGAGATTAATTCATTAAATAAACATGACATATTTTTTACAACTTTATATATGAAGTTTTATATGTATATAGAATAGATCGATTTGGGTCGGGTTACTTGGGTTTTCATGGGCTAAATCCGTGACCCAACTCAAATTAATCGGGTTTGGTATTTTATAACTCAACCAAACCAAAACAATTTATCTAACTCAATCCAAACTAATCCAAATAATTTGATTTGATCTGGTTGGTCTATTTGTTAAACACTCCTACAAATAACTAATCATAACCCACACAACATAAACGCAGAGAGTTGACCCCTTGTATTGCTAATGTATAGGAGTGTATTAATCATTACCTCAATTAAAAAGTTTATTTTCCAACTCAAAGCATCCAAATTAAGGAATGGATGATTCTTTTTTTTTCAATTAATTCACTTACTTTATATATAAAGAAAAATGTATTATATATGTTATAATGTCAATATTATTTTTTAATGTTGAAACTCTAATATCTTTTAAATATTTTAAGAATGCATATGTACTCATAAAAATAGATGTAACTAAAATTACTCTCTTAATTTAGTTCCTTGGTATTCGTACATAGTGGAATGGATAAGCATGAACCTATTTTTTAAGTGTCTTGTCAATTGGGTCAAATAAATAAGATTATACATAAAAAATTAATGATATTTATTTTAAAAAGTTAATAAATACTATTAATTTTCTTATGTATAATCTTATATGAATTTTGTAATTAATTCATAAAAACTGATTTTATTTAAAAATTAGTTTTTAAATAAACCCATAAAAAACATAAAAACTGATCCCTAAACCCATAAAAACTAATTTTATTTTTATTTTTAAACAAAGGTGAGTATTATGATATAATTAATATTTTAAAAGTAATAAAACATTTATTCCTTAAATACCCCTTTTTATATATTTTATAATTTAAAATATTATTACTGTAAAATGGTATAAAATGTGAAATGCAAAATATTGAAATGAAAATGAAAAATCAAATAAAGGATTTCTTGGTGGAAAGAGAATCGTTCGGATGATGTAAAGGGAAAGACAAAAGGAGAAAAAGAGAAAACAAATAGGAATAAAACTGGAAGTTGCTGCATAGAATTGAAGCATTTAATATAGACACGTGGCGGGGTGTCAAGTTCCATTAAGCTTCTCACTTCACGTGAACGGTGAACCTGTAATTGTGTAAGGACAATAAAGTTATTTGCCCTAACAATGGGTCCACACCTATCCAAACAATATAATTTGACTAAATTGATACACGTGGCAGGGTGTAAGTTCCATTAAAGCTTCTTACTTCACGTGAACGATGAACCTGTAATTGTGTAAGGACAATCGAGCTATTTGCCCCAACAATGGGTCCGCACCTATCCAAATAATATAGTTTGACTAAATTGATACACGTGGCGGGGTGTCAAGTTCCATTAAAGCTTCTCACTTCACGTGAACGGTGAACCTGTAATTGTGTAAGGACAATAGAGTTATTTGCCCCAACAATGGGTCCACACCTATCCAAACAATATAGTTTGACTAAATTGATACACGTGGCGGGGTGTCAAGTTCCATTAAAGCTTCTTACTTCACGTGAACGGTGAACCTGTAATTGTGTAAGGACAATCGAGCTATTTGCCCCAACAATGGGTGCGGGAACCTGTAATTGTGTAAGGACAATCTAGCTATTTTCCCCAACAATGAGTCCGCACCTATCCAAATAATATAGTTTGACTAAATTGATACACGTGGCGGGGTGTCAAGTTCCATTAAAGCTTCTAGTTCACATGAACGGTGAACCTGTAATTGTGTAAGGACAATAGAGCTATTTTCCCCAACAATGGGTCTGCACCTATCCAAACAATATAGTTTGACTAAATTGATACACGTGGCGGGGTGTCAAGTTCCATTAAAGCTTCTACTTCACAGTGAACCTGTAATTGTGTAAGGACAATAGAACTATTTTCCCCAACAATGGGTCTGCACCTATCCAAACAATATAGTTTGACTAAATTGATATAAGAGTAATGCTAGATGTTTGGTGTGTTTGACGCCATTTTTTTTTTAAGGTTTGACATTTGTTGGATATGCGAAAATGTAAATGTATTTAAGGATGTTACTCAATCAGTCTCAAAACATCACAACATTAAGTGTCAACATTAAAAAAAAAAAAAAAAAAAAAAAAAAAAAAAAAAAAAAACTTTGCTACCCACCGGACACAATATTCAAAGAAGAAAAAACTTTTTTTGTATGTTCGATGTCAATATTATTTTTTGATACTGACATTTAATTTTTTTTAAATATTTCGAGATGTGTTGTATTACATACATCTTAAAATATTTAAAAGAAGTTATATGTCAATGTTAAAAAATAGTATTGACACCCAACATACGTATAATATTACTCTTAAAAGAAATTATAAGTAAAATAATCTCATAAACATAATTTTATTTATTCATGAATTATTTTCAAAATTACATATTATATGTTTATTATCATGAAAATGTTTATTTATTTATAATCCAAGAGTCTTATTAGCTAGATTGGGTATAGAAAGTGTTTTTTATGAGTATATTTAAAATTACCAAATTTAAATTATTTGAGCTACTATCTTATTAAATAAAGAGTAATTAATTATTACAATTTAAAAAGCTAACAACGTTAAGATAAAAAGGAGAGAAAACATATTGCAGCATAATAAATTGAAAGTTATGGCATAGTGCAAATCTTATAGTACTTGCAATAAAGCCTATTTTATAGAGCTTTTATTATTATCTTCTTTATATTACATTGTTTGAATATTTTTACTAAGAATTTATATTTTAAATGTATAAAGGGATTTCAAAATTTAAAATAAAAGAAACTCTTTAGAAACATATTTTTTTGCCACACATTTTGACATTGTCCTTGGCTTAAGAGTTATTAGAATGCCTAAAACACTTTTAGGGACAATGTAAAAGTATGTGCTTTTTAATTATGTTTCATAATCTTAAAATAAAACTAAATTTCATTTAAAAGAATAAATCAAATATGATAAATGCTTAAAAGATTGAAAATCTTACACCATTTAGTACAATATGACGTGAATAAACCTTCACATCAGATTTGTATTTATTAAAAATTGTATTGGTTGGATGAATTTAAGTTATAAAGATAATGTGATATTAATTTGTAGCAAATGGTATATAATTTTTAATTCCTCTAACATTACTCATTAAACATAAGCTTGAGTGGTGTTAAATTATCTCAAATCACATATCCTTTGACTTGCTTGTACATATATGAATTAATTACTCACTTAAAAAGAAGTTTGTAGAGTCCTGCAAAATCCATTGCCCCATGTAAATTGGCCCGGATTGAACCTTATAAGCATCTCCTTCAAACTCTTCACCACGTTGTCACATAAACAACTTGTAATGACGAAACACACATTTATTTGCTCACAAAATATATTCATGCAATTAATGCTAGCTCATGCTTAATTAGTAAAAAACCCTATAATTGGAAGAATCTCACCATAAATAATTTAATTAAGAAAGTTAAGTTATTACCTGTAAAGAGTTGAGATGAATGTAGAATTACTTGAGGATAATGAATGACATAAAATGAAGTTTTTTTTTGGGGGGTGCCATATTCTTGAAAATGATTTTTGTTTTTTTATTACCGGTTCTTGATTTTTGAAAGGTGTCCTCCTTACGATATTAATTCTGGACTCTGACATGGTAAATGACTTTGGGCTTGCCAAAGATTAATAAATAGAGACACACCCAAGCTCAAACTTAGACCTCAAATGTTACAACAAAATAAATATTTAACAACATAATAGCAAATGTTGTTAAAAAAAATGTTATTGAACATTAAAAAATATTGATAATATTTGAAAAACGTTATTTTTTCAACATCTAATTGTATCTTCATAAAGATGAAGTTTTAATAATAACGTTTATTTTTTAACATTAAAATAATACTTTTTAAAAAAAAATTATCCATAATTTAAGATTTTTAACACAATGTTTTAATAATATTTTTAAAACGTGATATAATAAATTAATATAAATTTATTTTTTTCATTTTTATAATATTAAACAATTATATTCAATTTTAAAATTTTAATTATTTTAATAATATTTTAAAATATAATTAAAACTTTTAAATATTTAGTGACATTTATTTTAACTATAATTTATTATGTTGTTAAATATTTATTTTATTGTAACGGAAAAAAGAACATGAAAGTGGAGATGAGAAACAAAACAAAAGAGGAAAGATATTGAAATAGTTAATGATCGCTGTTTTGCATAGATTAAACTCAACTCACAGTTAACAACTAACTAACTAACTTAGTAACCAACCAACAACCTATAACCGGCAAATACAGTTATATATACTGTTATAACAACTTAACAGTAGCCTAACTACATTAACTGTTACTACACCTAATAGCCCCTTACAAACTCAGTGGGGGAACTTGTTCAACACTGATTTCAGAGTGCATAAGAGGGAATTTGGAGCTGGAGACTGAGTATGTATGCAACCTGATTTGACGTTGGAACATGCTTGACTTCAATCGAACCTTGCTAAGCCTTTTCCCGGACAAAATGAAGGTCGATTTCAACATGCTTAGTTCTAACATGAAAAATTGGATTGACACAAGATGCACTGAGGTTGTCACACCAGATAATGGGGGCATGAGAAGAGATTTGTAATTCAGACAACAATGAGTTTATCCGTAAACCATAAACAAAAAAAAGAAAAATAAAACACTCAAATTTTCCACATATTTGCAATCTTAAAATTAATAATCCAAATCACTATAGATCTTGAAATTTAAGAATCTTACAAACTTAGAAAACATTTTCTTAATTGACCCCCTTTTAAAATCTCAAATCTCTCACCAGTTTCTCTGCTCTCCTTTTCTCTTCTCTGTCCACAAAATGACGACCCTCCTCCTCTCCTCTCTGACATGGTATAAGTGTTTGGGCTTGCCCTTTCAACAGAGACTAATAAATAGAGACACACTCAAGCTCGGACTCGGACCTTAAATGTTACAACAAAATAAATATTTAACAACGTAATAACAAATGTTGTTAAAGAGAATGTTATTGAATATTAAAAAATATTGATAATATTTGAAAAACGTTATTTTTTCAACATCTAATTGTATCTTCATAAAGATTGAAGTTTTAATAATAACGTTTATTTTTTAACATTAACATAATATTTTTTTAAAAAAAAATTATCCATAATTAAAGATTTTTAACACAATGTTTTAATAATATTTTTAAAACGTGATATAATAAATTAATATAAATTTATTTTTTTCATGTTTATAATATTAAACAATTATATTCAACTTTAAAATTTTAATTATTTTAATAATATTTTAAAATATAATCAAAATTTTTAAATATTTAGTGACATTTATTTTAACTATAATTTATTATGTTGTTAAATATTTATTTTATTGTAGCGGAAAAAAGAACATGAAAGTGGAGATGAGAAACAAAACAAAAGAGGAAAGAAATTGAAATAGTTAATGATCGCTGTTTTGCATATATTAAACTCAACTGACAGTTGACAACTAACTAACTAACTTAGTAACCAACCAACAACCTATAATCGGCAAATACAGTTATATATACTGTTGTAACAACTTAACAGTAGCCTAACTACATTAACTGTTACTACACCTAATAGCCCCTTACAAACTCAATGGGGGAACTTGTTCAACACTGATTTTAGAGTGCATAAGAGGGAATTTGGAGCTGGAGACTGAGTATGTATGCAACACCTAATAGCCCCTTACAAACTCAATGGGGGAACTTGTTCAACACTGATTTTAGAGTGCATAAGAGGGAATTTGGAGCTGGAGACTGAGTATGTATGCAACCTGATTTGACGTTGGAACATGCTTGACTTCAATCGAACCTTGCTAAGCCTTTTCCCGGACAAAATGAAGGTCGATTTCAACATGCTTAGTTCTAACATGAAAAATTGGATTGACACAAGATGCACTGAGGTTGTCACACCAGATAATGGGGGCATGAGAAGAGATTTGTAATTCAGACAACAATGAGTTTATCCGTAAACCATAAACAAAAAAAGGAAAAATAAAACACTCAAATTTTCCACATATTTTGCAAAGCCCCATGTCATAGAAAAAGATTGTGTTGTTGACACGAGTAAAATGCAATCTTAAAATTAATAATCCAAATCACTATAGATCTTGAAATTTAAGAATCTTACAAACTTAGAAAACATTTTCTTAATTGACCCCCTTTTAAAATCTCAAATCTCTCACCAGTTTCTGCTCTAGTCTCCTTTTCTCCTCCTCTTCTCTGTCCACAAAATGACGACCCTCCTCCTCTCCTCTCTGACATGGTACAAGTGTTTGGGCTTGCCCTTTCAACAGAGACTAATAAATAGAGACACACCCAAGCTCGGACTCAGACCTTAAATGTTACAACAAAATACTCAGACCTTAAATGTTACAACAAAATAAATATTTAACAACGTAATAACAAATGTTGTTAAAGAGAATGTTATTGAATATTAAAAAATATTGATAATATTTGAAAAACGTTATTTTTTCAACATCTAATTGTATCTTCATAAAGATTGAAGTTTTAATAATAACGTTTATTTTTTAACATTAAAATAATACTTTTTTAAAAAAAATCTATCCATAATTAAAGATTTTTAACACAATGTTTTAATAATATTTTTAAAACGTGATATAATAAATTAATATAAATTTATTTTTTTCATTTTTATAATATTAAACAATTATATTTAACTTTAAAATTTTAATTATTTTAATAATATTTTAAAATATAATCAAAATTTTTAAATATTTAGTGACATTTATTTTAACTATAATTTATTATGTCGTTAAATATTTATTTTATTGTAGTGGAAAAACAGAACATGAAAGTGGAGATGAGAAACAAAACAAAAGAGGAAAGATATTCGGAAATAGCTAATGATCACTGTTTTGCATAGATTAAACTCAACTGACAGTTGACAACTAACTAACTAACTTAGTAACCAACCAACAACCTATAACAGACTCTTAACCTTCCAGCTCCCGGCAACTCTTAACCTTCCAGCTCCCGGCAAATACGCTGTTATAACAACTTAACAGTAGCCTAACTACATTAACTGTTACTACTCCTAATAGCCCCTTACACTGATTTTAGAGTTCATAAGAGGGAATTTGGAGCTGGAGATAGGATTTGTGAGTATGTATGCAACCTGATACGTTGGAACATGCGTGACTTTAATGGAACCTTGCTGAACCTTTTCCCGGACAAAATGGAGGTCGATTTCAACATGCTTAGTTCTAGCATGAAAAATTGGATTGACACAAGATGCACTAAGGTTGTCACACCAGATAATGGGGGCATGAGAAGAGATTTGTAATTCAGACAACAATGAGTTTATCCATAAACCATAAACAAAAAAAGGAAAAATAAAATACCGAAATTTTCCACATATTTTCCAAAGCCCCCTGTCATAGAAAAAGATTGTGCTGTTGACGCGAGTAAAATGCAATCTTAAAATTAAAAATCTAAATTACTGATAGATCTTGAAATTTAAGAATCTTCCAAACTTAGAAAACATTTTCTTAATTGACCCCTTTTAAAATCTCAAATCTCTCACCGGCTTCTTTGCTATGCTCTCCTTTTCTCTTCTCTGCCCACAAAATGATCCTCTCTTCTCTCCTTATTCTACCGGCGCTTCTAACATTTTCCGGCGTAGTTACCGCAGCACCGCGCTGCGCAGTCTGCGGCTCCACCCCTGTTCCCTACCCACTCAGCACCGGACCGGATTGCGGCGACCAAGATTACAAGACCCGATGTGCCTCCGGCACACTCTGGTTCGACGCCCTCAATGGCTCCTCCTACACAATCTCCTCCATCGTCCCGGAAAACCAACGGCTAGTTATTCGTCCGGCGAGCTTTGTCGACCGAAACACTTGCGTCACCACTGATTTTAAAAGCCAAGGTCTCCAGCTCAATAGTAGCCTCCCATTCAATATCACGAGTAGTAATACTATTCTGTACTTGAACTGCACCGAGTCTTTGCTCCGTTCGCATCCGGACTGTTCTTCAATGAGCATTTGTCACAGTTATATTAATAATACAGAGGAGGGATCTGCAGCGTGTAAGAACACTCCGATCTGCTGCTCGTTCAAGACCGGTGGGTCGACCACTGCGCATAGGATCAGGGTTCGGGAGACCGGTTGCAGCGCTTACCGGTCATATGTCTATTTGGAATTGGACACGAAGTTGCCGGTGAGTAAGTGGCCGAGTCCGGGATTGGAGTTGGAGTGGAAGGTGCCACAGGAGCCTGTTTGCCAGTCTCAGAATGACTGTGACTCTGCTACTCCAAACTCAAGTTGCGGTTCAGATTCAGAAGCTGCTGGGCAGAAAAGATGCTTCTGCAATTCTGGTTTCCGATGGGACCCCAGTAATGGAACTTGTTCCAATAGTAACAACCTTTGATGCTTCTACTAAAACTTTTGTTGAAAATTTTAATAAACTCTAGTTCTCTCGCTCTGGAAGAAGTTGTGTAATGGAAGGTTTTTTACAATATCTTTCAAAATTGCAGAATAAATATGATATGACAAATAAATTAGAGTTGTGGATCAAGTGTACCGAACGCATTCGATATCTGTGACGAATACGGTAAGATTCGAAGCATGATTGGTCGACTACAAATAAAAATCCACATCTCAAATACATCTTTTTGGTAAGAGTAAGATCACAAAATCAAGTATTGGGTTTTCCTTTTCCACAAAAAAGCATTCTCCTTAATTGAGAATAAAGAATATCTCTCCCAATAGAGTTGTTTTTATATTAGTTTATCCAGTAATCCCTAAAATTAGGGATTATGTTACGGATTACACTCCCATTAACTACATTAACTACATAGGAGTGGGTAGATATCTATGGGGAGATTTTTGTGAGATCATATTTATCCTACACCTTGTGAACCCATTTAAATTAAATTTTCCAACAGAAATTGAATTTAAAATTCAATGTAATACACTGTATTCAATTTTGTAAAATCCGACCTCGAATTGTAACCAAGATCAGTTTGCAAAAACAGAGGATCTCCTTTGCGATAGATCCGTGTTTCCAGCATTTCATTCATCGCTTCACCTCTTCAAAAACCAGACATTGAGTTTATTGATACATCTACCATTGATTATATCAAGAATCTGGAACAAACGCAGCTTTCAAAGCTTCATACTCAATCAAGAAATCACTATTGAATCTTCGATCAAATCACACGTACTATGTGCAAACATATTTTACACTCAATTCTTATTATTTTCTTTTACTCACTTTAAAGATTTTTTTCCAAAAAAAAAAAATTCTTTAGAAAAAAACCTTTTAAAAAAATTAATTTTTTTTCCTAACTCAATCATTTCAAATTAAGTAATAAAAATCATTATTTAATTTTTTCACTCTAAAAAAAGGAGGAAAAAAAGACTAATAAAAGATTATTTTTTAAAATAAAAAAAGAATTTAATCACGTGTAGCGAACGAGCACGTTGATTTTTAATCAATTTTTTTATTTAAAAAAAAATAAAAAACAAAACTGGAGACACCTACCCACGCCAATAGCGGCGGGTGCCTTCGAAACTAACTTAGGTCTTGGAAGATATATAAAAGCTAATCTAATCTCTTTCTCTCTTTGTTCATACACATTAATTTTTTTTTCTAAAAAAATCAAAATAATACTAAAAATAATTAATAAATACTAAAACTAAAAACAAATGGGTTGTTCCCAACATATCCGTTCACAAACATTGTAATATTTTTATATCTAATATGGGTCCAAATGGGTTGTTCTCAACTTTATTGCTGACCCTATATGACCTAAAGAGGACATGAATCCTTAACTATCACATTACACTCAAAACAAAAAATTTGTATTTAGAAGTTACATAGCTATACAACATCCTGGAACACGGACTAATGAGTAGTTGAGTGCTTTTTTGGGGTCCATAGTTCTGCTTTCTAGATCCATTTGTCCTATCAAAAACAAACCATCTTTTCTTGGACTTGAACTGATTACTTAAAACGGAAAAAGTCGAATTCAATTAAATGTCATTTTCAGATCCGCTTTTTCTATTATCACAAATCCAACAGTTTCCACAAAATTACATAAATAGTCTCTAGCCGTTGGCCAATGCGGTGGAGCTTCGAAGGAGGAAGGTCACACGCTTTCTAAAAATAAATTTCAAACAAGTTAAAGTCGAGTAAAGCTTCACTTATATATAATCAATAAGCCTATTTGGCCCAACATAGGTCCGTACCTATCCAAATCATAGTTGACTAAACTGCTAAAATGCTTATCAAAAAAAATTATGAATAAAATGGTCTAACTTTATTTATTCATTAATTATTTTGAAAATTATATATCTAAACACACAAAATGACGACCAATTAAGTTACTAGCATCCACTACACTTATTATATGTCAATTGCCATTTTTTTCATAAAAGAATTTCTAAACCCAAAAGTCAAAATATACAAAGGTTAAAACTAACTTAGACCTTGAAAAATAGCATTCGTACACGTTAATTTAAAATAAAATAAAATAATACTAAAAACTAAAAAAATAATTAATAAATACTGAAACTCATATGCAAAATTTATTATATACACACAGATTATCTCACATGCACATATAAAATATATATCCACTATTAAATTATCGTTGAGTCATTTTTTTTAAAAGCGTCTATATAATTTGAGGTAATCTAATAATACACAAAAATGATGTACACTTTAAGTATGCTTATTAGATGTCAATATAGCAATGCTCTTAAAAACATTAATATTTTTTTAATGAAAATATTTTACGATCCAAAAATTGTACCCAAAATTATACCATGTAGTGAAGTGAATGGTGAGTGGTGGTGCTACTTTTTTATTTTTTTTCTCTCTAAGATATTGTGATATAATAACTTAAGTCTTGGAAGATATAAAAGCTAATCTAATTTCTGCCTATTCATACATATTAATTTCTTTTTTCAGAAAAACACCAAAATAATAGTAAAAATTATTAATAAATACTAAAACGCATATGCAGCACTTATGTACACACATTGATTATCTCACAATAAAAACATTTATACATTTTTAAATATAAATATTAAATGGAGAATACTAATCTAACTGTTATAGTTGTATTTTTTATGCAATTACAACACTTAAAGCTATTGAATTATTTATTACTCGCCTTAAAATTGTAACACTATGATTATAAATCTTAAATAGAAAACTCTATAGTTTGAAGATTCTCCTAATAAATAATTTACTTAAGAAAGTTAAGCTATTACCTGTAAAGAGTTAACATGAATGGACAATTACTTGTGAAGAGGAAATGACAGAAAAAGAAGTTTGTCCTTTGTTCTTTTTAAATATTATTATTTTTTTTATGTTATATATAAAAATAAGCTAAATTGAGCTTTCAACGTTGTGAAATCCATGCTTTCATTTAGAAGTTTTTTCTATCACATTATACTTATAATAAATCAATTGTCATTTTTTAAAAGAAAAACATTTCTAAACACTTTTCAAAAGTCAAAATATATCAAGGGATCAAAACTAACTTCGGTCTTGGAAGACGTATAGAAAGCTAATCCAATCTCTATCAGTTCATGCCCCAAAATAATACTAAAAAAATTAAAAATAATTAATAAATATTAAAACTCATATGCAACACTTATATACACACATTGATCATCTCACAATAAAAACATTTATATATTTTTTAAATATATATCTTAAATAGAAAATATTAATACTATAACACTCACAAATCATTAAATTATTTATTACGCATATTAAAATATGTAATGTCCGTTCATCTAACAATTATGAGTATTAGCATTATCCATCTTAAATTGTTAAGCTTATGTATAGCATTCTCCTTAGCTAATTCCATAAATTATAAACAAAAAGATGTAGTAATAAATATTAATTAATTTTAACTATATACATTTAAATCTTTTTACTTAAAATTATAAGTTCGAATTTCATCTTATCTAGGAGTTTTTTTTGTTCACAATAAAAATAAAAGTGTGACACCGTAATAATTTGCGTGGTCTCAATCTCTGCCTTTTATGCCCTTAAGATGAAAGAGCGCAATCTCCCACGCCATCCTTGGTACAAAAAAATTTATGTACTGTTGACATGCGTCAAATGAAATCTTAAAATTAAAAAACTAAAGACATGCGTCAAACGCGTCAAACGTAACAATGTGCGCACTAGCATTACTCATCTTGAAAGTTAAGAATCTTCCAAACGTAGAAAATATTCTGTCAAAAAGTTCTGACAAAATATGGACTAGCACGCCCTTTAAAAGCACCCATGTAATGCAATGAAAACCCCAAATCTCCCTCCAGTTACCCAAATCTCCCTCCAGTTCTGACAAAATATGTTCTTCAAGAAGCCTTTGTTAATAACACAGAGGAGGGATCGGCGGCGTGTAAGAGTGCTCCGATCTGCTGCACCTTCAGGGCCGGTGGGTCGACCACTTCGTATAGGATCAGGCTTCGAGAGAAAGGTTGCAGGGCTGAACGGACTTTCGTCAATTTGAACCCGTCGTCGCCGGTGAGTAGGTGGCCGGCTACGGGAGTGGAGTTGGAGTGGGTGGTGCCACAGGAGCATGTTTGCCAATCTCAGAATGTCTGTGACTCTGCTACTCCAAATTGAAGTTGCGGTTCAGAATTGTAATAAGGGCAAAATCAGAGATCTTTGCGTTCAATTTTTCATCCAGTAGTATGTTACTAGACTTCACATCTCGGTGGTAAATGGGAGGAACAACCGAGGAGTGGAGATAAGCCCATAAAAGAGGAGCCGTCAACCGACGTAGAAAGAGAAAGTAGGCATATTATGAAGATTGAAATTGCTGGAGAGACAGAGGCCTGATTTATTCTTTCCGAGCTGTGCTAGACGTACAAATTTCTCACAAATATCCCCACTCAATTGCTACGTCGACGGCTCCTCTTTTATGGGCATTCAATTTTATTTTACTTTTTATTTATTTTTTACACCATCTTCTTTTCTTCCACCCCTTCTTCTGCATTGAAGAGAGTGGGATTTTTTTTAGTGTTATATGGACATGGCATAAATTTTAATTAATATTTTTAAACTTTTTGTGAATTTATTTTAAGTATTGATTACAGAAAATATGTACTCCTTTGTAAAAAACGAAATCTTTGTTGATAAATTATTTTTATTATAATAATAAAATAAAAATAAGTTAATTATTTTTATTAAAAATGATAAAAGTATTATTTTTATTAGAGTAATAAAATTATTTTTTATCAAAATAGTAAACTTATTGTTTGTTAAAAACAATTTCTTACTAAAAATATAACAAATTCATTTTTTATAATAATAATTTTACCAAAACTAATATAATTAGCTTTTCAAAATAGCAGAATTATTTTATTAATTAAAGAGAATTTAATTAAAAAAATAACATGATTTTTTAGAAATAGTTAAATAAAATTTGTTATTTTAATAAAAATAATATGTTGAATTATAAAGCAAAAAAATAAAATTATTAAAATATTAAAATTAATTTTTATTAAAAAATAAAATTATTAATCTTTTATCAAAATATTCATTTTTCTTTTAAAAGAGATAGTAAACTCACGTCATCACGTCACATCACGTTATGTTAATATTTCTCAAAAAAGTTACAAAAAGTTACTAATGAAAATAATATTACCAAATATTTTAAAACTTAGTTAATAAAAATAAAAAGCTTTTGAGACATTTAAATTTCAATTTAAATGCCTCAAAAGCTCTAAATTTGTATAAATCTCTACAATAGGACATAAAGTCAAATTGAACTAATTCAGGCAATTTGAACACTAGTCTAATCATTATAAATTCACAATTTCACTTAATTTAAGTTCAATTAGACAAGTCTGAAGTCAATTTAATAAATTGACTTGATTTAGGTCAAAAGCCTCAATTTGGGCAAAATTTTAAAATCTAGCCTTAGGCAAATTTTTACATTACACATAGGCTTTCCACTATTCAAAATCAGTGAATAAGACCATCAATCACTTAGAATCAGTCATTTATTCAACATAGTTGACATACAACTTGAATGGAAAACCCTAAGTTTATTTTCTAGGTTTATGGCTATTACACTTAGCTCCACCAATTTCTTGTAAAAATTAGAAAAAATAGTACCATTGGGTTCCAAATCACCTTAGGAACCCAAATTCATAACATACAATTCATCCCTACGGGTTTCTAACAAAACCCATTTTTCTTGCACCACCAAAAACGTGGTAAAGTGCTTACAAAATGCATATTGGATGTAGATCTAAGTTAAGAAAAGTTGTTTCTACCATAAACAAGCTCAAAAGAGCAAAATACCAACCAACCCTAAGTTATGAATACCCAAAATTATGACCCATGGAGAAAATTACACCGTTAGAAAGCTTACTCTCATCTTCAATGGTGATTTCATGAAAAGAAATGGAGAAAACACTTACTTTGGGGGTGTAGATGGTGAAGACTTCATCTTTAAAACCCTAGTTTTGCTTCTTTTTTCTTAAAATTTTCATTTTGTTACTACGCGCTCAATACACATTGAAATTTCGCGTATAGCCAATCGATTTCTATGTAAAGACGCATTCCGGACTCATTATTATTATCCCTAGGTCCATTTAACACGCTAATAATTAATTATCATGCAGAAACTTCAAATACATACACAAAACACGCAAAATATGAGTATTATACACATCAAATACATACACAAGACTTAGAGTCGGACATTTTACGTCATCACGACATCATATGCTAAAGTGGGTCGTTACACTAATATTCTTTTTTTATTAAAAAGTTTGAAAGAATAATGTTAAATGCAAACATAAGTTTATTGTAAATTTATTCTTTTTATTAAAAAATTAGAAAAAATAACAAATGATTGTCAACAAAATATTAAATACAAACATGAATTTATTATAAATTTATTTATTTTTATTAAAAAATTAAAAAGAATAACACATAATGAAATTAGTTCATTAAATAAACATAACATATTTTTTACAACTTTATATATGAAGTTTTATATATATATAGAATAGATCGATTCGGGTCAGGGTACTTGGGTTTTCATGGGCTAAACCCGTGATCCAACCCAAATTAATCAGGTTGGGTATTTTAGAACTTAACCTAACTCAAACAACTTACCTAACTCAACTCAAACTAATCCAAATAATTTGATTTAGTCTGGTTGGTCGGTTTGATGAACACTCCTATAAATAACTAGTCATGGCCTACACAACATAATCGCAGAGAGTTGACCCCTTATATTGCTAATGGGCAGGAGTGTATTAATCATTACCTTAATTAAAAAGTTTTTTTTTTTATACTCAAAGCATGAGGAATCGGATGATTCTTTTTTTTTTTCAATTAATCCACTTACTTTATATAAAAAAGAAAAATGTATTATATATATGCTATAATGTCAATATTATTTTTTAATATTGACACTCTAATTTCTTTTAAATATTTTAAAAATGCACATGTACTCCTAAAAATAGATGAAAAATCACACAAAATAGGGGTTAATTCTTTGATTACTCTCTTAATTTAGTTCCTTGGTATTCGTACATAGTGGAATGGATAAAAATGAACCTATTTTTTAAGTGTCTTGTTAATTGGGTCAAATTCGTTATAATTGGACTTTGTGGCTTATTTAAACTAGCCTATATAAATTATAATAAGGTAAACAATTCAACTAGATATTATACTTTTAAAATTCAATGAAACTAAGCCTCATAGCACACAAAAACGCAATTTCCTTTGTCAAAATGCTGGCTATTATTATATTAAATGAAAACGAACCTTTAATCTGATAATCTCTCTTGTTTTAACTTAATTGTCTATTAAATTTAATTTTATACCATATAAAAAATAAGTTTCTTACTATTAATGACATAATATTTTTTTTTTAAATACAATCTACTTTTATACAAGAGATGTTCTACCCATGGGTGCGGTTTTTACGCTGTAAGTAACTGTGCGATACATCTCGGTACCATTCGTGGCTTCTGCACACTTCGCCGCGTGCATATTAAATACTTTAATTAATGCCATGCAGCAACTTCCAGTTTAACCCTTATTTGCTTTCTCTTTACTTTCTTGTCTTTCCACATATTTTTGAACGATTCTCTTTGCACAAGAAAACCTTTATTTTATTTTTCATATTCATTTGGGTATTTTGTATTTCTCATATGGTTATTTATGAAATAAGAGTTTTATTAATTTTTAAATATTAATAACAAAATTCATATAAATTTATACATAAAAAATTAATAGTATTTATTTTAAAAAGTTAATAAATTCTATTAATTTTCTTATGTATAATCTTATATGAATTTTGTGATTAATTCATAAAAACTGATTTTATTTAAAAATTAGTTTTTAAATAAACCCATAAAAAACATAAAAACTGATCCCTAAACCCATAAAAACTATTTTTATTTTTATTTTTAAACAAAGGTGAGTATTATATAATTAATATTTTAAAAGTAATAAAACATTTATTCCTTAAATACCTCTTTTTATATATTTTATAATTTAAAATATTATTACTGTAAAATGGTATAAAATGAGAAATACAAAATATTGAAATGAAAATGAAAAATCAAATAAAGGATTTCTTGGTGCAAAGAGAATCGTTCGGATGATGTAAAGGGAAAGACAAAAAGAGGACAAGAGAAAACAAATAAGAATAAAACTGAAAGTTGCTGCATAGAATTGAAGCATTTAGTATAGACACGCGACGGGGTGTCAAAGTCCAACAAAATATTTATAAATACTAAATATTGTCTTGTGGCAACCAGAAACACACACGTGAAAATTGTTTTATGTTGTATGGGTACCTTGATTGGTGGCATGATCTTCAAGCCCGTAAGCGTCCTAATGGCACCGACACTAGTGGACGTTCAGGCACGGCTGTTGTTGCTAGTGCAGAACCTCATCCCTCTCTTATACAATCGGCTGCAATGTCCACGGATGCTCCTCCCAACTTAAACTCAGGTATCTCTGGTCTTGCTCTTTTTACCTCCCATAGAAATATGGATTGTGAGGCATGGCTTCTAGACTCGGGGGCCACGGACCATATGACTTTTGCTCCTTCGGACTTCTCTCAAACTTCTCTTCCATGATGCACCAACATAGCTAATGCCAATTGTGTTATCTCCCCAGTCATTGGAGCTGGCTCTGTGACTTTATTTCCATCCCTCACTTTATCCAATACTTTACTTGTTCTGTCTTTATCCCATAAACTATTGTCTATAAGTCAGCTTACGGCAGACCTTGGTTGTGTTGTACTTATTTATCCAAACTTTTGTCTTATCCAGGATATTCTCACCAAGGAGATAATTGGACGTGGTACTAAGAGGGGGGATTATATTATGTGGATGACATCGGCCAGGCAACAACATGACCAATCTGCATGTCAATAAAGAAACAACATTGTGGTTATGGCATCGAGGACACCCATCTTTTCCGTATATGAAGCATGTTTTACCTAATTTGTTTAAGCATTTGCAGACTTCTGACTTGAAGTGTGATATTTGTGTTTTGGCTAAGAACCATCGCGCTACTTACCCATTGAGCATGAATAAAAGTGACATTCCATTTGCCTTAATTCACTCTGATGTATGGGGGTCCTCACCTATTGCTAATATGTCTGGCTTTCGTTGGTTTGTTATTTTTGTGGATGATTGTACCCGTATGACATTGCTCTACTTGCTAAAATACAAAGATGAAGTCCTCGGTGTTTTTAAAACATTTCATGATATGGTTGGTACTCAGTACAGTGCCACCATGAAAGTTCGCCGCTCTGATAATGGTGGTGAATATGTTAATAAGGATTTTCAATCTTATTTTTTCCACCATTGTTTAATTCATGAAACTTCATGCTCACGCTCTGAGATGGATCTTTTGTGTGACAATAAAGCTGCAATTGCAATTTCCCATAATCTCATTCAACATGATCGCACTAAACATGCGGAGGTAGATCGACACTTCATCAAGGAAAATCTTGAAGCAAAAACAATTAGGTTTCCATTTGTGAAATCTGAAGATCAATCGGCGGATATCCTTACAAAACCTGTATCGGGCAAGAACCTCTACAACTCACTTGACAAGTTGGGCATGCGAGACCTCTATGCATCAACTTGAGGGGAAGTGTTGAAGTGAGTTGTAATTGAAAACAAGGGTGATTAGCGTTAGTTTAGGAAATGTTTGAAAATAGCAAGGATTTGGTTAGATACGTTTGAAAATAGCAAATATTTGTTTAGATTTTATTCATTTAAAAATGTATATAACCTATGGAAATACAAAGGAAAAAATGAATGAAAAAAGGAATGTTTTGACACTATTGAATCTACGATCAAATCACGCACAATCTGTGCATAACAGAGAGCAAAAACAGAGATATACAAATTAGAAAATATTTCTCAGTCACTACCTGTTACATACACTGGTCCATATGTATATACACAAGCCAGGAAAGAAGTAACTAGCTTAGATAATTAACTATGCAACCGTAAGGAAATCAGTCAAAGGAGAGACAGTAAACCCAAGTTATCACATTATTGGGTCAGCCTAAATCTTTGATAGTATCGATTTTGTCTTTAACTTAACCATTTTTTAGCTCAGATGTTGAGTTTTACTCTAAAACACCTTGGTACTAATGAGACTAAGATCCTAACTTATATTTCATATAATAAATTTGTCAATCAACTTACATAAACCTGAAATAAATCATATACATATACCAAATGATCAATCCCAAGTCAATTATGTCTAAATACATAATTATTAACCGAAATCACATTTAATCCACACAAATTTGGATTAGAAACACCTAACACCATTCAATTGACAAATTTTAATTTAAATGCCTCAAAATCCCCAAAATAAGCTCAAAACAGTAAAATACCAACCAACCCTATGTTAGGAATACCCAAAACTGTGACCCATGGAGAAAATTGCACCATTAGAAAGCTTACTCTCATCTTCAATGGTGATTTCATAAAAAGAAATGGAGAAAACACTTACTTTGGGGGTATAGATGGTGAAGACTTCCCCTTTAAAACCCTAATTTTCCTTCATTCTTCTTTTATTTTTCATTTGGTTATTACGCGCTCAATACATCTTGAAATTTCGCATATAGCCAGTCAATTTCTATGTAAAGACGCGTTCTGGACTCATTTTTATTATCTCTACGTCCATTTAACACACCAATAATTAATTATCCTGCAGAAACATCAAATACATACAAAAACACGTAAAATACGAGTATTATATACATCAAATACATACACAAGACCTAGAGTCAGGCATTATACGTCATCACGACATCATATGCTAAAGTGGGTCATTAACCTAATATTCTTTTTTGATTAAAAAGTTTGAAAGAATAATATTAAATGCCTTGGGAAAAAAAACATTAAAATGCAAACATGAGTTTATTAAAAACTTGTTCTTTTTTATTGAAAAATTAGAAAGAATAACAAATGATTGTCAACAAAACATTAAATACAAACATGAATTTATTGTAAATTTATTTATTTTTATTAAAAATTAGAAAGAATAACACATAATGAGATTAGTTCATTAAATAAATATGACATATTTTTTACAACTTTATATATGAAGTTTTATATGTATATAGAATAGATCGAATTAATCAGGTTGGATATTTTAAAACACAACCAAATCAAAACAACTTATCAAACCCAACCTAAACTAATCCAAATAATTTGATTTTATCTGGTTGGTCGATTTGTTAAACACTCCTACAAATAACTAATCATAGCCCACATAACATAATCACAGGGAGTTGACCCTTATATTGCTAATGGGTAAGTGTGTATTAATCATTACCTCAATTAAAAAGTTTGTTTTCCAACTCAAAGCATCCAAATTAATCCACTTGCTTTATATAAAAAGAAAAATGTATTAATATGCTAAATGTCAATATTATATTTTAATGTTGACACTCTAATCACACAAAAAAGGGGATTAACTCGTTGAAACGTTGTGTAACTAGAATTACTCTCTTAATTTAGTTCCTTGGTTTCGTATAGAGTGGAATGGAACCTATTTTTTAAGTGTCTTGTTAATTGGATCAAATTCGTTATAATTGGATTTTGTGGCTTATTTAAACTAGCCTATATAAATTATAATAAGGTAAACAATTCAACTAGATATTATACTTTTAAAATTCAATGAAACTAAGCCTAATACCACACAAAAACGCAATTTCCTTTGTCAAAATGCTGGCTATTATTATATTCAATCAAAACGAACCTTTAATCTGATAATCTCTTTTTCTGTTACTGATGTATATTTGCTAATTAAGCTTCTAAGAGCTCTTAATGTAAATATGAATTATAAAAAAATTAATTATCATATAAGATAAATAAATATTATATAAAAAGAAATCAATGTAATTATTTACATTTAATGTCAAATTGAGTTGGCAAAAAAAAAATTCTCAAATTATATACAATCTGTTAGACAATTATTTATTGTTAACTTCTCAAATTACTATAATTATATCATTAAAAAAAATTAAAAATTAAAAAAATATTTAACACCTCATTAAAATATATACAATCTATAAAAACATTGAAGACTATTTTTTAACTTAGTTGTCTATCAAGTTTAATTTTATACCATATAAAAAATTCGTCTCTTAAAAATAATAATATAATACTTTTTTTTTTAAAATATAATCTATTTTTATATTAAAGATGCTCCAAACATAGGTGCGGTTTTTATGCTGTAAGTCACTGTGCGGTACTTCTCGGTACCATTCGTGGCTTCTGCACACTTCGCCGCGTGTCTATGTTAAATACTTTAATTAATGCCATTCAGCAACTTTCATTTTTACCCTTATTTGTTTTCTCTTTACTTTCTTTTATCTTTCCACATATTTTTGAACTATTCTCTTTGCACAAGAAAACCTTTATTTTATTTTTCATATTCATTTGGGTATTTTGTATTTCTCATATGGTTATTTATGAAATAACAGTTTTATTAATTTTTATTAATCACAAAATTTATATAAGATTATACATAAGAAAATTAGTAGTATTTATAATAAATACTATTAATTTTCTTATGTATAATCTTATATGAATTTTGTGATTAATTCATAAAAACTGATTTTATTTAAAAATTAGTTTTTAAATAAACCCATAAAAAACATAAAAACTGATCCCAAAACCCATAAAAACTATTTTTATTTTTATTTTTAAACAAAGGTGAGTATTATGATATAATTAATATTTTAAAAGTAATAAAATATTTATTCCATAAATACCCCTTTTCATATATTTTATAATTTAAAATATTATTACTGTAAAATGGTATAAAATGAGAAATACAAAATATTGAAATGAAAATAAAAAATCAAATAAAGGATTTCTTGGTGCAAAGAGAATCGTTCGGATGATGTAAAGGGAAAGACAAAAAGTGGAAAAGAGAAAACAAATAAGAATAAAACTGAAAGTTGCTGCATAGAATTGAAGCATTTAGTATAGACACTCACGGGGTGTCAAAGTCCAATAGTACTATTTTGCCCTGGGTCCGCACCTAACCAAACAGCATAGGTGACACGCTTTCTAAGAAGGCCACACGCTTTCTAAATATAATTTTAAAACAAATTATAGTAGACTTAAAGCTTCCGTATATGTAAACAATAGTTCTATTTGACCCAACATTGGTCCGTACCTTTCCAAATCATAGTTGACTAAATTGCTAAAATGCTTATCAAAAGAAACTATGAATAAAATGGTCTAACTTTATTTATTCAATAATTATTTTCAAAATTATATATCTTTATGCTTGTCACATGAAAGTGTTTATTTTTAATTCGTACTAAGATAGACTCACTTAGGTAGAGTGGGTATTGATGGTGTTTTTAATCAGAATATTTAAAGAGTAATACTTGATTAACATGTATACTTTTCAAATATATTTTGTTGATATTATTTTTTAAAAATATTGAATTACCTTAAATAATATGTTAATACATATTTTGAGATGATCCAACAAAATATTTATAAATATTAAAATGCATATGCATCACTTACATATATGCATTGATTATCTCACAATAAAAATATTTGTACATTTTTTAAATATAAATCTTAAATGGAGAATATTAATATAACTATGTAGTTGTATTTTTTATATAATTACAGTACTCACAGCTATTAAATTATTTATTACACATCTTAAGATGTATAATATTATGATTATAAATCTTAAATACAAAACTATATAATTGGAAGATTCTCCTGATAAATAATTTACTTAAGAAAGTTAAGTTATTACCTGTAAAGAGTTAACATGAACCGAGAATTACTTGTAAGAAATAACAGAAAAAGAAGTTTGTCTTTTTTTCTTTTTAAATGATTTTCTTTATAAAAATAAGCTAAATTGAGCTTTCAACGTAAAAGTATTGTCATTTTTCAAAGAAAAATATTTCTAAACACTTTTTAAAAGTCAAAATATACCAAGGAGATCAAAACTAACTTAGATTTTGGAAGATGTATAGAAAGCTAATCTAATCTCTGTTAGTTCATGCACATTACATTTTTAAAAAAAAAACCAAAATAATACTAAAAATATTGAAAACAATTAATAAATATTAAAACTCATATGCAACACTTATATACACACATTGATCATCTCACAATCAAAACATTTATACATTTTCTAAATATAAATCTTAAATAGAAAATATTAATACTATAACACTCATAAATCATTAAATTATTTATTACACATCTTAAAATATGTAATGTCCGTTCATCTAACGATTATGAGTATTAGCATTATCCATCTTAAATTGTTAAACTTATACATACCATTCTCCTTAGCTAATCCCATAAATTATAAACAAAAAGATGTAGTAATAAATATTAGTTAATTTCAACTATATACATTTAAATTTTTTTACTTAAAATTATAAGTTCAAATTTCATCTTACCTAGGGGTTCTTTTTTTCATAATAAAAATAAAAGTGTAAGACCGTAATAATTCGCGTGGTCTCAATCTCCACTTTTTATGCCCTTAAGATGAAAGAGCGCACTCCCCCACGCCATCCTTTGTACAAAAAATTTATGTGCCGTTGACATGTGTCAAATGAAATCTTAAAATTAAAAAACTAAAGACATGCATCAAATGCGTCAAACGTAACAATGTGCGCATTAGCATTAGTCTTCTTTAAATTTAAGAGTCTTAATTGCCCCTTCTGCCAAAATTGCCCCTTCTGTCAAAAAGTTCTGACAAAAAATGGACCAGCACTAGCTACCTTTTAAAAACACACCCATGCAATGCAATCAAAATCTCAAATCTTCCTCCAGTTACTCAACTTACTCTGCTCCTCTATTCTCTCCCTCCAGCAAACCATCTCACTTCGGACTTGAACCGATTTCTTAAAATTGAGAAAGCCAAATTCAGTTAAATATCATTTTCAGACCCGCTATTCATTATTGCAAATCGAGCTGTTTCTACAAAATTATATAAATGGCTAGATAAATAGCCTCTAGCCGTTCGAAACGCTGTGGAGCTTCGAAGTAGGAAGGTCACACAACCTGTCGAAATGTTGGGGTAAAAAAAAAAAGGGAACCGAACGGAGAGACGTCGAGGCGCGCCTTGTATCGTCGCCGGAACCGTATTTCCGGCCACAAACGGCTAAGTTTCCGGTGAGATCCGGCGGAAATGCTTTGCTATTCTCTAATTGTTTGTTGATTAGTTTTGCTTAAATCTCTGTTTACTTCGTGGCTTGATCCGCGGTTTCTTGCCTTTTCCTACAGGTTCTTGATTTTTGGAGGTTTAGTTTTGGACTACTTTTATGGGTTTGATTTAGGTGTTGTGATGAATTGTTAAGCAATGTATATGTGATTTGATCTTGTTGTGGAGTTGCTTCGAGTTTCGGGAGGTTTTGGACTTCTTCTGAAAGAGATTTTTAACTTTGAGTCGTTTTGCCTTGTATGTGCTTGTTTATTTTTTTTTTTCTCTGCCCACAACATAATGCCGACCCTCCTCCTCTCTTCTCTCATTCTTCTATCGGCGCTTCTAACATTTTCCGGCGTAGTCACCGCAGCACCGCGCTGCGCCGACTGCGGCTCCACCCCTGTTCCCTACCCACTCAGCACCAGACCCTATTGCGGCGACCAAGATTACAAGATCCGATGCGCCTCCGGCACACTCTGGTTCGACGCCCTCAATGGCTCCTCCTACACAATCTCCTCCATCGACCCGGAAAACCAACGGATAGTTATTCGTCCAGCGAGCTTTGCCGACCCAAACACTTGCATCACAACCGATCTTCATAGCCAAGGTCTCCAGCTTAACAGTAGCCTCCCATTCAATATCACGGGTAGTAATACTATTCTGTACTTGAACTGCACCGAGTCTGTGCTCCGTTCGCCTCTGAACTGTTCTTCAACGAGCCTTTGTCACCGTTATATTAATAATACAGAGGAGGGATCTGCAGCGTGTAAGAACACTCCGATCTGCTGCTCGTTCAGGGCCGGTGGGTCGACCACTTCGTATAGGATCAGGCTTCGAGAGAAGGGTTGCAGGGCTGACCGGACTTTCGTCAATTTGAACCCGTCGTTGCCGGTGAGTAGGTGGCCGGCTACGGGAGTGGAGTTGGAGTGGGTGGTGCCACGGGAGCATGTTTGCCAATCTTGTCTGTGACTCTGCTACTCCAAATTCAAGTTGCGGTTCGGAATTATAATAAGGGCAAAATCAGAGATCTTTGCGTTCAGTTTTTCATCCAGTAGTATGTTACTAGACTTCACATCTCGGTGGTAAATCGGAGGAACAGCCGAGGAGTGGAGATAAGCCCATAAAAGAGGAGCCGTCATCAGAAGAAGAAAGAGAAAGTGACGCGGCAATTGAGTGGGAATATTTGTGAGAAATTTGTACATGGCTCGGAAAGAAAAAATGAGGCATCTGTCTCTCCTCCTCCAAGCATTCCAATACAAGAAGAGCCAATGCCTTTATCGTCTCTAATTCCAATTGCATTAACATAGGATCAATCGTCTCCATCAACCTTTGCTCATCCACCTTCTTCAGTACATAAATCACCAGATTCTCATCATCTTCGTTCCTATTAAAATCAATAGCTTTATGTGAAGTCAGCACCTCTAACAACACCACTCCAAAACTTAAAGATAAGAGCGATGTTGTATAGCTTTGGAGTGGTGTTGTGAAAGTTGCTGACTTCACAGAAAGCTATTGATTTTAATAGGAACGAAGATGATGAGAATCTGGTGGTTTATGTGCAGAAGAAGGTGGATGAGCAGAGGTTGATGAAGACAATTGATCCTATGTTAGTGCAGGAAGCTAGTAACTTGGAATTGGAGACGATAAAGGCATTGACTCTTCTTGCATTAAAATGCTTGAGACAGAACTGACCTTCAATGAAAGAAGTTGCTGAGGAGATTGAGGATATTATGAGGATTGAAATTGCTGGAGAGACAGAGGCCTGATTTTTTCTTTCCAAGCCGTGCTAGGTGTACAAATTTCTCACAAATATCCCTGCTCAATTGCCACGTCAATTTCTCTTTCTACGTCGGTTGACGGCTCCTCTTTTATGGGCATTCAATTTTATTTTACTTTTTATTTTTTTTTACACCATCTTCTTTTCTTCCACCCCTTCTTCCGCATTGAAGAGAGTGGGATTTTTTTTAGTGTTATATGGACATGGCATAAATTTTAATTAATATTTTTAAACTTTTTGTGAATTTATTTTAAGTATTGATTACAGAAAATATGTACTCCTTTGTAAAAAACGAAATCTTTGTTGATAAATTATTTTTATTATAATAATAAAATAAAAATAAGTTAATTATTTTTATTAAAAATGATAAAAGTATTATTTTTATTAGAGTAATAAAATTATTTTTTATCAAAATAGTAAACTTATTGTTTGTTAAAAACAATTTCTTACTAAAAATATAACAAATTCATTTTTTATAATAATAATTTTACCAAAACTAATATAATTAGCTTTTCAAAATAGCAGAATTATTTTATTAATTAAAGAGAATTTAATTAAAAAAATAACATGATTTTTTAGAAATAGTTAAATAAAATTTGTTATTTTAATAAAAATAATATGTTGAATTATAAAGCAAAAAAATAAAATTATTAAAATACGAAAATTAATTTTTATTAAAAAATAAAATTATTAATCTTTTATCAAAATATTTATTTTTCACGTAAAAGAGATAGTAAACTCACGTCATCACATCACGTCACGTTAATATTTTTCAAAAAAATTATTAATGAAAATAATACTACCAAATATTTTAAAACTTAGTTAATAAAAATAAAAATAATGTACAACACATATATAATCACTAATTATATATCTTATGATAAAACTATTTTCACATTGTTAAATATAAATCTTAAATCATTGAAATCAAACTATATCTTAACTTACTAATTATACCAATTCTTTTGTTTCAATTATTCCACTTACTATATATAAAAATAGATGTAGAATCATACAAAATAGGTGGGTTAACTCATTAAAACGTCGGTGTAATTATTAATTAGTAGAATTACTCTCCTGATTTAGTCACTTGGAATTTGTATATATACGGTGGAATATTGGATAAACACGAACCTACCTTTTAAGTTTCTTGTTAATTGCATTTAGAAGTTACATAGCTATACAACATCATGGAACACGAACTAATGAGTAGTTGAGCGCGTTTTGGGGTCCCTAGTTCTGCTTTCTAGACCCCATTTGCCTCTCAAAACGAACCATCTATCCTTGGACTTAAACTGACTTTTTAAAACGGAGAAAGCTGAATTCAATTAAATGTCATTTTCAGATCCGCTTTTTCCCTTATCACAAATCCAGCTATTTTTCACAAAATTACATAAATAGCCTGTAGCAGTTGGCCAGCACGATGGAGCTTCCAAGTAGGAAGGTCACACGCTTTCTAAGAATGAATTTCAAAAAAGTTAAAGTCGGCTAAAGCTTCACTTATATGTAAACAATAGTTCTATTTGCCGAACATAGATCCGTACCTATCCAAACTATAGTTGACGAAATTGATAAAATGCTTTATTTATTCATTAATTATTTTGAAAATTATATATCTTTATGCTTGTTACATGAAAGTGTTTATTTTTAATCCGTGCTACGATAGACTCACTTAGGTAGAGTGGGTATAGAGGGTGTTTTTAATCAGTATATTAAAAGAGTAATACTTAATTAACATGTATATTTTTAAATATATTTTATTGATATTACTCTTAAAAAGTATTGAATTACCTTGAATAATATGTTAATACATAATTTGAGATGATTTAATAATTTTCGTGAAAAAATTAAGTTAGACTTTATACACTAATGACAATGCCCACAATATCTACAATTTTTTTTTCTTGCACCCAAGAAGAGTAAGACACTACCCATGAGTGGACCAACTAAGCTACTAGCATCCGCTACACTTATTATATATCAATTGCCATTTTTTCCAAAAAATAATTTCTAAACACAAAAGTCAAAATATATTAAGGTCAAAACTAACTTAGAACTTGGAAGATAGTATAGAAACTAATTTAATCTCTCTGTTTGTTCATTCGTACACATTAATTTAAAATAAAATAAAATAATACTAAAAATAAAAAAATAATTAATAAAACTAAAACTCATTCGTAAAATTTATTATATACACACACATTATCTCACAATAAAAACATAGAAAATGTTAAAGTCACATTCAATATGCACATATAAAATATATATCCACTATTAAATTACGGTTGAGTCATTTTTTTTAAAAGCGTCAAATCATATACCAACACATAATTCTAGTTAATCTAATAATGAACAAAAGTAATGTAAACTTTAGCCATGCATATTATATGTCAATAAAAACATTAAAATTTTTTAAATAAAAATATTTTTACGATCCAAAAATTGTACCCAAAATTATTCTCACGTAGTAAATGGTGAGTGGTGGGTGCTACTTTTTTATTTTTTTTTCTCTCACGATATGGTGATATAATAACTTAAGTCTTGGAAGATGTATAAAAGTTAATCTAATTTCTACCCGTTCATACATATTAATTTTTTTTTCTAAAAAAAACCAAAATAATAGTAAAAATTATTAATAAATACTAAAACGCATATGCAACACTTATATACACACATTGATTATCTCACAATAAAAACATTTATACATTTTTAAATATAAATCTTAAATGGAGAATACTAATCTAACTGTTGTAGTTGCGTTTTTTATGTAATTACAATACTCACGGCTATTAATTATTTATTACACACTTTAAAATATGTAACACTATGATTATGTATCCTACATACAAAACTCTATAGTTGCAAGATTCTCTTGATAAATAATTTACTTAAGAAAGTTAAGTTATTACCTGTAAAGAGTTAACATGAACGGAGAATTACTTGTGGAGAAGAAATGACAGAAAAAGAAGTTTGTCCTTTTTCTTTATAAATGATTTTCTTTTTTATGTTATATATAAAAATAAGCTAAATTGAGCTTTCAACGTTGTGAAATCCATGCTTTCATTTAGAAGTTTTTTCCATCACATCACACTTATAATAAATCAATTGTCATTTTTCAAAGAAAAATATTTCTAAACACTTTTCAAAAGTCAAAATATACCAAGGCGATCAAAATTAACTCAGGTCTTGGGAGATGTATAAAAAGCTAATATAATCTCTATCGGTTCATCCACATTACATTTAAAAAAAACCAAAATAATACTAAAAAAAATTAAAACTAATTAATAAATATTAAAACTCATATGCAACACTTATATACTCAC
Source organism: Paratinospora sagittata (assembly GCA_035771175.1). Taxonomy (NCBI): domain Eukaryota; kingdom Viridiplantae; phylum Streptophyta; class Magnoliopsida; order Ranunculales; family Menispermaceae; genus Paratinospora; species Paratinospora sagittata. Next base: position 6,032,978 of record CM069606.1, on the reverse strand, counting down.
ATTGATCATCTCACAATAAAAGTATTTATATATTTTTTAAATATAAATCTTAAATAAAAAATACTAATACTATAACACTTATAAATTATTAAATTATTTATTACGCATCTTAAAATATGTAATGTTCGTTAATCTAACAATTATGAGTATTAGCATTATCCATCTTAAATTGTTAAACCTATACATAACACTCTCCTTTGCTAACTCCATAAATCATAAACAAAAGATGTAGTAATTAATATACATTTAAATCTTTTTATTTAAAATCATAAGTTCGAATTTCATCTTACCTACGAGTTTTTTTTTTCATAATAAAAATAAAAGTGTGAGACAGTAATAATTCGCGTGGTCTCAATCTCTGCCTTTTATGCTCTTAAGATGAAAGAGCGCAATCCCCCACGCCATCCTTTGTACAAAAAAAATTTATGTACTGTTGACATGCGTCAAATGAAATCTTAAAATTAAAAAACTAAATACATGCGTCAAATGCGTCAAAGGTAACAATGCGCGCACTAGCATTACTCGTCTTGAAATTTAAGAATCTTCCAAACTTAGAAAACATTTTCTTAATTGCCCCTTCTGCCAAAAAGTGCTGATAAAACATGGACTAGCACTAGCCGCCCTTTAAATACACACTCATGCAATGCAATAAAAATCTCAAATCTCCCTCCAGTTACTCAACTTACTCTGCTCCTCTATTCTCTGCCCACAAAATTACGACCCTCCTCTCTTCTCTCCTTCTTCTACCGGCGCTTCTAACATTTTCCGGCATAGCCACGGCGGCGAAGCGCTGCGCCGACTGCGGCTCCACCCCTGTTCCCTACCCTCTTAGGACTGGACCGGATTGCGGCGACCAAGCTTACAAGATCCGATGCGCTTCCGGCACGATCTGGTTCGATGCCCTCAATGGCTCCTCCTACACAATCTCCTCCATCGTCCAGGAAAACCAACGGCTCGTCAGAATTGCAGAAGCATCTGCTCTGCCCAACAGCAGCTTCTAGATCTGAACCGCAACTTGAATTTGGAGTACCAGACTCACAGTCATTCTGAGATTGGCAAACAGGCTCCCGTGGCACCACCCACTCCAACTCCACTCCCGGACTCGGCCACCTGCTCACCGGCAACTTCGGGTCCAAATTGACGAAAGTCCGGTAAGCCCTGCAACCGGTCTCTCGAACCCTGATCCTATACGAAGTAGTCGACCCACCGGCCCTTAACGTGCAGCAGACCGGAGCGTTCTTACACGCTGCTGATCCTTCCTCTGTATTATTAACATAACTGTGACAAAGGCTCGTTGAAGAACAGTCCGGATGCGAACAGAGCAAAGAATCGGAACAATTCAAGTACATGATAGTATTACTACTCGTGATATTGAACGGGAGGCTACTGTTGAGCTGGAGACCTTGGCTTTGAAGATCTGTAGTGACGCAAGTGTTTCGGTTGGCAAAGCTCACTGGACGAATAACTAGCCGTTGGTTTTCCTGGACGATGGAGGAGATTGTGTAGGAGGAGCCATTAAGGGCATCGAACCAGAGCGTGCCGGAAGCGCATCGGATCTTGTAAGCTTGGTCGCTGCAATCCGGTCCAGTCCTAAGAGGGTAGGGAACAGGGGTGGAGCCGCAGTCGGCGTAGCGCTTCGCCGCCATGGCTACGCCGGAAAATGTTAGAAGCGCCGGTAGAAGAAGGAGAGAAGAGAGGAGGAGGTCGTCATTTTGTGGGCAGAGAACAGAGGAGCAGAGTAAGTTGCTGGAGGGAGATTTGAGATTCTGATTGCATTGCATGGGTGTGTTTTTAAAGGGCGGCCGGCTAGTGCTGGTCCATGTTTTGTCGGAACTTTTTCGCAGAAGGGGCAATTTTGGCAGAAGGGGCAATTAAGAAAGTGTTTTCTAAGTTTGGAAGATTCTTAAATTTCAAGATGAGTAATGCTAGTGCGCGCATTGTTACGTTTGACGCGTTTGACACATTTTTTTAATTTTAAGATTTCATTTGACGCATGTCAACAGTACATAAATTTTTTGTATAAAGGATGTCGCGGGGGATTGCTCTCTTTCATCTTAAGGGCATAAAAGGCGGAGGTTCAGACCATGCGAATTATTACGGTCTCACACTTTTATTTTTATTAAGGGAAAAAAAATCCTCATTATTGGTAAGATAAAACTCAAAACTTATAATTTTAAATAAAAAGATTTAAATGTATATAGTTGAAATTAACTAATATTTATTACTACATCTTTTATGGGCATTCAAATTTTTTTATTTTTTTATTTTTTTTTACACCATCTTCTTTTCTTCCACCTTTTCTTCTGCAGTGAATAGAGCCGGATTTTTTTTTAGTGTTATATAGACATAGCATAAATTTTAATTAATATTTTTAATTTTTTTATGAATTTGTTTTAAGTATTGATTACAAAATATGTGCTCCTTTGTGAAAAATGAAATCTTTGATGATAAATTATTTTTATTAGAATAAAATAAAAATAAGTTAATTATTTTTATTAAAAATTATAAAAATATTTTTTTAAAGTAATAAAATTACTTTTTTATCAAAATAGTAAATTTATTGTTTGTTAAAAACAATTTAGGACTAAAAATATAACAAATTAATTTTTATATACTAATAAGTTTACCAAAACTAATATAATTAGCTTTTAAAAATAGCAGAATTATTTTATTAATTAAAGAGAATTTAATTAAAAAAATAAAATTATTTTTTAGAAATAGTTAAATAAATTTTGTTATTTTATTAAAAATAATATGTTGAATTATAAAGCAAAAAAATAAAATTTTTAAAATACTAAAATTAATTTTTATTAATATATATATATATATATATATTAATCTTTTACCAAAATATTTATTTTTCTTGTAAAAGATATAGTAAACTCACATCATCACATCACGTCACGTTAATATTTCTCAAAAAAATTACTAATGAAAATAATACTACCAAATATTTTAAAACTTAGTTAATAAAAATAAAAAGCATGTACAACACATATATAATCACTAATTATATATCTTATGATAAAACTATTTTCACATTGTTAAATATAAATCTTAAATCATTGAAATCAAACTATATCTTAACTTACTAATTATACCAATTCTTTTGTTTCAATTATTCCACTTACTATATATAAAAATAGATGTAGAATCATACAAAATAGGTGGGTTAACTCATTAAAACGTCGGTGTAATTATTAATTAATAGAATTACTCTCCTGATTTAGTCACTTGGAATTTGCATATATACGGTGGAATATTGGATAAACACGAACCTACCTTTTAAGTTTCTTGTTAATTGGGTCAAATTGGTTAACTCGGCGGCTTTATGGCTTATTCAAATTAGCCTATATAATAAGATAAATATCAACTATATATTATACTTAAAGCCTAAAAGGAGTTGAGTCTTCGTTCTTTAAAGTTCAATGAAACTAAGCCTATTATGAGGGCAATAATGCACACAAAGGCTCGAGGGTTGCTATAATTTTAAAAAATAAAAATTTAAAAAATAATATTTTTTTATTTCTTAAAAATAATATATTTTTTTTATAAATTTTAACTAAATATATTTTATTTATTTTTAAATATTTAAATATAAAAAATTATATCTAAATAATAAACCAAATCAAATGACAGTCTTAATTTATGAAAACGAAATGCTGACTATTATTTTAATATATGAAAACGAAACATTAATCTCTGTTTTCAGTTACTGCCATATATTTGCTGATCGAGCTCTTATGCCCTCCGCTTAATTAGAAAACATGAACCTAAAAATTATTTTCAAAAAAGTCAACGATGGCTCTTTTAAAAAGTCAAAGTCCACTAAGGCTTCTCACCTAAGGTTAACATATATTTAATCCTAAATATCTAAGTTTATTCCGGTGCATAAAATTCGTGCTCATTATCATAAAGACAATGCACATATATAATGGATCCATATCATTCAACAATTAAATTTTATATAACTACAAGTCATAAATAGAGAATTAAGATGAGAAATGCTCACAAACAGTCCAATACTCAATTAAATAAACCAATTACATCTCAATTGGTCAATCAACTTACATATACCTGAAATAAATCATATACATGTACCAAATGATCAATCCCAAGTCAATTATGTCTAAATACATAATTATTAATCCAAATCACATTTAATCCACACCAATTTAAATTAGAAACATCTAACACCATTCAATTGACAAATTTCAATTTAAATACCTCAAAAGCCCCAAATTTAGATAAATCTCTACAATAGGACATAAAGTCAAATTGAACTAATTCATGCAATTTGAACATTAGTCTAATCATTATAAACCCACAATTTCACTTAATTAGGGTTAATTAGACAAGTCTTAAGTCAATTTAATCAATTGACTTGATTTAAGTCAAAAGCCTCAATTTGGGCAAAATTTTAAAATCTAGCCTTAGGCAAATTTTTACATTACACCTAGGCTTTTCACTATTTAAAATCGTGAATTAGACCATAAATCACTTACAAATCAGTCATTTATTCAACATAGTTGACATGCAACGGGAATGAAAAACCTTAATTTCATTTTTTAGGTTCAGGGCCATTACACTTAGCTCCACCAATTTTTTGTAAAAATTAGAAAAAATAGTACCATTGGGTTCCAAATCACCTTAGGAACCAAAATTACTAACATACAATTCGTCCCTAAGGGTTTCCAACAAAACCCATTTTCCTTGCACCATAAAAAATGTGGTAAAGTGCATGCAAAATGACATTGGGTGTAAATCTAAGTTAGGGAAAGTTGTTTTTACCATAAATAAGCTCAAAATAGCAAAATACCAACCAACCCTAGGTTAGAAATACCCAAAATTGTGACCCATGGATAAAATTACATCATTAGAAAGTTTACTCTTGTCTTCAATGGTGATTTCATGAAAAGAAATGGAGAAAACACTTACTTTGGGGGTGTAGATGGTGAATACTTTCTCTTTAAAACCCTAGTTTTCCTTCCTTCTTTTATTTTTCATTTCGCTACTACGCGCTCAATACACATTGAAATTTCGCGTATAGCCAATCGATTTCTATGTAAAGACGCGTTTCAGACTCATTTTTATTATCCTTAGGTCCATTTAACACACCAATAATTAATTATCATGCAGAAACGTTAAATATATGCACAAAACATGCAAAATACGAGTATTATATACATCAAATACATACACAAGACCTAGAGTCAGACATTTTACGTCATCACGACATCATATGTTAAAGTGGGTCGTTACACTAATATTCTTTTTTTATTAAAAAGTTTGAAAGAATAATATTAAATGCCTTAGAAAAAAAATATTAAAATACAAACATGAGTTTATTGTAAATTTATTCCTTTTTATTAAGAATTAGAAAAAATAACAAATGATTGTCAACAAAATAGTAAATGCAAAGTGTGTTTATTATAAATTTATTTATTTTTATTAAAAAATTAGAAAGAGTAACAAATGATTGTCAACAAAACATTAAATATAAACATGAATTTATTGTAAATTTATTTATTTTTATTAAAAAATTAGAAAGAATAACACATAATAAAATTAGTTCATTAAATAAACATGACATATTTTTTACAACTTTATATGTGAAGTTTTATATGTATATATAATAGATCGAATTAATCAGGTTGGATATTTTAGAACTCAACCAAACCAAACCAAAACAACTTATCTAACCCAACCCAAACTAATCCAAATAATTTGATTTGATCTGGTTGGTGGATTTGTTAAACACTCCTACAAATAACTAATCATAGCCCACACAACATAATCACGTAGAGTTGACCCTTATATTGCTAATTGGTAAGAGCGTATTAATCATTACCTCAATTAAAAAGTTTGTTTTTCAACTCAAAGCATTCAAATTAATCCACTTGCTTTAAAAAGTTTGTCAATATTATTTTTTTAATGTTGACACTCTAATCACACAAAAAAGGGGTTAACTCGTTGAAACGTTGTGTAACTAGAATTACCCTCTTAATTTAGTTCCTTGGTTTTCGTATATAGTGGAATGGAACCTATTTTTTAAATATTTAGTGACATTTATTTTAACTATAATTTATTATGTTGTTAAATATTTATTTTATTGTAGTAGAAATTAGAACAGGGAAGTGGAGATGAGAAACAAAACAAAAGAGGAAAGATATTCTGAAATAGCTAATGATCACTGTTTTGCATAGATTAAACTCAACTGAGAGTTGACAACTAACTAACTAACTTAGTAACCAACCAACAACCTATAACAGACTCTTAACCTTCCAGCTATTGGCAAATACACTGTTTTATATGTATATAGAATAGATCGAATTATTCAGGTTAGATATTTTAGAACTCAACCAAACCAAAACAACTTATCTATCCCAACCCAAACTAATCCAAATAATTTGATTTGATCTGGTTGGTCGATTTGTTAAACACTCCTACAAATAACTAATCATAGCCCACACAACGTAATCGCAGAGAGTTGACCCTTATATTGCTAATGGGTAAGAGTGTATTAATCATTACCTCAATTAAAAAGTTTGTTTTCCAACTCAAAGCATCCAAATTAATCCACTTGCTTTAAAAAGTTTGTCAATATTATTTTTTTAATGTTGACACTCTAATCACACAAAAAAAGGAGTTAACTCGTTGAAACGTTGTGTAACTAGAATTAGTCTCTTAATTTAGTTCCTTGGTATTCGTACATAGTGGAATGGATAAACATGAACCTATTTTTTAAGTGTCTTGTTAATTGGGTCAAATTGGTTATAATTGGATTTTGTGGCTTATTTAAACTAGCCTATATAAATTATAATAAGGTAAACAATTCAACTAGATATTATACTTTTAAAATTCAATGAAACTAAGCCTAATAGCACACAAAAACGCAATTTCCTTTGTCAAAATGCTGGCTATTATTATATTCAATCAAAACGAACCTTTAATCTGATAATCTCTCATTTTCTGTTACTGATGTATATTTGCTAATTAAGCTTCTAAGAGCTCTTAATGTAAATATGAATTATAAAAAAATTAATTATCATATAAGATAAATAAATATTATATATAAAAAAATCAATGTAATTATTTACATTTAATGTCAAATTAAGTTGACAAAAAAAAATTCTCAAATTATATACAATCTGTTAGACAATTATTTATTGTTAACTTCTCAAATTATTATAATTATATCATTAAAAAAAATTAAAAATTAAAAAATATTTAACACCTCATTAAAATATATACAATCTATAAAAACATTGAAGACTATTTTTTAACTTAGTTGTCTATCAAGTTTAATTTTATACCATATAAAAAATTCATCTCTTAAAAATAATAATATAATACTTTTTTTTAAAAATATAATCTATTTTTATATTAAAGATGCTCCAAACATAGATGCGGTTTTTATGCTGTAAGTCACTGTGCGGTACTTCTCGATACCATTCGTGGCTTCTGCACACTTCGCCGCGTGTCTATGTTAAATACTTTAATTAATGCCATTTAGCAACTTTCAGTTTTACCCTTATTTGTTTTCTCTTTACTTTGTTTTATCTTTCCACATATTTTTGAACGATTCTCTTTGCACAAGAAAACCTTTCTTTTATTTTTCATATTCATTTGGGTATTTTGTATTTCTCATATGATTATTATGAAATAACAGTTTTATTAATTTTTATTAATCACAAAATTTATATAAGATTATACATAAGAAAATTAATAGTATTTATAATAAATACTATTAATTTTCTTATGTATAATCTTATATGAATTTTGTGATTAATTCATAAAAACTGATTTTATTTAAAAATTAGTTTTTAAATAAACCCATAAAAAACATAAAAACTGATCCCTAAACCCATAAAAACTATTTTTATTTTTATTTTTAAACAAAGGTGAGTATTATGATATAATTAATATTTTAAAAGTAATAAAACATTTATTCCTTAAATACCCCTTTTCATATATTTTATAATTTAAAATATTATTACTGTAAAATGGTATAAAATGAGAAATACAAAATATTGAAATGAAAATGAAAAATCAAATAAAGGATTTCTTGGTGCAAAGAGAATCGTTCGGATGATGTAAAGGGAAAGACAAAAAGTGGAAAAGAGAAAACAAATAGAAATGAAGTTGTTGCATAGCATTTAGTATAAACACTAAATGCTATTTCACCCTTGGGTCACCCTTGAGTCCATTTAGTATAAACACTAAAATGCTATTTTACCTTGGGTCCATTTATAAACAGTAAAATGCTATTTCACCCTTGGGTCCATTTAGTATAAACACTAAAATGCTATTTCACCCTTGGGTCACCCTTGGGTCCATTTAGTATAAACACTAAGTATAAACACTAAAATGCTATTTCACCCTTGGGTCACCCTTGGGTCTATTTAGTATAAACACTAAAATGTTATTTCACCCTTGGATCACCCTTGGGTCCATTTGTTATTTTACCCTTGGATCCATTTAGTATAAACACTAAAATGTTATTTCACCCTTGGATCACCCTTGGGTCCATTTGTTATTTTACCCTTGGATCCATTTAGTATAAACACTAAAATGTTATTTCACCCTTGGATCACCCTTGGGTCCATTTGTTATTTCACCCTTGGATCCATTTAGTATAAACACTAAAATGTTATTTCACCCTTGGATCACCCTTGGGTCCATTTGTTATTTCACCCTTGGATCCATTTAGTATAAACAATAAAATGTTATTTCACCCTTGGGTCACCCTTGGGTCCATTTAGTATAAACACTAAAATGTTATTTCACCCTTGGTTCCATTTAGTATAAACACTAAAATGTTATTTCACCCTTGGGTCACCCTTGGGTCCATTTAGTATAAACACTAAAATGTTATTTCACCCTTGGATCCATTTAGTATAAACACTAAAATGCTATTTCACCCTTGGGTCACCCTTGGGTCCATTTAGTATAAACACTAAAATGTTATTTCACCCTTGGATCCATTTAATATAAACATTAAAATGTTATTTCACCCTTGGGTCACCCCTTGGGTCACCCTTGGGTCCATTTAGTATAAACACTAAAATGTTATTTCACCCTTGGATCCATTTAATATAAACATTAAAATGTTATTTCACCCTTGGGTCACCCCTTGGGTCACCCTTGGGTCCATTTAGTATAAACACTAAAATGTTATTTCACCCTTGGATCCATTTAGTATAAACACTAAAATGTTATTTCACCCTTGGGTCACCCTTGGGTCCATTTAGTATAAACACTAAAATGTTATTTCACCCTTGGATCCATTTAGTATAAACACTAAAATGCTATTTCACCCTTGGGTCACCCTTGGGTCCATTTAGTATAAACACTAAAATGTTATTTCACCCTTGGATCCATTTAATATAAACATTAAAATGTTATTTCACCCTTGGGTCACCCTTGGGTCACCCTTGGGTCACCCTTGGGTCACCCTTGGGTCACCCTTGGGTCACCCTTGGGTCCATTTAGTATAAACACTAAAATGTTATTTCACCCTTGGATCCATTTAGTATAAACATTAAAATGTTATTTCACCCTTGGGTCACCCTTGGGTCCATTTAGTATAAACACTAAAATGTTATTTCACCCTTGGATCCATTTAGTATAAACACTAAAATGCTATTTCACCCTTGGGTCACCCTTGGGTCCATTTAGTATAAACACTAAAATGTTATTTCACCCTTGGATCCATTTAATATAAACATTAAAATGTTATTTCACCCTTGGGTCACCCTTGGGTCCATTTAGTATAAACACTAAAATGTTATTTCACCCTTGGATCCATTTAGTATAAACACTAAAATGCTATTTCACCCTTGGGTCACCCTTGGGTCCATTTAGTATAAACACTAAAATGTTATTTCACCCTTGGATCCATTTAATATAAACATTAAAATGTTATTTCACCCTTGGGTCACCCTTGGGTCCATTTAGTATAAACACTAAAATGTTATTTCACCCTTGGATCCATTTAGTATAAACACTAAAATGCTATTTCACCCTTGGGTCACCCTTGGGTCCATTTAGTATAAACACTAAAATGTTATTTCACCATTGGATCCATTTAGTATAAACACTAAAATGCTATTTCACTCTTGGGTCACCCTTGGGTCCATTTAGTATAAACACTAAAATGTTATTTCACCCTTGGGTCTTATTTCACCCTTGGGTCCATTTAGTATAAACACTAAACTGCTATTTCACCCTTGGGTCACCCTTGGCTATGTCAAAGTCCATTACAGCTTGTACTTGTAAGTGCTATTTCACCCTTGGGTCCGCACCTAACCAAGCAATATGAGTCACATGCTTTCTAACACGCTTTCTAATAAGGTCACGCGCTTTCTAAAATTCAATTTCACTAAAATTCAATTTCAAAAAAATTAAAGTAGACTTAAAAGCTAAACAACAGTTTTATTTGGCCCAACATAAGTCCGTACCTATCCAAAAGAAACTATGAATAAAATGGTCTAACTTTATTTATTCAATAATTATTTTCAAAATTATATATCTTTATGCTTGTCACATGAAAGTGTTTATTTTTAATCCGTACTAAGATAGACTCGCTTGGGTAGAGTGGGTAGAGGGGGTGTTTTTAATCAGAATATTTAAAGAGTAATACTTGATTAACATGTATACTTTTCAACCATATTTTATTGATATTATTCTTAAAAAATATTGAATTACCTTAAATAACATGTTAATGCATAATTTAAAATAATCTAACAAAATATTTATAAATACTAAAACGCATAGGCAACACTTATATACACGCATTGATTATCTCACAATAAAAATATTTGTACATTTTTATACAATTACAATACTCACAGCTATTGAATTATTTATTACATGTGTAACACTATGATTATAAATCTTAAATACAAAACTCTATAGTTGGAAGATTCTCTGATAAATAATTTACTTAAATGATTACAAAAATACCAGAAATGACAGAAAAAGAAGTTTGTTTTTTTTTTTTTAAATGATTTTATTTATAAAAATAAGCTAAATTGAGCTTTCAACGTAAAAGTTTTTTCCATCACATTACATTTATAATGAATTAATTGTCATTTTTCAAAGAAAAACATTTCTAAACACTTTTCAAAAGTTAAAATATACCAAATCAAAACTTACTTAGATTTTGGAAGATGTATAGAAAGCTAATCTAATCTCTATCGGTTCATGCACATTACATTTTAAAAAAAAAACCAAAATAATACTAAAAATATTAAAAACAATTAATAAATATTAAAACTCATATGCAACACTTACACACACATTGATCATTTCACAACAAAAGCATTTATACATTTTTTAAATATAAATTTTAAATAGAAAACACTAATACTACAACACTCACAAATCATTAAATTATTTATTACACATCTTAAAATATGTAATGTCCGTTCATCTAACGATTATTAGTATTAGCATTATCCATCTTAAATTGTTAAGCTTATACAAAGCATTCTCCTTAGCTAATTCCATAAATTATAAACAAAAAGATGTAGTAATAAATATTAATTAATTTCAACTATATACATTTAAATCTTTTTACTTAAAATCATATGTTCGAATTTCATCTTACCTAGGAGTTTTTTTTGTTCATAATAAAAATAAAAGTGTGACACCGTAATAATTTGCGTGGTCTCAATCTCTGCCTTTTATGCCCTTAAGATGAAAGAGCGCAATCTCCCACGCCATCCTTTGGACAAAAAATTTATGTACTGTTGACATGCGTCAAATGAAATCTTAAAATTAAAAAACTAAAGACATGCGTCAAATGCGTCAAACGTAACAATGTGCGCACTAGCATTACTCATCTTGAAAGTTAAGAATCTTACAAACTTAGAAAATATTCTGTCAAAAAGTTCTGACAAAATATGGACTAGCACGCCCTTTAAAAGCACCCATGTAATGCAATGAAAACCCCAAATCTCCCTCCAGTTACCCAAATCTCCCTCGAGTTCTGACAAAATATGTTCTTCAAGAAGCCTTTGTTAATAACACAGAGGAGGGATCGGCGGCGTGTAAGAGTGCTCCGATCTGCTGCACCTTCAGGGCCGGTGGGTCAACCACTTCGTATAGGATCAGGCTTCGAGAGAAAGGTTGCAGGGCTGACCGGACTTTCGTCAATTTGAACCCGTCGTCGCCGGTGAGTAGGTGGCCGGCTACGGGAGTGGAGTTGGAGTGGGTGGTGCCACAGGAGCATGTTTGCCAATCTCAGAATGTCTGTGACTCTGCTACTCCAAATTGAAGTTGCGGTTCAGAATTATAATAAGGGCAAAATCAGAGATCTTTGCGTTCAATTTTTCATCCAGTAGTATGTTACTAGATTTCACATCTCGGTGGTAAATGGGAGGAACAACCGAGGAGTGGAGATAAGCCCATAAAAGAGGAGCCGTCAACCGACGTAGAAAGAGAAAGTGATGTGGTATTTGAGCGGGGATATTTGGAAAGAAAAAATCAGGCCTCTGTCTTTTCAGTAATTTCAATCCTCATCATATGCTCAATTTCCTCAGCAACTTCTTTCATTGAAGGTGGGCTCTGTCTCTTCTCCTCCAAGCATTCCAATGCAAGAAGAGCCAATGCCTTTATCGTCTCCAATTCCAATTTACTAGCTTCCTGCATTAACATAGGATCAATCGTCTTCATCAACCTCTGCTCATCCACCTTCTTCTGCACATAAACCATCAGATTCTCATCATCTTCGTTCTTATTAAAATCAATAGCTTTCTGTGAAGTCAGCAGCTCTAACAACACCTCTCCAAAGCTTACAGATAAGAGGGATGTTGTATAGCTTACAGATAAGAGCCTTTGTCACAGTTATGTTAATAATACAGAGGAAGGATCTGCAGCGTGTAAGAACGCTCCGGTCTGCTGACGTTAAGGGCCGGTGGGTCGACTACTTCGTATAGGATCAGGGTTCGGGAGACCGGTTGCAGGGCTTACCGGACTTTCGTCGATTTGGACCCGAAGTTGCCGGTGAGCAGGTGGCCGAGTCCGGGAGTGGAGTTGGAGTGGGTGGTGCCACGGGAGCCTGTTTGCCAATCTCAGAATGTCGGTGACTCTGCTACTCCAAATTCAAGTTGCGGTTCAGATCTAGACGCTGCTGTTGGGCAGAGCAGATGCTTCTGCAATTCTGGGTTCCGATGGGACCCCATTAATGGAACTTGTTCCAACAGTAAGAACTTTGATGCTTAGTAAAAAAAAACTTTAATTTTTGTTGAAAATCTTAATCAACTTTACATCCAATATATTACTTTTTGCAGTTTTAGCTTGTCAAAATGATGGAACATGTGATGGTTCTGAAGCCGGACCCCACTAATTGACTCCAAATTCAAGTTGCGGTTCAGATCTAGAAGCTGCTGTTGGGCAGAGCAGATGCTTCTGCAATTCTGGGTTTCGATGGGACCCCATTAATGGAACTTGTTCCAACAGTAAGAACTTTGATGCTTAGTAAAAAAACTTTAATTTTTGTTGAAAATCTTAATCAACTTTACATCCAGTATATTACTTTTTGCAGTTTTAGCTTGTCAAAATGATGGAACATGTGATGGTTCCGAAGCCGGACCCCACTAATTGCTGGTGAGTTACTCCTCTTTCCGATCAAAAGATCGATCTCGCTAATTTGATAATCTTTTTAATTTCTAACCAAATCCACTCGTATAAAAAAAATTTAAGGATTTGACGTGTGGTCTAGTGGCGGCTCTACTCGCAATCGTTATTGCGTACCTCTCGTATAAACGTCGACAGTGGAAGATCATTGAGGCAAGAGAGCGACTGAGAAAGGAAAGAGAAGAGATTCTCAACGCCAACAATAATGACAGATCCGCCAAAGTCTTCACAGGCAAAGAAATGAAAAGGGCCACCGAAAACTTCTCTAAAAATCGTCTTCTCGGCGCTGGAGGCTTCGGTGAGGTCTTCATGGGCATTCTAGAGGATACCACGGTAGTAGCAGTAAAATGCGCCAAACTTGGAAACACAAAGGGCACAGATCAAGTTCTTAACGAAGTTAGAATCCTTAGCCATGTTAACCACCGCTCCGTCGTTCGTCTTCTCGGTTGTTGCGTGGAGCTCGAACAGCCACTAATGGTGTACGAATATATCCCAAACGGGACCATCTTCCAACACCTCCACGGCCTTCATTTGGGCACCAGAAGCTCCTTAACCTGGTGGCGCCGCCTCTCTATAGCCCACCAAACCGCCGAAGGCCTCGCTTATCTCCGCTCCTCGGCTGTTCCTCCGATTTGCCACCGAGATGTGAAGCCTAGTAACATACTACTGGATGAAAAACTGAACGCAAAGATCTCTGATTTTGGGCTTTCTCGTTTAACCGAGACTGATCTGAGTCATATCTCGACTTGTGCTCAAGGGACATTGGGTTATTTAGATCCAGAGTATTATAGAAATTACCAGCTTACAGATAAGAGCGATGTGTATAGCTTTGGAGTGGTGTTGTTAGAGCTGTTGACTTCACAAAAAGCTACTGATTTTAATAGGAACGAAGATGATGAGAATCTGGTGGTTTATGTGCAGAAGAAGGTGGATGAGCAGAGATTGATGAAGACGATTGATCTTATGTTAATGCAGGAAGCTAGTAAATTGGAATTGGAGACGATAAATGCTTGGCTCTTCTTGCATTGGAATGCTTGGAGGAGAAGAGACAGAACCGACCTTCAATGAAAGAAGTTGCTGAGGAGATTGAGCATATCATGAGGATTGAAATTGCTGGAGTGACAAAGGCTTGATTTTTTCTTTCCGAGCCAGTAGACGTACAAATTTCTCACAAATATCCCGACTCAATTGCCACGTTCTCTTTCTACGTGTTAGTTGACGGCTACTCTTTTATGGGCATTCAATTTTATTTTATTTTTTAACACCATCTTCTTTTCTTCCACCTCTTCTTCTGCAGTGAACAAGAGTGGGATTTTTTTTAGTGTTATATGGACATGGCATAAATTTTAATGAATATTTTTAAATTTTTTGTGAATTTATTTTAAGTATTGATTACAGAAAATATGTGCTCCCTCATGAAAAACGAAATCTTTGATGATAAATTATTTTTATTCTAATAATAAAATAAAAAAAAGTTAATTATTTTTATTAAAAATAATAAAAGTATTTTTCTAAAGTAATAAAATTACTTTTATTAGAGGAATAAAATTATTTTTTTATCAAAATAATAAATTTATTGTTTTTTAAAAACAATTTAGTACTAAAAATATAACAAATTTATTTTTTTATAATAATAATTTTAGCAAAACTAATATAATTAGCTTTTTAAAATAGCAGAATTATTTATTAATTAAAGAGAATTTAATTAAAAAAATAAAATTATTTTTTAGAAATAGTTAAATAAATTCTTTTATTTTATTAAAAATTATATGTTGAATTATAAAGCAAAAAAATAAAATTATTAAAATACTAAAAATAATTTATTAAAATACTAAAATTAATTTTTATTAAAAAATAAAATTATTAATCTTTTACCAAAATATTTATTTTTCTCGAGATAGTAAACTCACTTCATCACATCACATCATGTTAATATTTCTCAAAAAAAAATTGCTAATGAAAATAATACTACCAAATATTATTAAACTTAGTTAATAAAAATAAAAATCATGTACGTATATAATCACTAATTATATACCTACGTTTTAAGTTTCTTGTTAATTAGGTCAAATTGGTTAACTCGGCTTTATGGCTTAATCAAATTAGCCTATATAATAAGGCAAATTTCAACTATATATTATACTTAAAGCCCAAAAGGAGTTGAGTTTTGTTCTTTAAAGTTCAATGAAATTAAGCCTATTAGGAGGGTAATAATGCACACGAACTAATCTCAATTTTAATTTTAAAAAGTAAAAATTTAAAAAATAATTTTTTTTTGTTTCTTAAAAATAATATTTTTTTTAAAAAAAATTTAACTAATCAAATATATTTTATTTATTTTTAAATATTTAAATATAAAAGAATTATATGAATCACGAACTAATCTCAATTTCCTTGTATGAAAATGCTCACTACTATTTTAATCTATGAAAACGAACGATTAATCTCTCTTTTCAGTTACTGTCATATATTTGCTAATCGAGCTCTTATGTCCTCCGCTTAATTAGAAAACATGAACCTAAAAATTATTTTCAAAAACAGTCACCGATGACTCCTTTAAAAAGTCAAAGTCCACCAAAGCTTCTCACCTAACTTGAACGTATAGTTGTATGTAGAGATAATAGTGCTATTTGGCCCAACGTAGGTCCGCACCTATCCAAAAACCATAGTTGACCAAATTGCTATAATGCTTGTTAAAAGAAATTATGAATAAAATACTCTTATAAACTTAATTTTATTGTTTAAAAAAAATTAAAATAAAAAAACTTAATTTTATTTATTCATGAATTATTTTCAAAATTATATATATGTATGTTTATTATCATGTCTTTATTTTTAATCCATCCTAAGATTGGGGGGATATAAAAGTGTTTTTGGTAAGTATAAATCATATAATATTTGTAGGACTGATTTGATGTACGAGATTAAATGTGATAAGACTTTTTAAGTTTCAAGCCAATATTTGACTGCCGACAAAAATAAAATTAAAAATAATTTTATCCTCATTTTTATCCTATTGTAATGAGATAAAATAGTGATGACCAAAAAAGAAGAATTATTTTTATCCCATTATAATGGGTTTTATATTTATATTTATATTTTTAATTATTTAATCCTATCATATTTTATCTAGTATAATCTAATCTTATCTCATAAAAATAATTTCATCTTATCCTACACACCAAATGAGTATGTACTGAAGCCATTTTTATTGAGCTTTTATTATTATCTTCTTTATACATTGTTTGAATATTTTTATTGAAAATTTATATTTAAAATGTATAAAGGTGATTTGGGTATTTAAAATAAAAGAAATGCTTTGGAAACACTTTTTTTTTTACACACTTTTTACATTGTCCTTGAAGCGTGAGAGTTATTAAATTGTCTTGAATTACGTATTGATTGTATGATTCGAGGGGATCCAACACTTTTACCCTTCGGGGACAATGTAAAAATATGTGTTTTTTAATTGTGTTTCTCAAACATTACTCTTAAAATAAAACTAAGTTTCGTTTAAGAGAATAAATTAAACATAATTTGTTTGTGAGCAATGCTAAGAAGATTGAAAACTTTATATCATTTGTTAAAAATCAGTACTTTATCAACTTTATGACTTAAATTCATTAAGCAATATAATTTTTAATAAAGAAAAATATGATGTCGAGGTTATCCACATCATATTTGTAGCAATTGATGTGAGGTTTTCAATCCCTTTATAACATTTCCAATGCTCTTATGAATTGTAACAAAAATTAAATGCCACGTAGGATAAATAGATATTGAGTTAAAATAGACTTCTTCAATGCAACTATCATCATTCATTATCAAGTTGAGGTGACAAAAAAAAATTTGACACTGTCAGCATTATCTTCTACTTTCAGAGGGTCTGTTGAACAGTCATTCTATTGTTGACTCAGCAAATCACTATTTTTATGAGTTTTGTTGGATTTAATTAAAAAAAATACATTTAACATCTCATCAAAATATATATTTTAAATTAAAATATTAGAGAATATTTTTTAACTTGATTGTCTATTAAGTAATATTTTATGTTATGTAGTAAGAAAATATACACGACACGACATGACACTATTTTTTAAAACACAATCCATAAATTAATCTCCATTCTCCTGCTATTCAAACTCCTCTACGTAATTTTTCACGAGACAACTTGCAATGACCAAACACACATGTATTTGCTCACAAAATACATGCAATTAATGCTAGCTCATGCTAAATTTGTGAAAAACCCTATAATTGGAAGAATCACAAGATAAATAATTTACTTAAAAAAGTTAAGTTGATACTTGTAAAGAGTTAAGATGAATTAGTTGCGGAGAAGGAATGATATAAAAGGAACTTTTCTTTTTATATTCTTCAAAATGATTTTCTTTTCTTTATGTTATATATAAAAATAAACGAAATTGAGCTTTTAATCTTGTGGAATCCATGCTTTCGTTGAGAAGATTTTTCCATCACATTACCCTTATTATAAATCAGTTGTCATTTTTTCAAAGAAAACATTTATAAACACTTCTCAAAAGTAAAAATATACCAAGGTCAAAACTAACTTAGTACTTAGAAAGATGTATAAAAACTAATTTAATCTTTTTATATGTTCATACACATTACATTTTTTTTTAAAAAAAGAACCAAAATAATACTAAAAAAAATTAATAAATATTAAAAATATTCTTCAAAATGATTTTCTTTTCTTTATGTTATATATAAAAATAAACTAAATTGAGCTTTTAATCTCGTGGAATTCATGCTTTCCTTTAGAACATTTTTCTATCAAAAAAAACGTAGCATATTAAAAAAAGGAAAAATATGACACCAAACTTTTCCACATTTTTTCCAAAGCCCCTTGACGGGCGTCATATGCAATCTTAAAATTAAAAAACCAAGTCACTGAACATCTTCTTCCCTGTTTTGTCAAAAAACACATAAAACACATTGACTAGCCGCCCTTTAAAAACTCGTGCAATGCAATCTTTCGCATTAAAATCTCCTCACCAGCTTCTCTGCTCTTCTCTGCCCACATCATGACGACCCTCCTCTCTTCTCTCCTTCTACTACCGGCGCTTCTAACACTTTCCGGCGTAGCCACGGCGGCGAAGCGCTGCGTCGACTGCGGCTCCACCCCTGTTCCCTACCCTCTTAGCACTGGACCGGATTGCGGCGACCAAGCTTACAAGATTCGATGCGCTTCCGGCACGCTCTGGTTCGATGCCCTCAATGGCTCCTCCTACACAATCTCCTTCATCGTCCCGGAAAACCAACGGCTAGTTATTCGTCCAGCGAGCTTTGCCAACCGAAACACTTGCGTCACTACGGATCTTCAAAGCCAAGGTCTCCAGCTCAACAGTAGCCTCCCATTCAATATCACGAGTAGTAATACTATTATGTACTTGAATTGCTCTGATTCTTTGCTCCGTTCGCCTCTGGACTGTTCTTCAACGAGCCTTTGTCACAGTTATGTTAATAACACAGAGGAGGGATCGGCGGCGTGTAAGAGTGCTCCGATCTGCTGCACGTTCAGGGCCGTTGGGTCGACCACTTCGTATAGGATCAGGGTTCGAGAGACAGGTTGCAGGGCTTACCGGACTTTCGTCAATTTGAACCCGTCGTCCTCGGTGAGTAGGTGGCCGGCTACGGGAGTGGAGTTGCAGTGGGTGTTGCCACGAGAGCCTGTTTGCCAATCTCAGAATGACTGTGAGTCTGGTACTCCAAATTCAAGTTGCGGTTCAGATCCAGAAGCTGCTGGGCAGAGAAGATGCTTCTGCAATTCTGGGTTCCGATGGGACCCCATTAATGGAACTTGTTCCAATAGTAAGAACTTTGATGCTTCTTAATACTCCGAGTAAAACTTTAATTTTGTTTGAAAATTTTAATCAACTTTACATCCAATTACTTTTTGCAGTTTTAGCTTGTCAAAATGATGGAACATGTGATGGTTCCGGAAGCCGGACCCCACTAATTGCTGGTGAGTTACTTCTTCTCTGTCAAAGATCCTACAAATTTGATAATCTTTTTTAATTTCTAACCAAATCACTCATATAAATCTTTAAGGTTTAACGTGTGGTCTATCGGCGGCTCTACTCGCAATCGTTATTGCGTACCTCTCGTATAAACGACAGAGGAAGATCATTGAGGCAAGAGAGCGACTGACAAAGGAAAGAGAAGAGATTCTCAACGCCAACAACAGTGGCAGATCCGCTAAAGTCTTCACAGGCAAAGAAATGAAAAGGGCCACCGAGAACTTCTCTAAACATCGTCTTCTCGGCGCTGGAGGATACGGCGAGGTCTTCATGGGCATTCTAGACGATACCACAGTAGTAGCAGTAAAATGCGCAAAAATCGGAAATACAAAGGGCACAGATCAAGTTCTCAACGAGGTTAGAATCCTTTGCCAAGTGAACCACCGCTACGTCGTTCGTCTTCTCGGCTGTTGCGTGGAGCTCGAACAACCATTAATGGTGTACGAATACGTCCCAAACGGGACCCTCTTCGAGCACCTCCACGGCCTTCATCCGGGCACCAGAAGCTCCTTAACCTGGCGGCGCCGCCTCACTATAGCCCACCAAACCGCCGAGGGCCTCGCTTATCTCCACTCTTCCGCGGTTCCTCCGATTTACCACCGAGATGTGAAGTCTAGCAACATACTATTGGACGAAAAAATGAACGCAAAGGTCTCTGATTTTGGGCTTTCACGTTTAGCCGAGACTGATCTGAGTCATATCTCGACTTGTGCTCAAGGGACATTGGGTTATTTAGATCCAGAGTATTATAGAAATTACCAGCTTACTGATAAGAGTGATGTGTATAGCTTTGGAGTGGTGTTGTTAGAGTTGTTGACTTCACAGAAAGCTATTGATTTTAGTAGGAGCCAAGATGATGTAAATCTGGTGGTTTACGTGCAGAGCAAGGTAGATGAGGAGAGGTTGATGGAGACGATTGATCCTATGTTAATGGAGGGAGCTAGTAAGTTGGAATCGGAGACGATAAAGGCACTGGCTTTTCTTGCATTGGGATGCTTGGAGGAGAGGAGACAGAACCGACCTTCAATGAAAGAAGTTGCCGAGGAGATTGACTATATTATGAGTATTGAAATTGCTGGGGAGACGGAGGCCTAATTTTTTTAATATATTTTGTGTTATTTAGAGAAAAGAGACTCGAGAATATGAGTAATGCTAAGTTGATCTTTAAAAAGGGTACATATTATCCTTCGAATTATACGATGAATATTTAATAGCGTTTAATCTTAATGTTGTTACTTTTTTCTTGGTATAGGAGAGACCCGAAATTCCAGGCTTGAAATGGGATTTTGTATTCAGAATTTAGAATATTAGGGGTTGTGGGAAGAGAAGAAGGAGAAAGTTATTTTGTTGTATATATATTTTTTGTTGTTTTTTTCTTGGAATAAATTGCGTATAGAGTTTCTGGTATTTTTGGTCATCTTTTTATTGGAGTAAATCAATCAAAATAAAATAGAGGTGTCATCATCAATCAAGGGGTGTCATCAGGTTGGTTTGCATCGGTTAGCATCGGTTAAAACCTTAAATCACATATTGAACCGATGGGCATCGGATTAATTTTTTATAAACTAATCCAAACAAATTATACCCTTTTAAATGGAACCAAACCGATTCGATTCGAGTTTATCAATTTTCATTTTTAAACCTGTAAAATATATTTTTTAAAATTAAAAAAATACATATTACAAATAATATAATATTATACAAATAAAAAATAAAAAAAATTCATCAATATATTTTATTGCATTAATACTCACATAGAAATATGTAGCATGTATAGTATAATAATATAATATAACAATGGTCGATTTAGTTCGATTTATCATTGATTTTCAAGACCTCAACCCACAACTCGAACCAAACCTATCAGTTTAAAAAATTTCTAATTCAAAAATTAGAGCAAAAAAATTGAACCAAACTGAATCAAACGCAACGGTTCGGTTCGATTTCGCGGTTTGAACTAACTCATTAACACTCTTACTTAAAAATACTATTCCAAGTACAAAAAGTATAATTACACATAATTATTTGATATGCATTTGTTATACATCTCAATTTGTGTAGCGTATGATTGAATAATTATATATATACATGTAGTTACGCAATTTAATAGGTAAATTAACATTTTTCCTTTCACTTTAATTATCGATCAGCCCTTTTATTTTGATGATGGCATCATGCTTGATTTTTCTTAACAAATTAGCAAGTAAATTAATATTTGAAAATTAATAAAATGTTTGAGAAGATTGATTTTGCAAGCTTTGTTTGAGTGCTTTTACTAAATTAACAGGTAGTGAACCACCTCAGAAAATCTTCATCTCAAAACTGAGTCAAAAGCAGTTTTTCCAAGTCTGGCAAGTGTAAGATCAGGTCCATGTTCCCTAGAGTTCAAAAGTAGGTAGTAGAGACGGAGCAGGAAGCCAAAGCGTTGTAATTGCTTTAAGGTGGAGAAATGCCAATCCCACTTACAAATCACTTGTAATTATTTATTCATAATTAGATAAGCTAATCCTATTTCACTTGAAGAAAAAAAATATATTAATAATAAAAAAAAGATTGCGTTTGGATTGTAATTTAAAAATAAGAATTTTATTTTTTTTTAAATTCTTACAAATCACTTCAATGCCCTGTTGCATACGCAAGTTTATTTATTTATTTATGTTTTCTTTCTTTAAGAATAGTACGTACATTATTATATCACTCTTATTGTTGACTATGATTAGGTTATTGATGCCATCTACGTCAACATGTGATGTAGAGAGGACCCTCCGGCAATTTGTAATTTACAATAATATTGGCAACGTAGGGTAACTTGTAACATATAAAGGTTCCTCTCAAACTTTTTACTCCATTTTTACTCTTAATGACATATCATTAAGTTTATGATATAGCTTAATATTACAAATGCTAATGTCTTTCTTTTGAAGGATAGTATAACATTTTTCCCAATGCAAAATAAAAGGATATTATTCAAATTGCAATTCAACTAGCCAGTAACCTCTTGGTCTAATGGTTGACATCTCTCTTCCTTATAAAAGGGAAGGCTTTAAGTCTTCTCACTAGCTAAGTATCCGTCAAAAGAAAATTATAATTCAATTCAATAAATCATTTTTTTTTAATATAAATTAAACTTAATTCAACTAAGTCTTTTCTCAATTATAAGTGATCGGTTACATAAATTCATTTCTTCTATTTTATTTTATTAAAGGTTAAGTCAATATTTAAATTATAAAAAGTTAAATCTTTTTAAATTTTTTTATTTATGTTATTTTAATTTTTTTTTTACTTCTATTGTTACTGTTAGTCTTTTAGTGGGTCACTTTTCTTGATGCATTTAAAGGTTGTAAGGACATGAATTATATAAATCCAAAACATTGATTTCACTTTATATAGAGTTTTTTGTATTTATTTAATTTTATGAACTTGGAGAGTTAAAGTATATATTATATTATAAGTAATTCTATCTTTTTGAATTATTTTTATTTATAGTCTTTTTATATCTAATATGAGCCTGAATAGGTTGTTCCCTACTTTATTGGTGACACAATATGACCCAAAGAGGACACGAGTCATTGACCATGATATTACACTGAAAATAAGTAATTGTATTTAGAAGTTATATAGCTATACAACATCCAAGAACACCGCACCGAAAAAAATTAATGAGTAGTTGAGTGCGTTTGGGTTCCTGATTCTACTAGACCCCATCTGCCTCTTAAACCAAAATCATCTCTTTTCGTACTTGAACCGATTTCTTAAAATTGAGAAAGTCGAATTCAATTAAATATCAATTTCAGATCCTCTTTCCATTATCGCAAATCCAGCTGTTTTTACAAAATTATATAAATAGCCTCTCCGTTCCACAACGCGGTGGAGCTCCGAAAGTAGGAAGGTCACACACGACCTGTTGAAACGTTGGGGAAAAAAAAAGGAGGGAACCGAACGGAGAGACGTCGAGGCGCGCCTTGTATCGTCGCCGGAACCGTATTTCCGGCCACAAACGGCTAAGTTTCCGGTGAGATCCGGCGGAAATGCTTTGCTATTCTCTAATTGTTTGTTGATTAGTTTTACTTAAATCTCTGTTTACTTCGTGGCTTGATCCGCGGTTTCTTGCCTTTTCCTACAGGTTCTTGATTTGTGGAGGTTTAGTTTTGGACTACTTTTATGGGTTTGATTTAGGTGTTGTGATGAATTGTTAAGCAATGTATATGTGATTTGATCTTGTTGTGGAGTTGCTTCGAGTTTCGCGAGGTTTTGGATTTCTTCTGAAAGAGATTTTGAACTTTGAGTCGTTTTGCCTTGTATGTGCTTGTTTAATTTATTTTTTTGTCGTTCATTTGGCGTTTCTTGAAGATTTATGGCTTTTGTGTTTCCCTACTGTGAAAATAATCTAAGTTTTGTTAGATCTGCTTAGTGGTTTGTTGATACCAGTAGTTGATGCTAATTGCTTTTATTCTTGTTTTTGTTCGCCATGGTTTTAAATTGATAAATCTTCTTAGGCTGGCGACTTTCATTTGCTTGTTAATGATGTAATTAATCAAGATCACTTCTTTATCATTCTTAAGCTCTCTTATGAGTGACATTGTTTATCTTTTTACTCAATTCGAGCTGAAAGCTAAATTGATCGCTTTGATTAGAGGTATCTTTGTCATTTTTTTTTCTCTTATAAGTTGCAGAAGATCTTTGTATGGGCAAAATATCCTAAGATAATTTTTTGCAAGATATTAGTGCGGTCTAGTCCTTTGGTTAAACCTTTCTATCAAAAATGGAATTGTTGACATTTAAATCTGGTCCTCTTTCTGTCCGAAATATACCCTGCTTTTAATGTATATTTTGATTAGTTTAAGCTTTGAGTTCTATATGCAGTAACTCATTGAACAATAGACTTGTAGATCACTAGATCCCCATTTATATCTCCAGCACATGGTTTGTTGGGATGTTTATCCCTTTTTCTCTCCACTTAAGGATAGGGACTTCTACTTACTTTCATCATGACCTCATCATAAATCGTCTTCCAGAATCTGTTAAGGATTGTGGCTCTTTCTCTTGCTGTTAAGGATTTCAATTTCTGAATTTTCTTTTTCCTGCTTCCTGTTTTGGATGGTTTTCCTCAATTTCTTCGGCATCTGGTGCACTCCATGCCAAATTTGATTGAATGCCTTGTTGTTTATGTTTGACAGCTTGATCCATCAGATGAATGAAAGTTTGTTTTTTGTGATTTTAGATGAATGGATATATTGGTCATAAGCATCTCTCTATAGTCCTTTCAAAAGTAGACATGGGAATGAGGATTAGTTGCCAAGCCTTAAGCCTTAGCTTGAGTATTTATGTTGATTTGTGATCACTTTCTTCAGGAACTGTACAGTTTTCAACCATGAAGGCACTTATTCTTGTTGGAGGTTTTGGAACGCGGTTGAGGCCATTGACATTGAGCGTCCCAAAACCGCTGGTTGATTTTGCTAATAAACCAATGATCCTGCATCAGGTTAGACCTATTAGTTGTGATTATATTTATTTCTTGCCTATTTTCTTCAGGATTTGGTCATAGAAATATTTCCTTTTAAATAAAGTAAGTTGTTTCTGTGTCTTGCCATTTTCATGGATTGAGTTATTAATAACATTTGTATCATGTGCATCATTGTGTCTGTGTCTGTGTCAGATTGAAGCTCTCAAAGCTATTGGAGTGACTGAAGTGGTTCTGGCTATCAACTACCAACCAGAGGTGTGACAAAGGCATTCTCCTCCCCTTCTACCAAGCCCCTTAAAGTTTAAATAATGCAGCTAACTCTCAGTATATGCATCTGTTGCAAACATCTTTGTTTTATAGGTGATGATGAACTTCTTGAAGGACTTTGAATCAAAGCTTGGAATTACAATCACCTGCTCGCGGGAGACTGAGCCCCTTGGCACTGCAGGTCCATTGGCTCTAGCCAGGGACAAACTGATTGATGATTCTGGTGAGCCATTTTTTGTCCTCAACAGTGATGTTATCAGTGAATACCCACTCAAGCAAATGATTGAATTCCATAAAGCTCATGGAGGGGAGGCTTCTATAATGGTGACCAAGGTAATTTTGAGCCTAGTACATCTTGGTATGACAGCATCTCATCAATCTTTTTAGGATGAAAAAGAAAAGAAGTGAATTCCAAGTTCTGCAAATTGAATTAGATATTAAGTTTTTCTTTTTTGGTTATGTAAAACATATTTATTAAAACAGTTTCTTTTTAATAGGTAGATGAACCATCAAAGTATGGTGTAGTTGTTATGGATGAAACAACAGGAGAGGTTGAAAAGTTTGTCGAAAAGCCAAAGATCTTTGTTGGTAACAAAATCAATGCAGGAATTTACCTATTGAACCCATCTGTTCTTGATCGGATCCAATTGAGGCCGACCTCTATTGAGAAAGAAGTGTTTCCTAAGATAGCAGCAGAACAAAATCTCTATGCAATGGTCTTACCCGGGTTCTGGATGGATATTGGACAGCCAAGAGACTACATCACAGGTCTGAGATTATATTTGGAGGCACTACGAAAGCAAACCTCATCCAAATTAGCCTCTGGTTTGCACATCATTGGTAATGTTCTGGTTGATGAGTCTGCCGTGATTGGGGACGGCTGTCTAATCGGACCAGATGTGGCAATTGGACCAGGATGTGTAGTAGAGGCAGGGGTGAGACTCTCACGTTGTACTGTAATGCGGGGGTCTCGTATTAAGAAACACGCCTGCATATCTAGCAGCATCATCGGTTGGCACTCCACCGTGGGTCAATGGGCTCGTGTAGAGAACATGACCATCCTTGGTGAAGATGTACATGTATGCGATGAAATCTACAGCAATGGTGGCATTGTCCTCCCTCACAAGGAGATCAAAACTAGCATTTTGAAGCCGGATATTGTGATGTGATTTGAGGTGAAACAGAGAAATTGTTTTGAATTGTCAAGTAGTTACAAGTGCTTGCAGTTGGTAACAGCTTTCTTGCTCTCTTTCCTTCTTTAATTCTTATTGTATTATTAGGTTGTATGTGCATTGGTGTGTCCATAAATTGTAATAATTACCTAGTCATGAAATATATCACTTCTCAGGTATCATAGTCACTCTCTGCCGTGTATTAGATGAACATGTTATTTACAAGCCATGGCTGTCGGTGGCGTTGATGTGATTTGTACCCCCACAGACATGTGGATGATTCACAATTTTAACCATGGAGCAAAATCAGCAATGGTAAATGTACTTTCTGATCCAATGGTGAATAATGAGCCTCTGACCTGCATTGTGGCTATTGGGTCACCACCACCTAACTACTTTGTGCCCAGATAGGCCCTACTGTAAATTTTCAGTTCATATTTTGTTGGATTGTAGTGTTAAGAGAATAAAATCTTGGGGATTCCGGTGGGTGTGAAATTGCAGAATCATAATAACGGCGTAATCAGCATGGAAGGATATAAAGAGGATTGATTGTTCTGCCTTGCTACTTTGTTTTGTTGTTGTGTGTGGGGTGGATCATTTTTCTTTAAAACTTGAACTGTTTGTCTCTGTTCTTATCATCAGTAAAGCTATGCCAATCTCTGTTCTTTCACCGTCTTCACGTTCATCTCATACAAAAAAGAAAAATTGTAAAAGCAACTCTAAAAGAGCAAAAAAGAAAGCTACTCTCACTACTAGCAAGACCCGGGTAAGACAAATACGCGGAAGGTGTAAAGCTACTCAACTACCATCCAATCTCTTTTTATTTTCCATTTCTTTTTTTGGGGTCCTTTTCAATCATCCATCTCCCTTTCGAACTGTTAATTACGTCTTTTATCTGTGTGCCACAGAGCAAGTTTAATTCAATTATGCAAAGTGGTGTTTGTTGATCTTTTTTTTTTTTTTTTTGGGTTCTCTGAGAGCACCACTTATCCAATAGCTTATGAAATCATACCACCGTCATTTCGTCATGTTATCGGAGGTCTCTTTCAGTGTAACTTCAAAAAAAAATTCGACTTTATGAGACGTTTTCCGCATGTTCTTATTAATACTTAGAGAACGAATGAGAGCAACCCACCAAACGCCCTTTATCCCCTATTCTTTTTAGTATATTTAGTATATTAGCTACCGGTCTCTCTCAACTGCAACTGCATATTTTTTGAAGGAATACAGAAGGTGAGAGAAAGACAAGTTTGAACAGAAATTTGTTTTTAAGCTTTAATTAATTATAACCACAAGAATATTCCCACCAAGTATAAAAGTTTTCTAAGTATCTGAGGTTATTAAAATCATAATTGATATAAATAAATGTTAATCTACCTGGATTGTAGAAGGAAACAAGCTGAGCCACCATGCGCAAGAAGGAGAATAATGTCAGTGGCATCAGCAATTCCTTGATTCTTGTAGTCTTTCTTCTTGTTGGCACCGTTGTCAGCTTCTTGCATGATTGGTTTTGGTTTAACAGATTCGGGGTGTTATCAGTTCGGTTTGAATCCATTTAATGCTCAAATCGAAACCGAACCGATCATTGACCAAACTGAACCGAACCCAACCGAATGAAGTCGATTCAGTTCGGTTTGAGTTAATCGATTTAGACATTTAATCTATAACAATATTTATTTTAAATATAAAGTAATAATAATATATAACTTTATAGTCAAGAACTATACTTGCAATAATGTAACAAGTACATATTACAATATAACTAACATAAATTATGATTTTAACCTTGATCGGTTCTATTCGGATTAGAACGGTTCTTAAATTCTCAACTCACAACTTGAACTGAACATATTAAAAATTGAACTGAACCGATTATCGGTTAGGTTCGATTTTGCAATTTTGGCCAAACCATTGACACTCCTAATTTAACTAAATTAGTTAACCAAACATTTCACTGATTTGTGGATTATCCCTGTTCAAAACTTAGGAAAAATGTCCATTTGCAGCAATTTATAGATCAGAGAGGGAGAGAGTACTTTCTTAATAGTTCAGAAAGTCCTTTCTTACCCAAACATAGTTTAATAGTTTCATTGATGGTAAACCAGCTATACCTAAAGCAAAAGAAGAAGAAAAAGAAGAGTTGCCCAGTAGGAGAAATCAGAGAAGGAATCCAATGAATAAATTACTGGACAGTATTACAGGAATTCAACCTATAGGGCATAAACATTGTTGATAGGCTTCAGTTAATCATGAAAATTGTTGTTGGTAAGGTTTGATTCTGACATTTTCCTTCCTGGAATATCCAACATCTGTTTGTTACAGAATTTTCAGTTCTAATAGTTCAGTGTTTCTTGTTTCATAGCTCGGTAATCTGAAATCCACACCTACAATTCTCCCCCTCATAGTCAGATATCTGTTCATATTTTATCTGCACTGTCCTCCCCCAAAAAAATGGGTAATCAACAAAAATTTGGATTTCCCCCAGTTATTATGGAATGCAATACTACTAAGTTTGTTTTATTAGATTTCTTGCTTGTTTGACAGGATTTTAGTAAGGATTTCTGGCTTATTTGATAGGTTCAATTCCCATATTGAAGGCTATATTAAAAAAAAAAAAATTATTAGATTTGACAGAGTATCTAAGAACTTGAAAAACAACAGTAAAGCTGCAGGGAAGAAATAGCGTGCTGCAACTAAAAAGAGGCATTTTGAACACAAAAAATATTTACATGGAGAGCATAAGATGTGTGTTCGAATGTAATGTTGTATGAGAGGCTCACACATCAAATGGAGCCCAAGAGCCAAAGCATGACAAGGGAAGAAATGGCAATGAGGAACCAGGTTATGAAAGCCAGAGCAATGGAGATTTGGAACCTACTGCATGGTAGCTGGGATTGCATCCTGCAGAACTCTAAATCTTTTGCATACAGAATTGTCACCCCTGCAGATGAACTGGCTGCTGCAAGTGATAGTGTAGCTGTCACCTGCATTTTTAGATCAATGCATCCACTGGATTGGATAAGATATTACATAAAAAATAAATAAAAGAAAAACTTTAGACTATAATCACAAACTCAACTAAAAACCAGAAACAATAATGAATTTGGTGGGCATTTTATTTCACTATAAACTTTATCTTGGAAACAAAAAAAAAAATGTAGAAGAAAAGACAAGTTGGCCGGTCAAGTAGGCATCAAACGGGATAATAATCATAAACTAAATTCAGAAAAGAAGTACGATCCTAAAAACCAGAAAATTACTAAAGCACAAAATACAATTACAACTAAACATGAAAAGTCTATTTTAAATGCTTGTGAGTTCTGAAATTGCAAGACATTCAGGGCTTCTTTTTGGTCCAGTACCAGACTTCTTCCATGCGTTTTTTTTTCTCACTGGATTCAGCATAACAAAAGTAACGAAGTCCTCAGAAGGTTGTATGAAATTTGTGATACATTACTACAATTTACAAGTAAATACCCAAATGTGAAACTTTGTCTCTATGATCATAAAATATGTAAAACAAAAAGAAGAAAGTTCAAATGTTCAATTGCTGTGATAGCTTTTGGCAATAAATAATACATGCATGTCAGAACACTGCACATACACAATTTTGAAACTAATTATTTACCATGTTAGAGCACAAAACTTCATTTTTTAGGCACGTGCCATTTCATAACTTATTCTACCTTTCCTGCTAAACCTAGGTGAAATTGATCTGTACACAATTATGTCTAATACTAGCCCACTGGATAGGAAATTTTAAGAGAGAGAGTGGAAAACTAAAACATGGTGGAAGAAATGATAATTATGCACACTAGTAACTTAATGCATTTGTATGATTTAAGGGGGAGCAAATGGGAGGAAGTTAGTTACCCAGTCGCCAACAACAAACAGGCTCACCAAGACAGGGTTCTGAAGGTCTCTCTTGATCCTTAAAGCATAGACATCAAGACAAGCAAGTCCCAAGCTCCATAGTACTTGAAGTCCCATTGAAGCAATCAAATAGCTGAAGAAAATGAGATATGCAACTGTCAAAATTGTAGTCTCAGTATTTTACCCCTTTTGTTTATAGTTAAAAGCTTCTTTTAGGAAAGAGAATGTTGGATGCGAGGAACCATTACAAAGTTCAGAGAGAATGAAAACAACTATCATTTACAGTAGCTGCTTGTTTCTTCTTTGATATCTAAACAAAGGCAAGATGTTAGTTTCCCATACCACAACCAAAATTTGATGTCAAGAGGGCGCCATTTATCTGATTGATATATGAATCTTATCTTTCTGCTTCATAAAAATGTGCTCATGCAAATCAAGACCATTATATATTTCATAAATTGTAACACACCAGTTGCACTCTTATGCTCAAAATGAACCACTGCTAAATGAGTCCAATCAGTTCTCTGGGGCTTTGAGCCGTTGAATAAATGTAGAGAGAAATCAGATAAAATCTTAAAGTGACAACCTAATTAAGAACTTGGCTGTGTTTGATAGCTAAGAAAATTTTCTTTGAGAAAATAGTATTTTCTCGAGAAAATTTTATTGAGAAAATGTACTTGAGAAAATTTTCTCATGATTGTTTGATTGGACATGAGAAGATTGTCATAGTTGGTTATTAATTAGTTATACAGTTATATGATTGTAATTTCTTCAAATTAGTGTATCAAAGTTTCTCACCCCTTTAGCTGAGAAAATGGTGGGCCCGAGAAAATTTTTAAATTTTTTTTTCTCACCTCTTTTATCAACCAAACACTAGAAAATGAAATTTTCTCAAGAAAATCACTATTTTCTCGAGAAAATTTCTATTTTTTCATGTATTTGGTAGCTAAGAAAATTTTCCTTGAAAAAATGTACTTGAGAAAATTTTCATAGTTGTTTGGTTGGACATGAGAAAATTTTGTCATAGTTGGTTATTAGTTAGTTATTAAGTTATATAACTATAACTTCTCCAAATTAGAGCAAAAAAATTTTCTCACCCCCTAGCTGAGAAAATTATGGTGAGAAAATGGTGGGCCCGAGGAAATTTTTTAAAGCTTTTTTCTCGCCTTTTTTGCCAACAAACATGAGAAAATAGAATTTTTTCAAGAAAATTACTATTTTCTCACCTACCAAACACACCCTTAGAAGTAAGGAATTTGCTCGCCTCTTAAAAATTATTCTTTTTATTCATGTCATCTTCAACTTGTCATCATCAGGCTCTACGCGTATTCCCAGTACTGAGTTCACTAACATACTTCTTTAGCCATTTAATCTTACCTAGAGTCATATTTTTGAGCACCAAGATGTCATATTCTAGAAACAGTAAGCCATGTTGAGGGACTTAATACTATTACAAAATGGCACCATTGAATAGATAAAGAAAAAACTTTCCTTGCCATTGCTTGGAACCTAAGATGTAAGCTCAAAGCTTTTAAAGGGTTTACATAACTCAACTCAACTCAACTAGCATTTTTTCAACTATATGGGGTTAGCTAGATGAATTTTCTTCCTCCATTTTTCTATTTGAACGATTACATTTTTCATTATATCACGTTCTAGCCCTATGCATTGATTTATGCTCTTGGTTCTTAAAAAATCTGACAGCGTTGTATGTTGTTGGCACTTGGCAGCTACTTAATGCAGGCTCAATTAGGTAAAATCACAGCAGAAACATGCTCAAATCAACCAATCAACTAATATTCATTCATTCAATCAAATTCCAGGTAGTACAAAAGTCCACTCACCATCTGTTAGTCCACCTTCAAACAATCTCTTTCAATCTACAGGCAACTCACAAATGAGCCACCTATCCATTTATAACCTCCCCACACCCAGTCCTAATTTTGTTCAAACGAAGACATGCAAACCCACTATAATTGAATCACCTAAAAAAGGTAAACTGTACTATTTTGAGTTTGAGCCAAATGAGCTCACTGTATGCAAGGTTCCAAAGCTTACACAGCACTACAAAGTTTCTCAAAGGAAATCTCTATCAAATTTTCAGAATCTAGATTTACAGCATCCTTTTTTTTTTTTTTTTTAAATCTTGTTAATCTCAATAGACTCGCATGAAATATATGAGACAGCCACATCTAATGTTTCCTGTATTTCACCATTTCTTGGTAAGCAATGCCAGTAAATCCAGCTAAACAGCAAACGACTAACATAATTAAGAAGGAACTACATGTTAGAATTTAAAATTTTAATAATGCTTTATGCTCAAAATTTGAGAGATTAAAAAAAGGATATTAACATGGTCTGAATGTCTTCCAACCTAGCAATGACAAACAAATAAGCAACAATATTCTAACGGAACTCTGCTCAAAATTTCACCATGTTGACACTCTCATGGCTCAAGAAGTTGCAAATGCACATCAAAATGAACAAAGAGTACTAGAATTGTGTTTTCAGTACAAAAACGTTCTCCAAAATCCGAACATGCCCAATTCGAGAAATCCCCATAAATACAAACATAGATCTAGAATCAACACAAGGGGCAAACAAACAGAAACGGCAAACCAAACAAACAAACCCTTAAAGAGTTATAAGGCAAAGAAAATATACCAGAAGGCAGTGTAACCAGAGAAGCCAAGAGCAGAGACCATGGCTCCCACAGAAGCAGAAGCAAACAAACATTGCCCTATTCTCAGAATTAATCCACTAACAGTTCCTGGGCCCCCTACCAATCTCTTCATTTCCTCTCTCTCTCAAATCCAATCCAAAAATAAAAAACCCCAGATTTCAAAAACTCCAAAAAAATGAATCTAACTCCCCAATTTCTTCAAATACCCAGTAATGGAAAAATAAAAAAACAAAACCCAGATGCTATATCCCTTCTGTGCAGATTATTATCCGGGAATTTTGAGAGATTTGAGGCGTTGGCTGATGCAAAAGATGAACCCACATTCTACTACATTAATGGCGTAAAGCTTAATTTAACAATTATTACTGTTAAGCGTAAAAAATAGTGATTAATTATTGAAGAATTGAAGAAGGAATCGCAATGGGTGATGTGAGGTACTAATTAAAATAATAATGAAATAAAATAAAATAATTGCCAACATCAGAATGGGCCGTACGTTAAAGCTAAAGAAATAAAGGAACTTCGTTCTTTAATTCGTTTATTTGCTTTTTCGTTCTTTAGCTTTTTTCTTTACTTTTTTCATTCTTCGGTCTGCGTTCGAGCAGATGAGGCTTCCATGCTTTTGATTTTTTTTTTTAGTTTTCTTGAATTTTAAAACTCCAAATGAAATGCTCATGGAAATGAGACAAGCCCGCTTCCCTTGCACTAATAATCCTCTTGAAAAGCTAAAAAATTATGTTATGATCTTAAAAAAAAAAAAAATTACAAAATCTTGAAGATATCAAACACTGTTGTCTTAGAAATTATTGTTATATTGCAAGACAAACTTAAAAAAGAAGCAATGTTGGTTTACATCATAATGTGCGTGAAAAAATAATGCTCTAGATGTGATGCATATGTATGATCTCAAATGATGAAGACTGCTCATTGGAGAACGGGTGCTGTATTACATGTAGACGTGACTTAAAGCTCTATTAGTTAGGATAATGAAGTTGCATAGATGGAAGAGGCATTATGTTGGTTCACTCTTTGATCCAATCGTTGATGGATGACACTGAAAATGTTATTAAAAAAAATTCCATATGTGTGTATTCATGGTTTTGAATTTGTTTTTAAAGATTAACATATGGTATTCTTTTTAAGAAGATTACAATATTTTTTTATTATTTTCTTTTAAATTTTAAAGTACATCTTGTCTCAATATCATGAATCTAAGCTGAGAACACGTAGGCACGAAGAAAAGTGGGCACATAAGCTTCGTATGAAAGTGGCAGAAGTCCACTGACAAGAGGACAAAGCCCTCATAATTGCAAACACATATGGCTTGACAACAATGACCCTATTAGGGGTGAAAATTTGTGTTGCAGTGTCGTAATTGATCGTGTCATAATCGTGTATAATGAAATATATTGTAAATTCAAATACGACACTTTTAAATAACGTGTCATTATATGTAAACTCAAACCCGACACGTTTAATAAAGATGTTAAACATGTTAACCCTTAAAGCTTAAACAAGTTCATTCTAACCTATTTATCATATATAAATTCTAAATTAACATATAAATCAAAAATTTTAAATCATAATTATATAACTAGACCAAATAAAATATTATAAAGTTAGAGTCTTAATACATGCCATAAAATATTAAAAAGTCTTCACACATAATATAAGTCTCATACAAAATATAATCGCGTTAAACTGATCAATTTTGAATTTAGCAGGTTGATCTGCTTTTAACCTAAAATTTAATTGTGTCTAATAAGGTTTAACCTATTTTGACCTACATTTATTTATGTAAAACTCAAACTCGTTTATTTGTGTAGGTTTCGAGTCGAATTATCGTATCGTGACTTATATTGTCACCTCTAAGCTCTATGTCCATAATGAGAATATAGATAAATACAATCATGATTGCCTCATTTACTTAGTAGGGAGACTTGGACTCTCTCCAGTTGTGAAAGGAAGAGAAGTCTCAATAGTTGAGCTAGTGCCTAGTATAATTAGCTTTTTATTTTAGTAAAATATTTGTAAATTAGTCTATGTGGTATGCGTAAACTATGTCCAAAGACATAATTCTAAAGTTGGATCAAAATTTTTACAAAACAGAATTTAATAAAATTGGGCCAACCCACACTCATTACGAATATTATTTATGGCTTTATTTACTATTTGATTAGTCTCATATTATAATTAAGTCACATCAAATCCCTTATTTACTATTTTATTCATCTCTTATTACAATTCAATCGCAACAAATCCCGTACAGAACATAAGATTCAACTCATGGGAGCAGAGAAGATCTCCAACGGTAGCGCGGCTGCGTAGTGGTTGCAGGTACGTCTCGTCGCCGGAGGAGTGGCTGGTTTCTGGAGATCAAAGAAGCAACTGGGCTAGTGCTTTCTCGGTTCTGAAATTTGATGAAAATTTCTGGGTCGATGGTGGAGCTGAGGTTTTGATCGATTTCAGCTGCCGGGTACTTGGGAAATTTGATAAAAATTAGGTATTGATTCTTGGTCTTGAAGATTTTTGATGATTATAGGAAGATCTGCTTAATTTCTTTTGCTTTTATCTATTTACCATATGTGAAAGGGATGATTTTTTGTGGGTAATATTTGTTTTGAGCTCTGGAAATGTGAGGTTCTGGATTTCTTGGTACTGTGATTTGAGCTTTTTGGCGAGAAGAGCAGAGGAATATAAGTCGGTACTGGGTGATCTGCACCGCGCTTGCGGCTTAAATCGATTGATCGAAGTTGCTCGGCGTTCTTGAGATCCTCTTCTCGGTTTTCTGGTACCCGAGATCTGCGAGATCTCCGTGTCTTTCGAGTCCGGCGTCTCCGGCGATTCCTCCGCAGCCAGTGGGCGCGTGGAGCTCGCAGAATGCCAGCCGCCGGAGTCGTTCCTCCTCCGCTCCAGATGGCTTCACCGGCGATGGATCAGCAACAGCAACATCAGCAGCAGCAGCATCAGTGGGGGATGATGCAGGTTCAGGCGCCGACGGTGTGGAATCAGCTGCCGCCGGCGCAGCAGCAGCAACAACAAGTGCCGGCGCAGCAGCAGCAGCTGCCGCCGGCGCAGTTTTCGGCGGCGCAGCCGACATTTAGAGAAACAACGATGGTTTCACCTCCAAGTCGCTCTCAACAGGAATCTGATTTGCTTGAACGAAGTAACAAAAAAGTAAAGATGAATGTGGATGGAGTGGAAGCGGACTTGTCGCCGATGGAGGACGTAAACATGGTGGAGGAGACTCAGGCATACAAGGAGAATGCTGTGGGGAATGGGATGTTCGCCCCCTTGCCAACATTTAGAGACAAACTTTTGGGCTATACGGGACGGATGGATGATGGTGAGACGTCCGATGAGGAGTGGACCTCAGATGATGAAGGAGAGATGGGGGCTGAGGAGTCCGAGTCCGAGTGCCCAGTCATTCACATATCCAAGGAGGAGAAAAGGCGTTTACGCCGCCAATGGAGACAGACACTTATTATCAAATTGTTGGGCAGAACAATTGGATTTACATTCCTGTTACGTAAGATTAAGGCCTTATGGCGTCCGAAGGCTCCTGTTGAATTAGTTGCTATTGATCAAGACTATTTTCTTGTCAAGTTTGCCTCCAAGGAGGATTATGAGTATGCAAAATTTGAGGGCCCATGGATGATCTTTGATCATTATCTGACAGTGCGGCAATGGCATCCTAATTTTGACCCGGAGCATGAGAACATGGATAGATTGTTGGTGTGGGTGCGACTCCCTTGTCTCCCAATTGA
This sequence comes from Paratinospora sagittata, assembly GCA_035771175.1. Lineage (NCBI taxonomy): Eukaryota > Viridiplantae > Streptophyta > Magnoliopsida > Ranunculales > Menispermaceae > Paratinospora > Paratinospora sagittata. Next base: position 5,996,067 of record CM069606.1, on the reverse strand, counting down.
ATACTATGACTATGATTTCCTCATGAACGTAGGGGCGCGTATTGGTCGTCCGGTGAAGATTGATGATGCAAGAAGCACCGTCTCTAGGGGGAAGTTCGCGCGTATATGTGTGGAGGTAGATATAACCAAGCCACTCCTATCTAAATTCACTTTGCGACGTCGGGTTCGACGGATTGAATATGAGGGGATCCATTTAATTTGCTTCGATTGTGGATGTTATGGGCATCGGAAAGATGCGTGTCCAAAGAAAGTGGGCCAAGAGACGCCCCATCACGGTGGACTGGCGGAAGTGCTGGCCGGAGATGTTAGAGATATGGTCGGAGTTCAATCTAGGCCGGTTGAGCCTCCAGTGAATCAGGAAATAACCGAAAGTTATGGGCCATGGATGTTGGCTTCTAGAAGATCTCGTAGAGGTATGACCAAAACTGAAAATGGAAAAAGTGGGAGAGATGGACGTGATCCTCGGGATATGCCACTGTTTGGTGCTCAACAAAATGCTAGTTCTCAGCAACATATTTCTCGGTATGCGGCATTAGCGGTTGAGGATATTCCTGCGGACAATATTGATAGTGATCAACGAGATGGGCCGCATCTTGATAAGGATATTGGAGTGCACATGGGCTCAGGGATATCACTTAATGAATATGTCAAGAGTAAAGGGAGAAGGCCCAATGTGCAAAAAAATACTAAGGAAGTGGATAATGGCCCAAGCACTCAAGTGGCTGAAGAGACCTGCCATGCGGTTCGAATAAAGAAGAATTTACTGACTCGTGACATCACTTCTGTCTCTTCTCAGTCCAAGCAAGCTGCCGCTGCGGAAGAACATATTGTGGTGCGTGGGTCCAATAGGGGTCAGCTGATTTCTCGATCAGTGGTCCCTCACCCCCAGCATCAGGTTGAGAACATGGAGGGTATTCATCCTACAATTAATTTGATACCAGAACATCATCAAGATCCTCCTATTGTGGTGGAATCTGGGCATGTTCCCGCTATTGGCAGGCGGGAACTTGGTGGAACAAAAGCTATTCTGGTGGGGGTGCATAACGAAGCTCCTAGTGACAAGGATGAATCGCTTGGGAGGATGGATATTGTTGATGGAGGGTTCTCCTCTTAAAGCCGTGTTTGTCAATTTTTTGGTCTTCGGTAGGGGTGGGTAGCCTATTTTATCTTGTTTCTATGGATTTTATGATCTGGAATTGTCAAGGGGCGGCTTCGAAGGAGTTTCACCGTTCCCTGAAAGACCTGCTTAAGATGCATAAACCAGGCATATTGGGGTTGTTAGAGCCCAAAGTGAGTGGATCTCAGGCAGATTTTCTCTGTAAAAAGCTAGGTTTTGATGAATGGGTCCGGGTAGAATCATTGGGTTTCAGTGGTGGTATTTGGGTGTTCTGGCATAGTTCTTGTCAAATAAATATTATTGCTACTCATCCCCAGTTTATCCATATGAGGGTTCGGGATAGTAGTATGCATCAGTGGTTGTTATCTGTTGTTTATGGTAGTCCTACAGCCAGCTTGAAGAAGCTGTTATGGAGGGATCTTAATAAGAATGTTTTTGATATAAATGCGCCTTGGATTATTGCGGGTGATTTTAATGCGGTGGTATGTTCCGCAGAAGTCAGTAGTGGGAATGCTGTGGCTCATCATGGCAGCTCTGGTTTTGGGGATTGGATTTTTGATCATGATTTGCTGGACATGGGATTCTCCGGACAAGCCTATACTTGGAGTAGGGGTATAGGGGATCAGTTTAAGGGAGCTCGCCTGGATCGAGTTTTATGTAATTTAGCTTGGAGGCATATGTTTGAGGACGCTAGAGTGATTCACCTTCCTAAACATCACTCCGACCATGTTCCTATCTTGGTTCGCTTAAAGGGTTCAAGTGCCACTGTGAGGCCAACGCAGTTTAAATTTCAGGCAGCTTGGCTGACTCATCCGGGCTTTTACAATGTCATTAAGGAGAATTGGAGTCGTGACCGATCTTTGGATTCAAATAATCGGCATATAGCCTCGGTTCTTACTTCATGGAATAGTATCGAGTTTGGGAGTATTTCTAGGCGGAAGAAGAGGCTCTGGGCGAGACTTGCAGGCATTCAACGTGTCTTATCTAAACACCCTACACACCGTATTCATCTTTTGGAGTCTAAGCTTAAGAAGGAGCTGGACCTTGTTCTGTATCAAGAAGAACTTTCGTGGTTTCAGAAATCTAGAGCCGACTGGATCCTCTCGGGTGACCGCAATACCAAGTTCTATCACGCTACTACAGTCATTCGTAGGAGCAGGAATGTCATTGAGAGGTTAAAAGGTGCAGATGGAAATTGGGTTTCAGATTCAGCTCAGTTGCAGCATCTAATTCAAGATTTTTATACCAGGCTATTTTCAAAAGAACCTTGCGGGGATATGTCTGATTTTCCTAAAGGGGGCTTTCCAATTCTAGATGGTGCTGTCATGGCAAGGATTCATCAGCCCTTTGAGATTGAAGAGATTCGTCAGGCTTTATTTGAGATGGCTCCCTTCAAAGCGCCAGGCCCGGATGGTATTCATGCAGGTTTTTATCAACGCCTCTGGCCTACAGTGGGGCCTTCTGTCTACAAGCTTGTTCAAGACTTTTGGGTGTCAGGAAAGCTTCCAGATGGGATCAATGATACTCTGTTGGTATTAGTACCGAAGGTTCAGCATCTTGAATTATTGACCCAGCTTAGGCCTATAAGTCTCTGCAACGTGGGCTATAAAGTGATTACAAAAGCTATGACGAATAGGCTAAAGATGATACTCCCTAGTCTTGTTTCTCCCAACCAAAGCAGCTTTGTTCCTGGTCGCCAAATTACAGATCATGTCATTGTGTATCAAGAAGTTCTTCATACAATGAGAACTAAGAAGAGTGGTGTTTCTCATATGGCAATTAAGATTGATCTTGAAAAGGCCTATGATCGATTATCTTGGGATTTTATTGAAGACTCGTTGAAGGAGATTGGTCTTGGTGATGGGTGGATCCGAAATGTGATGCACTGTGTCTCTTCCTCTACGATGTCGATTGTCTGGAATGGGGATCTTTTGGATCGTTTCTCTCCTGACCGTGGAGTTCGGCAAGGGGATGCAATTTCGCCTTATCTTTTTGTTCTGTGTATTGAGAGATTGAGTCATTTGATTAATGGGGCAGTGGAGCGAAAGGAATGGAAACCCATACAGCTTTCTCGTATTGGTCCTTCTATCTCCCACCTTTTCTTTGCAGATGATATGGTCTTGTTTGCGGAAGCATCTACAGAGCAGATAAAGGTTATTATGAAGTGCCTGAATTTATTTTGTGCGTGCTCGGGCCAAAGAGTTAACTACCAGAAATCTCATATAATTGTATCTCACAATGTGGAGCTTGCGGTGGCTCAAGACATATCTACTATTTCTGGTATTCCCCTTACGGACAACTTGGGTCGGTATCTTGGTGCTCCCTCCATTCATGGGAGGGTCCGACTTGCTGACTTTCAGTACATCATTGAGAGAGTGACTACTCGATTGGAGGGGTGGAAGACAAAATTCTTGTCCTTTGCGGGTAGATTGGTTCTAGTTAAATCGGTCCTTAACTCTATTCCCATGTACATCATGCAGACTATGGTGTTACCAATAGGGGTGTGTAATACCATTGATAAATTAGTTCGACGTTTTCTTTGGGGAGGGTCTAATGAGAAGCGGGGCGTCCACCTCATTAAGTGGGAAATCATCATCAAACCTATGGAGGACGGTGGTCTTGGCATTAAGAGTATGGCTTATATGAACTTGGCTTTTTTTGGCCAAATTGGGATGGAGACTAATTACAGATAAGAATAGCTTTTGGGCCAGAGTTGTTTCCATGAAGTATCTGCATCGGGAAGCTACTATTGACAGGTTGCAGCCTAAGACTGGGGCTTCCAATGCGTGGCGGGGCATTGTTAAAGCCTCGCCTATTTTACGTAGCGGAGTGCGGGCTCTAGTTCGTAATGGTAAGGACACTCTCTTTTGGCTTGATACATGGGTAGGTGAGGTGGCCTTAATCAATATGAAAATGCGGGATTTGAGTTTGGTGGAGATGTATAGGCCTGTCTCAAGCTATTGGGTGAAGGGTTCAGGGTGGGACTGGAATGCTCTATCGGGTTTACTCCCTTTTGAGGTTGAAAATAAACTTGCTGCTGTGCTCTTATGGGATGAGGAGGAGGTTGCAGATGGCATATGTTGGGGAGCTTCTAAGAGTGGCATATTAACGGTGGCCTCTGCTTATACTATTTCTACTGGAACTCTTATGGGAGATCCTACTTCCCTTTGGAGGACGATTTGGAAGCTTAAAGTTCCTCAAAGATGCAAGACTTTTTTGTGGATGGTTGCGCATCGAAAGATCATGTGCAATGCGGAGCGGATGAAAAGGGGTTTCACCATGGCATCTGACTGTATTGAATGTGTGGGACGTATTGAGGATGTTGATCATATTTTTCGAAATTGTTCTAGAGCCGTGCAATTATGGAAGCGTCTATTGCAGCCAGTTGAGTATCATCTTCAGAGCAATTTGGATTTCCAAAGCTGGCTTGCTCATAATCTGGCTGGCGTTAATGATTGTAATGTTGACTATGACTGGGCTTCCTACTTTACAGTCGCCGTGTGGTCTCTTTGGAAATGGAGGAATGATTTAGCTTTTCGTAATCTTCGTTTTCACTTCGAGTATAGCATGGCTTGGCTTAAAGGGAAGGTGGCTGAAATCATTCATGCTTTTCGAGCCAAAGTGGCGGTCCATGGTGCTGGACTGATAGAGAGGGTGAAGATGGTAGGCTGGTGTGCTCCCAACCATGGTTGGACTAAGCTTAATACTGATGGATGTCTCAAGAATGCTTCATCGCGAGCAGGGGGTGGCGGTCTTCTCCGTGACTATCGTGGTAGGTGGTTGAGGGGGTTTGTGGCTAATATTGGTTCCTGTACTGCAATTGAAGCTGAATTATGGGCTGTTGTTCATGGCCTTCGTCTTGCTTGGGAGGAGGGCCATCGTTCTATAGTTTTCGAAACAGATTCGGCTATGGCGGCTGGTTGGTTAAAAGGCAACAGCATGTCGCAGCTTAGCCTTTCCAACTTGGTAAACGAGTGTAGAAGACTCCTTCAGAGAGATTGGATAGTTCAAGTTGAGCACATTTACAGAGAAGGTAATAGAGCAGCAGACTATTTGGCTACTGAGGCTTTGAAGTTCAATCGGGGAGTGTGTATCCTGTCTTCCCCTCCCCGTGGGTTACTCAATATTTTGAGGGAAGATGCAACTGGGGTTACCTGGCCTAGGAGAGTTCGAGATGTAGTGTGCTAATTGTTCTTGCTGGGTGTTCCCCCTCTTTACCTTTCCAAAAAAATCTCAACAAATCCCGTGAGAGGAACAGGTTAAGATTCTTTTTAGTTAGACGGGTCACGTCGAGTGGACTCGACCATGTTCCAGCGAAACTCAACTCGACCATGTCATGTTAGTAAAAGTTTGACCAAACCAACCCAACGTTTTTTTCTAAATTTTTTATTTTTGTAAACCCAACGCAATCCATGGATGGTTGGGCTTAAGTCAAGTGGATACAATCTAACTTAACCTAACATGGAATTGGCGGATTTGATTGAGTCAGATTATGTAATTAGGTTTACTTACACCCTTAATTTGAGATGATGACATTCAAGGAGGAGTTATTGGGTAAACTAGACACACAAATTCCCATTTTATTTTTTTGTTGGTCCCATGGACAAAAGTTGGCCACTAAGGCCTACAGTATATAAAGATTCCCATTTATTTAGTAACAAGGTATTTTCAACGTAATGCACGTAGTCCCCATCTGTCGATGGCCGCTTTGTTCTTGATATGCTTAATGTTGTAACGTTTGAGAAGATTCTAATGCTGCTAACGCTTTGGGTATTTGTTCACCGAGGAGCTCCATTCCAATTATTTTGGTAGGACTACTACTATTAAATTAAAGAGAAATATTTAAATAATATATTTTTCTAACATATTTTTTTAATATTATATTTGAGAGCTTGTTGAATTATTTTGAATTACGCGTTAATTGCGTGATTTAAGGCAATTAATGTGTGATTCGAGATAATCTAATAATTTTAAGTACAATATTAAAAAAGTATATTAAAAATGTGTGTTCCTCAAGTCAAGAGTGTAGCTATAATATGTGCAGCCCAGGTAAAAATTTTAAAAAAAATTACATAGTACCCTTAGCTTTTAATCCCAAATTGCAAACGTTAAAATCGCCCAAATTACAACTCTAAATCAGTACCCAAATCGTAACTTCAAATTAATGCCCAAATTGCGTATTACCATCAGAACTCTTCTTTTTTGGTATGATTTTTGAACTCTTCGTACACAAATGATTCAATCATCCTCAATGAATTCTCAATTTCCAATGTATAAAGGTATAGTTTTAATCTACTTCTCCACAATTTCTATCATCAAATCAGAGTTTCTAAGTTGTTGTTATGTTATTTATGAGGAAATAATCAAATTCGTTCTTATTTGGTGTTCTTTCTTGTTCATTTGTATAATTCAGAGTAGAAAGGTTTGATTTTACGTGATGGGTATTTTTCAACAGCCTTAATTTCTTCAATATTTTTTGTAATTTATGAAAATTTCTTTGGTTTGCTGGTAATACTTGCTTGATGATGATGTTATGAATTATAAATTTTATTTTGCACCATGGATAATGGTAATTAGTTCTTACAATAATTTTTGTTTTTTTTTTTTTTTTTTTTTGGTATTTTATAAATTATAAGTGAATCGTGAAGATTAGGTGCTGATTATGCTTTAATTATGTCCTCTATCAAGATATATATTTTATTTTTAATTAATAATTTTTTTTATACCGTTAAAGCTTGTCTAAATTTTTTTTTCCAACCTACTCGAAAAAAAAATTCCTGGGCTGCCTCGAGGGTCACTATAGATTAAACATGGTGACCGCCGGCCCTAACTTTTTGCCATTGTCCTTTTCCAACGTTGTTAGTCATTGTAGTTCATCAAATCACGGTCCCGTCCAACAAGAATTTGACAAATCAACGTCAAGTTGCATTCATCAATGATCAAAATCTCGAAAATGAAATTTGAACCCAACAGGTTGCATGGGCATGTCACCATGATATAATCACAAGTCCAAAATTTATCAATTGAGACTATAAATAATGCAATTCTCACGGCACCCTCAATTTATATTGAATACTTTTGTCATATGTATATATATATGTTATATAATATACTTTATAATTTTACTGTAAAGTTGTCGTTCACTAAGTGTGAATGGAGTTATCCACTCATTAAGTAGGAAAAATATTTTATTTATCTATTTAAGAATGTAATCAATTATTCATTTGTATCAATGAATCAAGCGTAACATGTAACATATAATTATCTTTTTATTTTTTCTCCGTTTATAACAATATATGTATTTAACCCGTTGTCTTTTTGAACTTTGTTACTTTAGAAGATAATCTTAATTCAATATTTTCAACTTTGCCCCTTCTCATTTACAACTTTTTATCCTTTTATACCACTATTTTCAATTCTTATTTGAGATAAAACAAAGAATATTTTTATTCTTCTGCATTATTAAGAATATGAATATCTTTTAAAAGAATAATGATACAAGAACATTTTAAAGAATAAAACTTAATATGGTAAAAAAAAAGAAAGAATAAAAGTTAATAAATTAATAAGAAAAAGCAAGTCTAATTACTAAAAATGGGCACTTATTCTTTTTTTGGCACCTTTTTTTTTTTTTTTTTTTTTGAAAAAAGACAGTCAAATTCAGGAGATTAAACTAGAAAGAGGAGGGGTCTCCTCATTTACAAGGTCAGCAATAGGAGGATGATTTTCCTCTAACCAAATTTGAGGGGATTGGGAGCCTAACCCAACTCTACTACGTCTATCAGCTAGGGGTGTAAGCAACCCAACCAACCCGATCCGACCTCTTAAAATTTATATATATATATATGAGTTCATCTTCATTCTCATAAGTCAAGTTTAAGAGTAGCTTGACTTGTACATATATGAGTTTTTCCAAAAAAGAGAAATCTCATCTTTTAAAGCTTAAATAGTAGTTTAATAAGTTGGATACATGATAATCCAACATATTTTAATACTAATATAAGCTTAAATAGTAGTTATTAAGCTTTAAAAAAATTAAACTATTTAATGGAGGCCAACTCGACCAAACCCGACCTCTTAAAATTTATAAATATATATATATATACAGTTCATCTTCATTACCATAAGTAAAGTTTAAGAGTAGCTTGACTTGTACATATATGAGTTCTTCCAAAAAAGAGAAATCTCATCTTTTAAAGCTTAAATAATAGTTTAATAAGTTGGATACATGATAATCCAACATATTTTATTACTAATATAAGCTTAAATAGTAGCTATTAAGCTTTAAAGAAATTGAACTATTTAATGGAGGCCAACTAGACCAACCCGACCGACCCGACCCGATTTCACCCCTACTATCAGCTGCTTTGTTACATTATCTACGAACAACCAAAATGCATAAGGAAGGCCATTGAGGAAACATTTGCTTGCAGTCTTCAATAATCTCACCATTTTCAGTGGGGAACTGATCCCTTTTTTTCAAATCGCTCGGCACGCCGACAGAGTCGCCTTCAAGGATATCAATGGGGATGCCTGTTTCCCTTACAAATTCCAACCTCGCCCTTACTGCGCATAGCTCTGCTGTTGCTGCTTGTGCACCACCACATTCTTGACATGCCTTGGCAGCAATCACCTGCCCCTGCCAATCCCTGACAATTATACCAATCCCAATTGCTCCATTTTCATGAAGACTAGCATCCACATTTAGCTTTAGTTGGTTGGTAGGAGGGCGCTTCCACTTTTGATCTCTATTGGGACTCATCATATCTGGTTTATCAACATGCTGCTGGAATTCAATAATGTTGATAATAGATCTTTCAACCACCATCTTTCTTGGGTCGACCTTGCCCTCAACACAAATTTTGTTTCTGTCGTTCCATATTGTCCATGAGGTGATCATTGCTTTTTCCAAATCTTGTTTACAGGCAGATACCACAAACTCTTTCACCCATCCATGTTCCATCATCCAAACAACATTTTTGTCCTCAAAAGATGGATCCACATCAGCCTAGATTGCCTTTGCTTTGGAACAACCTGCAATTGCATGAATAGAACTCTCCACATCCTCAAGACAGATTTTGCATGTTGCATTATCTATGATCTTTTTCTTTCTCAGGTTATCTCTAACAGGAAGGATATTATGGAGGAATTTCCCGAAGAAGATCTTCACTTTTGGAGGTAAATATGTTGCCCAAAGTTTAAACCAAACATTTATATCTTCCTCACTAGAAGAGCTTTCTCCATTCCTAGAGCTTTTGAGAGCCATTTGGTACCCACTTTTGACAGAATATTGTCCATTCTTGGAGTAACGCCAAATGAGCTGATCCGGTGGACTTCTTCTACTAAGAGGAATCTTTCCCACTTCTTCAATGTCCATAGGGAGCAGGTGATTCATAAGTTTGTCAATGTCCCATGCATGATCAGGCGTAATAAAGTTTGCAACAGGGCAATCCAAAACTGTGGATGAAGGAGAGATCAGTTTGAAGTAAATTGGTCTTAATAATCAGGGGTCATTACTCATATGAACCTATCTTCCGTTGCCAATCTTCCACTTAGTTCTTTTTTTAAGGAGATCACGTCCCCACAAAATGCTTCTCCAAATTTGAGAAGCCCCACCTTTCTGAACAGAGTTCCAAAAGTTGGAGTGTCTAAAAATTCTTGGGGTCCCATGTTATGAAAATGAGGGTCGTTACATGGAGTTAGCGAAATATCTTTCCTTGAGGATTCGGGCAAGGAGAGAACCCGGATTACTGTGGATTCTCCACCCCTGCTTAGCAAGAAGGGCTTGGTTGAAGATTTCAACTGATTTAAAACCCAAGCCTCCTGAGTCCTTTAAAGTGCATAAACTGCTCTATTTCTTCCAGTGAATCTTACCCTGCTCATTAGAATCACCCCACCAAAACCGAGCGAAAATCGAGTTCAATTACTTACAAAGTGTTCTCGGAATGCAAAAACAACTCATGGGGAAAACGACCTGGGCTTGGGCAACCACTTTAATAAGAACTTCTTTGCCTCCCGCTAAAAAGAGTTTTGATTTCTAGTGAAGTTATTTGCCATAACTTTTGCTGTACAAAATGAAACATATTTGTTGTGTTCCGGTGACGGAGAGATGGAAGTCCTAGATATCTTGTCTGAAGCACAGTGTTATGAATTCTCAATCTCCCAGAAAACCATTCTTTTGCTTCCCTTCCAACATTTGAACTGAAAAACATCGAGGATTTGTCGAAGTTGATTTTTTTAACCAGAAGCATCCTCATAAGTTCGGAGGGTTGACTGGACTGCGTAACGATTCAGAGAATCTGAATAGGATCAAAGAATCATTAGCGAATAAAAGGTGAGACAGCTTTGGGCTGCCTCAAGCTAATCTAGGTCCTTTAAGAATCCCATCTCTTTCAGCCTCTCGAAGGATGGCTGAAAAACCCTCAGCACATATTAAGAATAGGTGAGGGGATAACGGGTCTCCTTGTCTCAATCCCCTAGATGGTTGAATACATCTATGGGCTTTCCCATTGATTATGACCGAGGAAGAGACTGATGAAACCCACCTATGAATTAGGTTTGTCCATTGTGTCGGGGAACCTAATTTTACCATTATGGCCCAAAGGCAAGACCATTCGACCCTGCTGTTGGCTTTGCTTATGTCTAGCTTGATAGCTGCGAAACCTTTTGAACTTGTTCTTAGCTTCTTGATATAGTGAAGGTGCTTGAAGGCTAAAATAATGTTGTCTGTAATAGTCGGCATTTGAGAAAGGCGTGTTGATTATCAGATATTACATAGGCGGGATAGCCTTCATTAGCAATCATCGCCATTATCTTATAAGTAATATTGCACAAGCTAATGGGTCTAAAGTCGCTAGATCTAACTGGATTCTTCACTTTTTGAAATGAGAACTATAGGTTTGATTAAATTTATGGTGCGCCTGATTCAGGGAATAGGCGTTTCTCGTGGGAAAAGATTTATACATAACTTCAATACAAAAGTTAAATACGATGTAGCTATGGAAAAGGTTTCAAGTAATTTTGATTATATATGAAATAAATATAATAAATATTTTATAAAATAATAGTTTGTCACATTTTTGGATTCATTTGCGGTTCTGTCTGAGCAGGGATCTGGTGCTACAGCTGTTGACAAAAATTGTCCAACACAAGTGTTCTTAATTCCCGCCTACGACCCCGGGATTCCTGCGTTCAGGAAAGTTAGAAATACAAAAAGTGTGACACGTGGCACATTAATGTAGGTTCAGACTAAACGCCCCTGAGGCTTGCCGTCCTGCACAACACAAGGAATCTGTCTCGGGATTCGCTTTTCACACCAAATTTTTTTTTATTTGCACTATAATAAACAATTTTTTATTTATTTTTAATTTTACATTTTTTGTCCTTTTTGCCCATCGCATAGTACCACTGCTCGTCGCACGTATGACGAAATTACCCCTACAGATCAAACAATTTCACAGCCTGTCCCTAACTTGCTGCTCGACTCCTCCGATTCACAAGAACCACAGCAGCAGCAAGAGCGAAGAAGCTTATAGAAGAAGCTGGCATTTAGTCCAAAGTGACATTAATGGCGGAGCTACGCCATTCGAGCTCTCTCGGAACTCTATCGACCTCTTTTCCGATGAAGCGCGACGACGACACGGTGCCTTTGGTACTGGAAGATCGACCGGACCACGACAACCATGACAACAACGACGACGATCGCCACTTCTCCAGAATTAATGATCTCCAGATGACGATCATCAACAAAAACTACCCAGAAACCATGAAATTCATCATGAAAGTTCGACCAATTTCATGAGAGATTTCTCATGAAGAATTGAAAAGAAAGGCAATTGAAATTTGAAACCCTAACCCTAGAAATTGTGGCGAAATTAAAGAGAGTGCGTTGTGCGAGGAGAAAGTGGCGTAAAGAGAAGATTTAGGATATGAAGGTCAATTTTAAAAACTTGTATGCTAAAAAAGTAAATTTATAAACGGTTATTTTAAAAATAATAAAAAAATGTTTTGATTGGTGTAAAAAAGTTTTAGGGACAAGCGCCACGCGGCAGAAGCGTGGCCCGTGTCCCGTTTTTGCGGACCCCTAACAAGCCGCACTCATCTCCCTCTGAAGCAGTGAGCAGCACGGTGCCAAAAAGCCCTTTAGCTGCCCTCTAAATATAGATAGCAACTATTTGATATTTCTCCTACAATGCTTCGCAATCATCGCCGCTTCTTTCTCTCACAACCATCTTGTCTGCCATAAAGGTTTGGATGTTCCTTCTTTTCTATTCTCTCTCTCTCTCTCTCTCTGTCTCGCTCGCTCTCTGTTGTTCTAAATCTGGTTCTCTGTTTCATTGGTTCTCTGTTTGTGCTGATTAAGTTACGATCGATCTCTCTTCATTTTTTTTTGCTTCCATTTGTTGCAGTTTGAACTCGAAAGGTTTGAAAATGGCGGACGGGATTCGATTCTTCGAACTGAACACCGGAGCTAAGATGCCTTCAATAGGCTTGGGGACGTGGCAAGCAGAACCTGGAGTAGTCGGAGAGGCAGTTATCGCTGCGATCAAGGTATTCTTTCCATCTTTGTTAAATAGTCAGAATTTATATATTTGTTTAAGTTCCATATGATGGTAATGTTTACCCGACTCACTATACTCTGTCTTTGCAGGCTGGCTATCGACATATAGACTGTGCTCGAATTTATGCCAATGAGAAGGAGGTAATAATTCAATGTTGTGCTTGATGCTCATTCCTGTTTTGTATACCAAGCATCACTGCTTTGGAGTAAGCCTTATAACTCCATCACACAATCAGTGATGATAATGTTTGCTCACCATTGGGACTAACAAATTGTACATGATTGACTGAAAGGGTTACCTTCTATGCAAGAATCTCTATTGAAACATAATGAAAATCCGACAAAGAGGAAACAGTATAACAGGAGAGGTTCTACTAATGGAACTACTCATTAGTAACAGAAACTTGCTCTTACAAATCCCAATGATGCTTCAAAATCACATGACACTGATCCTAGGCTACCTCTACTCTAGAATTGAGCCTTCCATGATAGATAGTTGTTTGGATTTAACTTCACAGGGAGTTGTGTGACAACATTGAACAGGTCCAGACAGCACTGGAATTGCAGGACTTTGGAGTCACTTCTTGGATTTGGCCCATTTGGAAACTTTAAGAGTTGTCCTGTGAGATGGTGAAAAAACACACATAATAATAGAGTGCAATGCAAAAATAAAATAATATAATATAAATAAAAAACAAAGAGAGCAGCACTGAGAAACGAGAATTTGATTGAGCTTTTAAAGCTTTTATGCCCACAAGAAAAATGTGAGAAGGAAGAAAAAAGTGTTGCTTGATAATATTATTGATATGAGGAACATAGACATTTATATAGAGAATTGAATAACTAAATTGGAATTTATAGCCTATTACAGCAAATGGATGATATAGTCAAAATCCCAATGATCCGTGAATGGTGATGTGAGATTGTTGGCTAGAATCACGTTGGTTAGTTGTAGATATGTGTGAATCTTCATTCCTTATTCTACCTTATTGATATGCTTTTATCAGTAATTCTAACCTAAAACAAGTGGTCGTAAGTAACCATGATACCCAGATTCTTCAATGTAGACAGAAATAGAATATTGATATTGGAACCGTGCACTTGGCATATTACTTCTGCCACACTGATAATTTTCCCTGTTCATTTTAATTTGGTTTTGTAAACTTCAATTACTTCTCTTGTTTGTTAAAAGATTTTCTCCCAACTGCTTGACCATATTAGTATTACTGTTAGTCTGTTAGTTCTAACATGATTTAAATACCACAAAAGTTTTTGCATATTATATTAAACTTTTCATGCAATTAACCCATTATATAATTTACTTTTTTTCTTCAGTTGACTGATTCAAGGTGTATTTCATTCATGAATAAGTTAAAAATGAATTGTTGTTTTTAAACATTTCTTTGTGTAAATATCTGAGGAACCGGTCTGTGTTTTGAGACTGCTGTCAATTATTTATGGAGAAGTATTATCTGAATACACTTTTCAGCAAACATTACAATTTTGTTTTTGGTTTTTGTAGGTTGGTTTGGCTTTGAAGAAGATGTTTGAAGAAGGTGTTGTAAAGCGTGAGGAGTTGTGGATTACCTCCAAGCTCTGGTTTGTTTTTACCTTTTTCTAGGACTATTAAAGGGACTGATTACGTGCTGATATATATAACTTGCTCATAAGAATCTCTATTGTTTTCCTCTGTTTTTCACCTTTTCAGGAATAACGATCAGGAACCAGAAGATGTACCCGTGGCATTGGATAGAACATTGCAAGATTTGCAGCTTGATTATGTTGACCTGTACTTGGTATGTCCTTTCCTTTTGTACTCTGTTTATTCAATTTATCTTTGGAGGAGGCAAGATTTACCTATCCTGTGGCTATGCATTCACTAGCACTTTGATATTTCTGTTGTTTTAATTAAATAATTTCCTTCTGTAATTTGACCGCTGAATTTTTATTTAAAAAAAATTGCCTAAAATTGATTTTTCTGCCCTTGGTTTTTGTTAGTAGGAGGATGTTTTCCTAATGAGATGAGAACTACTCTAGAATTCTGTTTCAATTTGGTCTATCTTGTTCTTTGTTGTAAAGGGGTACAGGATTGGAACGTCTGGTATTTTCAGTTATACAATAGGACTCCTCAGATTAAAGTAATGGCACTATTGGTATTAACAAAGGTGGCAGGTCTTTGAGCCTATCTTGTCAGTTGCAACACTGATATTATGCATTAGGGTTTCTATTAGTGGTATGCCATTGTGGTCTATGCTCAGTTGTTTGAGCCTCGTTTTATTTGTATGGAGTGGTGGGCTTAAAGCATGAAAATGCATATGCATGGCAAGGCCTTCTCATGGAATAATGCTTCTCTCCACAAATATACTATATGATGTTAATAATGTATTTGGAAGAATACATGCTGTGAATTGCTAGATTCAATTGATTGTGGTGTCTCCATTGGTCCAGACGTCCAGTGACTTGAGGAAACTTTTCCTACTAAAGTCCATTGCCATATTGTATTTTAAGATTAAAAAAGAAAAACAAAAAAAAGAAAAATGTCAGCTGCATTTTAAATGGCTATCTTGCCGTTGGTGTTATAAATATAAGGGCCTGAAAGTTATTTTCTGGCCCAATGCACAACTCAAATTGAGTTCATGTGCCACTACAAATGTGACCTATGACTAATCTTAAATACTTGCACAGATCCATTGGCCAGTTCGTCTGAAGAAGGGATCAGTTGGTTTTAAGCCTGAAAACCTTGACCAAACTAATGTACCCGGTACATGGAAAGCCATGGAGCAACTTTATGATTCTGGCAAGGCTCGTGCTATTGGTGTGAGCAATTTTTCAACAAAGAAGCTAAGGGATTTGTTGGAAGTTGCTCGTGTGCCTCCTGCAGTCAATCAGGTAGAATGCCACCCTCAATGGCAACAACCTCAGCTACATGAATTATGTAAATCCAAGGGAGTTCACCTCTCTGTAAGTACCTACATGTTCAAGGGATTTACGAGGCTCTTATATTGATATTTAGTCCTTTTTTTGCATTTTGTGAAAAAAATTTCATATCCTTCACTGTTCCTCTTTACAGGGATATTCACCATTAGGTTCCCCTGGTTCATCTTGGATCCAGGGAAATGTCCTCAAGCATCCAATTGTAAATATGGTTGCAGAAAAATTGGGCAAGACTCCTGCGCAGATAGCTCTTCATTGGGGACTCCAAATGGGTCACGGTGTGCTGCCTAAGAGCACAAATGAGGCAAGAATCAAAGAGAACTTGGACATCTTTGACTGGTCCATTCCTGATGACCTATTTGCGAAGTTTTCTGAAATTGAACAGGTAAGGGCTTTGCTAATGATGCCCAAATGTTTTTCTTATTGGTGTTTCTTTTGCTGATGAAAAACATTCAATATCATTGCAGGCAAGACTGCTACAAGGTCGTTCATTTGTTCATGAGACTTGCGGCAGCTACAGAACACTTGAAGAACTCTGGGATGGGGAGCTCTGAAGAAAAGAACACAGATCTGTTTTTCTTGGGTTGAACTGGAAGCATTAGTTGTTCTAGCTAATCACAAAATGCTAGATTTAACAATGAATTTCAATGCTTTCAAAAATAAAAATGAAGAAGGTTTTATAGGGGAATTGTTTCTTGTTTGAAGAGTAAATTTTATGAAAAGATGAAAATCTAATGAATGATGATGTCCGTTAATCACTAGTCCTACCTTACCTATACCACAGTTACATTATGTCGCACTATTATTTAATATTTACCATGAAAAAGACCATTTTATGGTTAATGCTTCTTGTGAGCAGGAGATACTGAAGTACTTCATTGGGTATTTCAAGATCAAAATCCAATGAAATTTGACTCCCATTGTAACACCAAGCCCAAGGGAACCTGCGAACACTTTGTATAGTAGGCAGAACTCTAAATTTCATGATTGGATGTGATCACTAGAACATCTAATCAAACAAAATTTATATAAAACACACTTCACTTTTTCAAAAAAAACATGTCCATAAGGATTTCATCTTAAATTGACAACGGGTTATATTGAGGATCATCTACAGTTAGCCCTTTGGAATCATTTCACCATGGAGTTCGACAAATAGAACTGTTTCATGCAATTTTTTCTTTTTAGAGAAAAAAAAGAAAAGAAACACATGAATACAATAAAAACATCAATTTGATGTTATTCAGAAGATTGTTCTCCCGAACCCTATGGCGAAAACGGTCTTTTGATAATCGTACGTTATTTCAAGGATCATCTAACGGTGTGGAGCGCTTCGTCAACCCTAAAACCCTTGTCGCGGTCGCGCCCTTTGAATTGAACCGCCCAAAGAAAAGCAAGCAAAGCTGAGAGAGCTCGCAATTCTGCAAAAATGACGTTCTCCAACACTCTCCGCAGAGCATCTTCGTCCGTAGCTCCTCTGGTGATTCGTGGTCTCGGAAATCACAGAGTTCGGAGTTTCTCAATCTTGAATCCTTCGAACAACGCTACTTTCTCTCGGGAATTCTGCCGGAGAACATTCACTCCGGCCGCTCGCTTCTCTTCGAACTCTCGGAAGTCGAGTTCCGAACACGATCTACTCCGGGTCATCGACTCGGAAATCCAATGCGCTGAGGACGATCGCGACTCGGTGAGCTCTCGAAAATTATGTAACCATTTTAGTGATTTGAAATGTTCAACATTTCGAGTTTGTGTCCGGCGTGTTCTTATTCTCTAGTTACAGTCGTAATTTTTCGGGTAGATATTATTTGGGGATTTAGCGACTCTTAGGCTAAACTCAATGGTACAATTGAGAACAGGAATTAGTGTTTTTGATTCTTATGCCTTAAGATGGTTATATGTTGAACAATAGGCATGAATAATTCAGTGCAATAACACCTTCCATCTTTAAAGATTCAATTGTTCAATTACATTTTCAGCTGAATAATCATATACATTGAGTTCTACTAGCTGTTTACACTGTATAGAAAAGGAACATCATTGTACATTTTCTGTGGCTAATCTGCTGTATTTCTCTTTTCATTGAAGTGTCAAGTTCAGTGTTATTTAAACTACTTCCTGAAAGATGGTTGTTGATCCTAAAGATTCTTCCGTTTCTTTATATTTGATAGGTGGAAGAAGTTCCAGATGGGTTCCCGTTTGAAATCCAAGACAACCCAGGAGAACGAACTGTATCATTTAGTAGAGAATATCAAGGAGAAATCATCAATCTGGAGGTTCATATGCCTGATTTTGTGGATGGGAACAATGAGAATGATGATAATGAAGACAATGACAATGAAAATGCAGAGGATGGTGGTGAATCCAGCAGCATTGCACTGGTTGTTAGCATTTCAAAAGGAGATGGCACTTGTTTAGAATTCGGTTGTACTGCTTACCCAGATGATATATCAATTGACAGCTTGATCGTTAAGAAAGCAGATGCTTCTGAAGACCAGGATGCCTATGAAGGACCTGAATTCACGTAAGCTTATCTGGGTTTATGTTCTCAAATGTGATACTGCATCTGGATTAGCGTCTTTTCTTCATTTATTCATTCTTCTTACATGGCCGCTTTTCTTTTTGAAGGAATTTGGATGAGAATCTGCAGAACGCTCTCCACAAGTATTTGGAGATAAGAGGGATCAAACCCAGCACCACAAACTTCTTGCATGAATACATGGTCAAGAAAGACGGCAGGGAGTACTTAATGTGGTTGAAAGATGTGAGGAAGTTCGTTGAAAAGTAAACCAAAATTTTTCCCTATGAAGTCAGAATATGATAATTTAGCCTTTGTTTTTTAGGAGGTAAAGTAGCGGGGTTTGAGCTCATAATTTCGTATCATGCGTCAAACCACAACGATTGATTATGGGTTTAGCCCTATGTTTTTGGGTTTGTTTTTCATATTTATAAACCAGTGGGCATAAAAAATTTCCAACTTCACCCAGAGGATGACGATGTTTGGAACCATTATGTCTCAAAAGCCTTCTTTGTCCAACCATGACATCTTAGGACACAATGAGAAATAGAAAATATTATGGAATTTTTTTTTTTTTTTTTTTTTTTGACTTATGTTTCTGAATAAATGAAATGGAGTGTTTGCAATTTCTCCACATTTTCTATTAGGTCATCTGAGTTGGAATATCCGTCTCCAAAGGCTATTCTGTGTGATAAAAATCATGATTTGTGAGCATGGAAGGGAATTTTACCTTGCTATACTTGGGAAATGCATTTGCATATAGGGAAATGGATTTGCATGGCTTTTTGATGGATTTATGCATCAACTATTCTTTCTTTGGTAGGAAGGATGATCAAGCAAGGGAATAGAGTTTAATGAACTACACAAACCTAGGAGCATCGACTAACTTAAATCTTATATTATTATATTGTTAATACATCTAATGCAAGCAAATGCAAGGAAGCATACATAAGAGTAGCAAATAAAGCAAACTGGAAATTTCTAGGGGGCAGAGCAGTAGTCTGGTGCCTCTTCTTATATGTAGATCACTTGCAACCAAGGAAGAAAGATCATATTGGGGCTATCAGTCCACATGATCAACTTCAATTGCAATCCGATCCATTACTTTAGCAAGAACCTCTTTGGATTCATCAAGTAAATTGACGCTGTTGTTCAGCTTCTCGCGCTTGTTAGCAATGGTGGGCGCTTCCTCAAGCAACCTCTCAATACCTCCCCTGTTTGCTCCCATGAATTCTTTCACAACCTCAGCCTCCATTTCTTCATTCACCAGCTTCTTCAAATTATTGAGGAGATGCAGAGCCATGCTATCAACCAGCCTAAGAATGACGATCTTCCAGTAGGCAGTTATTCTCATTTTCATGTCAAAAGCTTGCTCAACCTTTGTGGAATACTCTCTCAAGTGCTGCACATCCACCACACCAAAACTTGGAATTTCCAGCCTCATTCTCCCATAGGTGATAGTATCCTTCAGAGACTGCTGATACTTCATTAGATTAAGCCAGTTATTCACGTATTCTGGGTTTGATGTATAATTAGCTATCATCTCCATCTGAACCATCTCTTCTACATATGAGTATGATCTTTCCCTCAACCTTGTGATCAGATTATAAGCAGCTCTTCTGAAGGATGGTTGCAGCTGTGGATAACTCTCAGAATGATCCACCAAGATCCGCACAGCGATGCCTTCAATGTAGTTCCAGAATTTTCGTGTAAATTCAATGGGCATTTGAGCAATTTCTTTCAGCTTTCTTTGCAAGAGTGAGGTGAAAGCAGAGTGAGGTAGAAAATTTGGAAGCCCAATTTGTGCACTTTCTTCTAGTACTGTCATTTCTTCCAGCAAGAAAGGATTTTTTTCCTCAGAAGACTTATTATCATCATCAGCAGAGCTGCTTCCAGAGTGAAGGTGCTCAGAGTACTCATTAAGCAATTCTACCATTCTAGCATGGCAATGCATGGTTTTATCATCAGGGAACTCATCAAATTCCCCTCTGACAAGAAGCTTACCTAGCGAGTCTTTGGCAGATCCAATGACCTGAACAAAAGCTGTCATTGCTTCAGCAACAGTATTGAGTTTCCGAGGCATGTTATTAAGCTCTGAGACACTCTGGCTGTGCTTCTCATCTATAGTCTTCATGATTTCTGGCAAGCATTTCCCTATTATTGCTGCTTGAATTCTCACCAGCCTTTGAGCCAGAACTGGAATTCCAACCATTGATTTGTCAATCATGGAAAGAAGGGGATGAGTTTCGAACAATACAGCTTCCTCTGCTCTTGCTTCCTCATAAGACTCGTCTCCAATGCGATTCCTCACACAAACATAGCCAAGCCCAATATTCACATCATCAGCAGTTACCTTCTCGAGTAATCCTTCCGGTGCTTTATCGGCTTTTGTAACAACAGCAAGTGTTCTCTTGCCAGACGTGTCGACGCTTTGGGACATTCTAATTGATTCACATGTTGGGAAATCAACAGTTGCAGAGAGCACATTGAGGATTATAGTTTCCTTTGGTCTTATATACTCCATTATGATCTTAGAAATCTGTTCATAGATGTCATCAGGTTGGCCATGAACTGGGACCCTGGTGATCCCGGGCAAGTCCACCATAGTGAGATCAGGAACTCCTTTCTTCTTCACAATCAGGGTGATTGGATTATCAGAGACCCCTTTTGCTTTGCCGGCAATTTCCTCTGTTCCGGCGTTGATGGCAGTTGCAATGTCGTGTTCAGATGTTGGAACAGTCTTGCCTTGGTACTCCAAGAACAATTCAGGTTCTGAACTGTTGTAATGGCTTCCTTGCAAGCGCATAATGAGAGGGACCCTGGTGCAGATGCCCTGGCCGCGAGGTAAGCTTATGCCGGCAAGTGATTCGAGGACGCTGGACTTGCCACTGGACTGGTCTCCGACTACGACTATGGTTGGAAGTTGGATTCCTTCCTTGGTGAGCTTTAGGTCTCTTAGACGATCAACTGCATCAAGAAGTTCACGGATGCGTTCATTATATACGGAGAAGAATGGGGTGTCTCCTGATGATTTATTGGTAAAATGGCCATTTGGGAGATGGGCAACCATTCTTTTGAAAACGAGGATTGCGAAGGAGATGAAATTTAAGAAGCTTAGATCAAGAGAGGAGAAGAGAATGCAATAACAGATTGTGAGTTCAGATGTCTTCTGATGATGGAAGGGTAGAATGAAATTTATAGAGAACCTACAGCATTGGACCTGGGAATATACATCCTTTTTTCTTTTTTCTTTTTTCCTTTTTTTTAATTTTCCCTTTATCAATGTTATTATTATTACTATTATTATTTACTTTTGAACTAAGTAATTTGATGACAACCCAAACACACTAGTCGATTACATGCATCTGCTTCTTGGACTCTCTCTTTTATTTTTATTTTTCTTTTATTCTTTTTGTTGGTCTATAGTATTTGTTATAAGACACCATTGCATACATACAAATCATTCAAAATCTTTAAATATAAGGATAGTTCCAACAACTAAAATAGGAAACAAATGCCCATACATAGGATCAGTAGAGCTACAACTCACCTCATATGAGATTGAGAAGATTCGAACTCTTTACCTCATTCTGGGAAGTTACTGATCATTGGCTATGCTTTTCTTTATTAATAAGTTATATTTTTTAAATTTGTAGTTGGTGAACTTTTATTCTCAAACAGAGGAATCAAACTTGAAGCAGAGGCTAAAGTCACAACAAAGGAGTGCTAGCTTGACTCTTGATTCCTAAAAGCAAGGTGGCTGTCACTCTCCTTGTTGGAGAAACCAATCAGAAATTGTGCTTTCTCTGGTTTTGTACTAGAAATAATAGTATTCC
This sequence comes from Paratinospora sagittata, assembly GCA_035771175.1. NCBI lineage: Eukaryota > Viridiplantae > Streptophyta > Magnoliopsida > Ranunculales > Menispermaceae > Paratinospora > Paratinospora sagittata. The sequence goes on along the minus strand of CM069606.1, from coordinate 5,974,105 downwards.
CTTATTCTGTTCTTACTTTTCGTACAGTTTTTTTATTTTTTTATTTTTTATAATCTCCTTCAATGACTTCGTTTCTTCGCTTGCAAGTTCTTGCTACTTACATCTTCTCACGAGACAAAAGGGTCGTACAATGTAAAAAAGTTGAGTCAAGTCTTTTTATAAGTCACTGGGTGACCTACTTGGAAGAAACCTTTAAAGGCCTTTTAGCCCAGGAGTTACGGGATACAGTGTCGTCAGCAATGGTGACAAAGCAAAAGCTAAGCAATCTTGTTTTCTTCTGCAACTTCTAAGGAAGCCGAAAGCATTTTCTCTTGTGGAACGATTGCCTTCCAATTTCCATGTGTGGACCCACTAGATAGTGATTTTCTTGAACTGGAGAAAGGAATGGAAAAAAGAAAGGGTCTGTGTTTCCTGTTAATTTGATGCAGCCATTAATTATTTAATTTTCAATTCCATTTTGCAACTCCATTCTGGACTTTAAGATCTTCTAATTTCAAGACCCAAAAAGTCTTTTAAAACGTCCATTTCTTCTATATTTCAAGTTAACAACACAAATCTTATAATAACACAATCTTCGAGCTATCATCTTAACATAATCCATTTTGGACAAGTTAAATAATCAGGTGTGAAGGGTCACACTTGATTAGTTGGAAGACAGTTCAGTTGCCGATGAGTAAGGGTGGTGTGGAGACTTTTCAACGATCATCAATCTTATTGGGCTAGGGTTATCACAAGAAAATATGGTCCAACTGATTTGGGTAGGAGAATCGTCCCTATCATTAGAACTACATTTAGAAGCCCATAGAAGTTTATTGCATCATTACTACCCGATTTGTCACCACATTTGAACCCGATTGTGGGGACGGTTCTTGTTTCTGATTTTGGGAGGATCTATGGCTATGCGACCTCCCCTAGCTTAACTTTTCCCTAGACTTTACCACATCTCAGTGTCTCCAAATCACAACATCTCACATTTTATCTCAAGTATTAATAATCAAAATATTATTCAGAGGAATTTTCTTCTCCCAATCACCCTTTTCGTAGGCCAACAAGTTGAACTTAACTCTTTGGTCTCCTTGGTCATCCCAGTGCATCTATCCCTTGGTCGTGATAGGTACTCATGGTCTCTTCACCCATCCGAATCCTTTTCTTGCATATCTTTATTCCAATTCCTCATTGATAACACTACCCTTCATCTTTTTCATCATACATCTTCTATTTGGAAAGCTCACGTACCATCTAGAATTAAAGTGTTTTGATGGATACTGTCCCATAACAAGCTTAATATAGATGACATCCTTCAACGAAGATTTCCATACATCACCCTCCTTCCTCATGGATGCTGGTTATGCCTACAGGACGTGGAATCCATTGATCACTTATTTTTTAGATGCTCATTTTCGTCCACAATGTGGGAGGAATGGCATGCGAGATTGGATAACAGGTTTAGGGTCCCATTTTCGTGTGAGGAGTGCCTTCCATTGGATAACACCCATGTGTTGCAAGGTCAGGGCATTAAGGTTATGAGGGTTGCATTGTTCACAACTATGTGGCTGATATGGATTGAGCGAAATCGATGTGTTTTTGAGGATGTCTCTAAGGATCATGACAGCCTTTGGAATGAGATCATTGTTACAGCTTCTTCTTGGATTGTTGCGTTTAATCTCAACAAGGGGAACTCCATCAATGAGTGGATTAGAAATTGGGCGTGTCTCATGGAGTGTGTTTGTTTTTGTCCTTATTGTTTTGTTAGTTGTCTTATTTCCATGTTCATGATATGCTTTTATTTTGCTGCTTTGTGTTTGAGTACTCCTGGTACTCTTTTATCTTTATTTTGATTATTAATATATCTGTTGTTTCCTATAAAATAAAATAAAAAAATCTTGACTTGCTGGAATATATGGAACATGAGAAATCTTCAAGCTTTTAGAGGTTCGAAGCAGAGAATTTCATCTAAGCAAGATGCAACATATTGTAAGTTTGACCTGTACAAGAGTATTCACTCTTCAGTTCACTATCAGTTGAACAGAAGGAATGCTAAATGGAATCCTCCTTTGGGAGATGATTTAAAAATGAATGTGGATGCGGTTATAGACAGCAACTCAGGTATCATTGGTATTGGCATAATAATCAGGAATAACGTGGGAGCAGTTATTGCAGCAATGGCTAAGAAGATTCCGAGCTTAATGTCAGCTGATGTTGCAGAAGCATTGGCAACTAGAGATGGTCTGAATTTTGCTAGAGAAATGGTGTTCCTCAATATCTTGGAAGGTGATTCTTCTAAGGTGTGGAATGCCTTGTCAGGAGAGTCTAACGGTATTGATGAATTTTCCCTCATTATAGATGACTGTATATAGCTTTTGGGGTTCATTCTCTAACATCTCATGCAATTTTGTGTTTAGAGAATGCAATGTTGCAGCTCATAGATTAAGTCACCTTGCCTTTTGTGTATAGGATTATCTTGTTTGGTTGGAGGATATTCCCCCAATTATTTTGGATATTTGTACAAGTTGAATCTTGTCATGATTAATGAAATTCCTTGTTCCCTCAAAAAAAAAAATAACGCAATCTTATATGATAACATGTAAACAAACAAACATATACTAATTTATCATATTCATTGGTAAGTACTGCAACGAGTAGAAGGAGAAAAAAAGCCAGCATACAACATTAAAATGGGTCTAACAACCCTGATCCAAAAGCTGGTAACAAAAAGAGTAAAGAAAGATGAAATAAAAACAAGAGAAGACACACTACTTCAAGTGCATCGAAGTCGAGAAAGATTGAACAGAGCTGATGATCAGTCCATTGGATCACTCAATTGCTATCTGGTCCATAACTTTAGCTAAAACCTCCTTGGATTCATTGAGCAAATTAACACTCTTGTTGAGTTTCGCACGTTTCTTAGCAATCGAAGGGCCTTCCTCTAGCAACCTCTCCAGACCTCCTCCCTTACTTCCTCCCATGAATTCCTGAACAACTTTTGCTTCCATTTCCTGATTCACCAATATCTTTATGCTTATCAGAATATGCAAGGCCAAGCCATCCACAAGCCTCAGCATCACAATCTTCCAGTAAGAAGTAGTTCTCATTTTCATATCGAAAGCTTGCTCAGCTTCTGCAGCATATTGTCTCAGATGACCAACGTCAACTACACCAAAACCAGAAATTTCAATATTAGATGACATATTAGGGTCTGCAAGAATTCCCTTCAGAGATTCTTGATACTTCATCAGATTAGTCCAAGTATTTGCATATTCTGGATTTGATGTATAGTCACCGGTCCTCTCCATCTGAATCATTTCTTCTACATAGGCAAATGACCTTTCCCTCAACTTTGCAATGAGATTATATGCCGCCTTTCTGAAGGAAGATTGCAATTGTTGGTAATTTTCAGTGTGTAACATAAAAATACGCATCACTACGCCTTCTATGTAATTCCAAACTTTGCAAACAAAGCTCACAGGAATCGTAGCAACTTGCTTCAGTTTTTGTTGCACGAGGGTAGTGAATATGGGGTGAGGCAGAAAATTCGGAAGCCCAACTTTGGAACTTTCACGAAGAACATTGATTTCTTCCATCAAGAAACGATTATTCATGCAACATGCCTCATCAGCTATAATAGTACTGGAATGAAGTTGCCCAGAATACTCATTGAGCATCTCCACAATTCTTGCAGGACAATGCATAGAATTATCATAAGGAAATTCATCAAATTCACCTCTGAGAAGAAGCTTACCAAGAGAGTCTTTGGCAGACCCAATAATCTGAACAAAAGCAGTCATTGCTTCAGCAACATTGTTCAATTTTCTGGGTAAGCTATTAAGCTCAGAAACGCCATGAGCATGCTTCTCATCAATCTTCTTGATGATATCTGGAAGGCATTTTCCTATGATTGTTGCCTGAATTTTAACCAGTCTTTGAGCCAGGACTGGAATTCCAACCATTGATTTATCAATCATAGAAAGCAGAGGATGTGTTTCAAACAACAAAGCTTCCTCGGCTCGCGCATCTTCGTAAGTTTCATCGCCAATGCGATTCCTTACAGAAACATAACCGAGCCCAATATTCACATCATCAGCAGTGACCTTCTCCAGCAATCCTTCGGGTGCTTTATCGGCTTTTGTGACAACAGCAAGTGTTCTCTCGCCGGACTTGTCGACGCTTTGCGACATTCTTATCGATTCACACGTAGGAAAATCAACAGTAGCAGATAGGACATTAAGAATTATGGTTTCCTTTTGAGTTATATACTCCATTATGATTTTGGAAATCTGTTCATAGATGTCTTGAGGTTGGCCATGAACTGGGACTCTGGTGATACCGGGCAAGTCCACCATAGTGAGATCAGGAACTCCTTTCTTCCTCACAACAAGGGTGATGGGATTATCAGAGACACCCTTTGCTTTTCCTGCAATTTCCTCTGTTGCAAAATTGATTGCATTGGCAATGTCCTCTTCAGATGTTGGAATGGTCTTGCCTTGGTACTCTAAGAACAATTCAGGTTCTGATTTTTGATAATGGCTCCCTTGCAAGCGCATTATGAGTGGCACCCTTGTGCAGATTCCCTGGCCACGAGGTAGGCTAATTCCGGCAAGTGATTCGAGAACGCTGGATTTGCCGCTGGATTGGTCTCCGACAACAACAATTGTTGGAAGTTGGATGCCTTCCTTGGTGACCTTTAAGTCCCTGAGACGATCAACAGCGTCAAGAAGATGGCGAATGCGGTCATTGTATTCATAGAAGAAAGGTACTTCTGCAACAGAATTGACATACTTCTTGTCAATTGTTGCAAGCTTCCTGCTTGACCCGCCAGAATTTTCAAGGGAGACTGCCGTTTTCTTTTTCATTTTGAGCTTCTTGTTTAGGAGGGTCGATCGGTTTAAGTTGAGAAAGGTGAAGAGGGTGATGGTGATGATGATATATATATATAGGTATGCAAGTAGAGTAGAACAACAGATTCCAAAAACATTGGAAACTCAAAAGACGGGTCTTGAGAAGTTCAATCGCGAAACTGGGCGGCACTGGAAGATGCATGGAAAACTTAAAAAGTCGATCTTAAGCAAAGCTCAATGCAAAGATATTGCAATTAAATTGAAGGAAGCGAAGTACGAAGTGGCAAAAACATAACGAGTCATTCGAGAAGAGAGTCTGTGGCTGTTGATCTTTCCCAAGGTGTAGGAATTTATCATGGCTTTGAAACAAGGATCAATCTACCAAATTCTTTATGTGACCGTATCAGCTTTACGTTTAATTTTTCCATTTAAACTTCTTTTATGCTAAAGCCTAATAAATAAATATAAATATATATATATATATATATGGGTGAATGGAAATTGACATTTGGCTTATTGAAACAATTGCACAAGCAGGAAACTGGTTGAACTTATTTGAAGCCTTTTTGGGGATTCTTACATGAGAATAATAGACTGTTCCTATGCCCTATATCGATTAATGTCACTATGTAATATCATATCATATCTAAATTTTGTCTAATTCCTGTAAGCCTTAAAGTTTGCATGCATATAAAGCTGTCCCGTTCTTCCAAATTCCCAATGTAAATCGATAGAATGTATAAATATTATTTCAAGATAAAGAATGCCTTCAGAAGTAAATGACCTTTTATACCATGTTATAAGTTACACATAAATCAATTAGAGAAATGATTTTGAACTATAAAAATGTGAAGTTAGTTCTATTCTTCCACAAGATTTACCTGATCATCAGACATCAGTAAATGCACAGTTTTCTCATACAACAATTCAGATGTCTCCTTTCATTATATACAAACACACAACTCACAAAAATGTTTTAAGAAAACCAAAATTCTCAAAATATGTCAAAGACATTTCTATCTACAGAAGTCTTCAAAAACTGAAAGCCAACACAATAAGCCCTTGACATCAACTAAATTCCCAATAACTGCCATAACAAGAAAAAGTTCCTTTCATCAGATAGATCTATCTTTTCAAAATATCAGCGCCTATCACCTTTTCCAACTCCTCTGCAATCTGTGTAAACCAGAGTGAATCCTGAGTAAGAGATTATCTTCTTGTGGCATTGCATGTCTGCACTTCATTACAACTACTTTCATTTTGAGAATTTTGCAGTGGAGAAAACAATAGAATGTACCATAATGGATCCATCAATACACTCCAAGAACAGAAAACCTAGCAATTTGAGCATAGTTGTCAGCTAAGGCGGACCCAATCCTGAAGCTCATGGGAAGAAACATATCTTGATGAAAAATGCCAGAGCAATCTGCAGCACAAATGATGCTACCACCACCACAAAGAGGTCACTTCCCTCTGCGTAGGACCTTATGTTGAGTGCAACAAACCAAGCTGACAATGAACCAGCAACGAGTATGATAACCCATCGCACAAGCTCCACTGGTATGACCAGCAGAAACTGAAAATTGTTCAGGAATAATATATAAGAGGTAAAAAAAAGATAATAATAATAATTATTAAATAAAAAACTTACCGAGCATCTCACGCATGATTTGAAGTAAACAAAAGCAACCCACAAAAAGGAAAATACATTGGAGTACATTTGAAAGTGAAAAAAGATGGTCCAAAAAACACCTGCACAGTTTTTTTTTTTTTTTCTTGCTTTGACTTCAATGACAAGGGCAATATAGCTTTTTCAATAAGCAAAAACTAGGATTAGGATAAAGCCTAGTAAGGAGTACTTTGGTCAACCAGATAAATTTATATAATATTAAACGAGCATCGCTCTTCTTTAATCTTGAAGCAAGGATATAATATTTGCATAATATCGAGTAAATCCCTACACAATGTGACTTGAGTAAGCCAATAATGTAGCACTCAAGAGTATTGCTACGCAATTATATGTAGCTTGAAACCCCCAACTTCCACATGCACCATGCTACCCATGTTGCAGAGGTGGGGCTTTACTGCTTTAGCAGCCAACTACTAAGTCCCACCAGCATGTCGTGGTCATTCACCAGGGTCAGGAAATTGACCAGCGACAATTGAATGAACTCTTCCACGACTATGTTCCACTCCTGTTTCTTGACACAAAAAACACTCGACAACATGGAATATCAAATAAAATATGAAGCCGTAGGCAAATGGATACTTACAGAACTGAGAATAAAGATGGACAGAGAGTATCCCCACATGCACCAAAAGCGTACAAGACTTGCATTTGATCCAAGATACCGAAGTAAGAAGTAAAATGCCGTTGGCACTAGAAGGGCATAACCATATATTCCACAAGATGCCAACTTTATATAGCTGACATTGAAGCTCCATAGCATGCTAGCATCACTTTTTTTATCCATCAAGTATGTAGCACAGTTTCCAAGGGCAGAAACCACAAATACCAGTGACGTGGAGATCCAAATAAGCCCATACCTAAAATAGGACAGAAATAAACACAATAGCCCAATAAGATATAAATGAACAACAACAAAATCAGCGGCTAAAAACAAGAGTATCAAATATAAGACAACTAGACTTGTACAAAGATGGGATGGATAACATACACAAACCTCTCTCACTTGATATAGATCAAGAGTCAATTTTGCTTCAATAATCTCATTGCAGGCCATTGAATGTGGACAACAACCCAACTTAAAGCATTTCAAAGCATAGGAAAGCAGGATACATTACCTTCCATCTTGGCCTGGCTACATTTTTTCTTTTTTTCTTTTTTTTGAGAGTAAACAAGCAGTTGTATTAAAATGAGCATAAAAACTTGTTCTACAGCCAAAGTGGACTACCAGTTATCTTTTTTTAAGAGGAAACAAATAAATAATATATATATATATAATGAGTACAACCTAAATAGAGTACTGGCGGATTCAAAACCCCAGCTAAACTCCCAGCAAGAACTAACAAGCACTCAAAACCCCAGCTAAACTCCCAGCAAGAACTAACAAGCACTCCAATTTCTAATCCAATCAGAAATGGAAAGTCCCCCTGCAAGCTTCGAAGAAGCAATCCAACTTGCAGCACACCAAACAATCTCATCCCATGATTCCCCAAACTCAGATACAACATTATCAAAAGCCCTCCTATTCCTTTCCAACTATATGCCCCACAAAGTAGAATTCCGCCTTCCGTCCGTGGATGGATAGAGGAACAAGGCTAACGGATCATTCCTTCCCATGCTGATGCATCATGCATCTAAGTGACATACTTGGAAAGTAAGCAGGAGAGAGATACCGATCGATGCTAGAAGGGATAAAGAGGGAATCACTATTAAAAGCTGACCCACTTCTGCCACAACTTCCTGGAAACCTCACAATCGATGAACAGGTGATCCAAGGATTCGCAGGTTTTAGGGCATAATAGAAAACAATGAGGCGAGTAGCAATGCCTGACTACATATTATCACCCTTCCCTGACCCCAAAAATATGATAAAAAAAATCCCCAAACAACTATTTTCCAATGAATGTGGAGGATTACATCCTGCATGCCCTGCAGCCTCAAGAAGTAATAAGCAAGTTCCTCAGGAAAAAAGGGAAATACAGATATATATATATATAGTTTGACCCATGATTCTGGGATTGGTTGATGTTGTTTCATGCTAATGTGAGGCTAGCAATCCTCCTTGGGAATGCTCTGTCTCTCTCTCTCTATATATATATATATAGAGAGAGAGAGATGGAAAGAGAACGGACAATGAGAGGGTGGAGGTAATGACTAATCATAAGATTGAATTGACGGGGACAGAAATCCACATGCATAGGGTGCAGAAGCAGGGAAAGTAAATGATTGAGATTTTCTGACCACCACCGAGCATGGTCATCCTAACCACTCAAAAAAAAATAGGTAAAAAATAATAGACAGACACAAGTAATACTCCCTTCTATACTTTTCCCTCTTTCATTTCACACACAAATCTCTTCCTTCTTTGTTGTCAAAGAGCAACATACACCTGAGAATTGCAACCGATGAATTTCTACCATTCACAAAACTAAATATCAATATCCCTACGAAAAAAAAAGACTATTTTTACTCATTATAAATAGAAATTACAATTGAATAATGAATATGTACAAGCCACTGCATTAATCTTTTAACTTTGATGATTGAGGATATTAATCTAAGATATCAGGGTTAGGGCTGCACCAAATGTCATGAACTCCATCCTAATCCAAATTGATTGCCCACAGTAGAGTGATGAGGTTTTCTTTTCTTTTCTTTTCTTGTTATTTTTACATGTAAAAAAAGAGTATTCTGTTACTGAGACAATTTCCCAAAGTATATATATAGGTGGATATAGTAAAATTCCAGCATTATCAACTGGAACTTGATTTTTTTTTTTTTTTAAAGATTGTTTTATTATCTCAAAAAACATCATGTTGTATGTTTTCCATGATTTTGTTTTTCCCTAATAAAAAAATGATTTTCCCTGATTTTCACAAAGTACTGGAAGTTTTCATACCCAATTTCCAACCAGAACAGCATGGAATGAAAATTTGACATAGTTCTCTGATACTAATTGCGAAGCAGATTTTTCAAATAGTTTCCATAAAAATATAACTAATCTGCTGAGTTTTCAATAGATCTAATAAAAAAACATTATCACTTTAACTTCCAAGTCTGGAGCAGGCATCATCACTGGGGAACAAGTACATATGATGAAACTAAAAAGATGTGGAGAATTAAAAAAGGTCTTAGGCCACTAGAAATCCATAAAGAAGTTAATCAAAATATTATCTAAAACAATACAGTACTCACAGGTCGGGATTGCTATCAATCTTTCTGAAAAAGTCTCCATGGATTGGATATAATGAACTCTTAATTCTGTCAAGTACAACATCAGTGTCCACATTAAAGAATTCTGTGTATGATGAGATGCTAAACACTCCCTTTGAATTGTTTGTTGTTTGTTGTTCAGCATCTCCTGTGTGCATAAAGAGACGGTAATAAATAAATAAAAATAATAGAAAATGTGTGCAATAGACCATGAATTCATAGTAAAATTGTTGGGGCAGGCCTTATCCTCCATCTAGTCGTCATGATTTGAAGATCACAAGCATATATGAATCGTCAAGCCATAAGCATCATCATCATCATAAAGAAATTTCAAAGTAGATGCCATGTAATGGCCTCGTTTCGTACAACATTTACAAAAGCACTTTTCCGTATAGCGCTTTTCGAAAAAGTTGGTCTCACCCAACTTATTCTAAACGCAAAAAAAAACTGTTTTTCCAACCGCAATTTGGCCAAAAGTAGGTATTGCCAAAGGCATTCAAAAGTGTTTTTGGTCTAAAAGCACTTTGCAAAAGCTCTAACAAATGCAACCATCTAAAGTGGTGTAGACGCAACACTCATGGCCACCAAGATCAAGGTTGTCACATCAAAGACAAAATACTCCAACGCATTTCTGAATGTATATTAGTAAGATAACCATTCTTTCTGAGGAAGCATAACTTGGAATTTCCATTGCCCAAAACTACCCACTTAAGATAAAATATCATTTGCCATTAAATATTACAATAAAGATAGTAATCATGACCATCACTATAGAAAACCTAAGCAATAGATGATTCAATGATTGTCTTCCAGTAATAAAAAAGGAATAACAATATCACCTTGATAACCATCAGAAGGATGATTGAGTGGTTGAACTTTGGGATCCACAAGGTTAAAGTCCTAGGTTCAACTCTACATTTACCCAACAGAGGTATTGCCAACGCCCCTATGGTGGAATCGTGGATTAGCGGGTATTGGTGCGTGCAAACTGGCCCATACCTAACACCACCCTAGGTCCTAAAAAATAAAAAAAATAAAAAATAAAATAATAATAATAACATCCCCCTGACTGCACGGCAAAGAAAAATACCATTTTATTCCCCTCAAATAAACTGGATTATTAAACTTTCCTGCGTCTTTTTCATGTTAAATAAGAAGTACAGTTTTATAAAGTTTCTAAGTCAATTTGAGACTTGGTTTAGATTTTTTTTTTTTCACTTTTTCTGACCACGATTAAGACGAAGTGACATTTCAACAGAATTTAGGTCATCCAGTTATGCATGCAAAATGTGAGATCTTCTAGAAAAGCATAGCTGGTCAATAATATTTAATCTTCAAAAGGTTCCGTTTGACAAACAAAACAATGAAGGAGTGGGATGGTTCAAAGATTCAAAGAGAGGTGTACATCAATTTGAATCCAATGTAAATCCAATCCAACATATATTGGATTTTAAAAAACATAATCCAATTCAAAATTAATGAGGATCCCATAAGCATCCCATCCAATTATTTAAACAACTATCAAATAGATAATGGAAAAAACTCAAAAGGAATACACGTATAATAAATACTCTTGTGGAAAATATATTATACAATAAATGCTAAAAAAATTCTAAATAACAAATGCATGTTTAATACATTGTACATATTGTTTTTAAACAAATTAATGGTTGTCCAAAGCAATCATTACATTGTAATTAATATAATTCATTAATTACAAGTTTAAAGTCCTCAAAACCATTCCAATGATCCCTATTTTATCATCCTTGTTCACTTACTGGAAGGTGGCTGTTAAATGAAATGATCACTCTGTTAAAGAGTTTCCAATTAAACAAAAATTTATAGAGTTAACTACAAATACCCCAAAGAATCATATTTAAAAAAAAAAATCTGGTTAAAAATTAACTTCCTTGTCATTATGTTTTATATAATTAATCTGCAATGACAAATGTATAAATCGTGATGTTTAGAGATTTCTCGTTCATTTGCCAACATCACATACTTTGTATGTTGAAAGGTTGAACATGTAGAATATCCTACATTCCTACTCTGACAAAATCTTTTCAAATTTGATGAGTTTCGGTATTGTAACCATGCTTGTTGCATCAGTTCTAGATATAGTTCAAAGACTTGACGTTCTGTAAGCTATTATATTTCAGAAACTTCTCCTTTCAAGATTGACCCTTCTCAAATGACTTAAGATTATGAACGGGAAAAAAAAATAAAAAAATGAAATAAGGTCAAAGAATATTTCATAATGAAATTAGATAGAAGACGAGGATTTATGTAAACTGAGTCAAACAAGTAGGGATAAGTCTTAGCAAATGATGAATTGAATGGTTACAAAGTAAACAAAGATGTATTTGAGAGGGCACTATCAACTATAAATGAGGAGGGAACAAAAAAGGATAGAAAATCAACAATGGAAGCTATCAAAACTGATGCAGAACATTTAAAATCATTACACCTAATTATAGTTCCTGGTTGAAGCATTAAAACATGCACCACAGCCTCAATGGTTTCATACCGTTCGAACTTCCTAGCGGTTGATAGGGCTGTCGTCTACCACCACCATTATTAGGAGGAAATATCTGCAAGTTTGCTTCGGGAACTGCATAGAAGTGGATTTATAGCTAAGTGATTCAACGAGTCACGTTGTAATTAGAAAATTCCAGGAGATAATGATAATATAAAAAAAAAAAAAAAAGGAAACCATCCAAGATGCAAAAGAATAAAACCACAATCATAGAAGCTACATCTTTAATTATTGACATAAGAAAAAAGGCGATTTGAAAGTTATGCTTTGTACCCGCATAATCAGTTGTTTTCTTCTCATCAGTGGCTACAGCCTGTGAAGCACAATCAAAGAAAAACATAAACATTGCAGCCAAACAGGAACTGTAGCACTCATTGTAGAAAGTGTTTAAAGACTATCTTCTAATATATGCAAGAAAGGAGAAGATTCATGAAATCTAATAACCTAGCATTTAGTTGCTCCCCCCACTTCACAAAGTTCTCTTAAACTGCTGCCAGATAGCAGAAAAATACTAGCAAAATACCATAAGTAGCTCAATCTTTATGATGCATTTGACTGAACAAAATACCTAGCATCTACTACTATTGCTCCGTATTGTCCCATACCTACTTTATAAAAATCCAATACAAGAAAGACACGACATCTTCCAGTGCGATCTCTCCATTGACCATCCAAATTGACCACATTACAGTTGCAGAAACGTCTTTAGAATAATTAAAGAGATATTGAATCATTCGATTTTTCATTTGTACAGTTCTAGTGCCATATTCTTTTAAGATTCTACTGCTTAAAACAACACAATGCAAGACACACAATCAAACTTCAGGAAAAAGACCAGCAGATTGAAAGAACAACAGGGGAAAATGAAAAGAAATTCGCAATTCCGCTCGAAAACGTTGAGAAATTATATAAAAAAGATCAATTGAACTGAAATAGAATAAAAAAGAAAAAACCCTAATTGCAAGAGAGAATTCGAAACACTTACGGGAACGGAGCCGAGCAAGTGACTGGTCGGTAAGTTGGCGTAGGATTCGTCCATGGCGGGAGATCCAACGGAGCAAAACACCGGTTGGAGTTGGGGGAAAAATTCTCGTTTACAGATTAGAGAGAGCGGAGAAGAGAATGGAGAACCCTAGATTTCAACTTCAACGCGACCGTGCGGCTGAACGAATGTGTTGTATTTGGACCACAGAGACAGCCTCGTTCTGCAGTTCACGGTACGAATTACGACTAGTTCCGGTTGGCACTTTCTTCAGGCCTAGCCTACCCGATTTTCTAAAGGCACCTGTAGATCAAACAACTTGTCCATCGCGTGCGATGCGTATGTGTTAAGAAAACATTTCAATTTACATCAAGTTTTAATCTATTGTACGAGAATAAGTTTCATTCCCCCTTTACTATTACTTTAGAAAATCAAGCTATGGCGTTGATTAAGTAATTGAACTTCATCATATAAAATCAATTAATTCCACTAACTTACTCACTATATTGATTCTTTTTTCTTTTTTGCATGTTACCTTTTACTATACAATTTTTTTTATTTTTTTACTTTTTTTGAGCATGTGACCCCCTACTTTTAACATAGTAAAAACGTGACAAAAAAAGAAAAGATTTTTTTTTCTTTTCCTTCTGTGTGCCTGAGTGACAAGGCACTCAATTCTACCATTAATCATCCCCATTTAACTATATAGTATATTAACTATTTCACTTAATAATTTAACTCTAATAATGTAATGAACACGAAGGTGGAGTTGTAGATTTAATTATATTTTTCTAAAAAATTAGAATAGCATTAATTTCCCGCAGTTGCAGCACCAGCACCTCCCGCTTGCGGGAAGTAAAGGGGAAGTGAACATATTGCTCTCTTGACTGTTTTTTTTTTTTACAACAAATGAATCTGAGAACCACTTTCCATTAATCAGAACAGAAAATCCGCTTTTTAAGCAAACCGAAACACAAAAGAAAAACTTGTAAAAGAGAGAAACACGGTGAGAAAATATTCTAGTAAAACCATGGAGCAACGCCTCTAGAATCTTAGTAGTAGTAGTGATTTTCTTCTAGTGGCAATGGGGAAGAACTACAATCCACCCCCACATCCACCACCATCACCGTGGCCACCACCACCCGTGGCACCACCGTGACTGCTGCCATCACCACCACTCTCGTTAAGCAGGCTAGTGGCATACGCCGCGCCCACCATAACACCCATGCCACTGTCCACTGCGACGCCGTCGCGGCTGCTCCCTTCCTTATTGTTGCCAAGTCGATCTTCTCCAGGAGAAGCCATGCTATGTTTGCGAGAGCGCCGAGAGCGCTTTCTTGGTGCTTCTTCCTTGTTGCTGTGCTGCTTTGCTTTGGAGCCCTTTCGACAGAGCAACCTGAAACACATCCCCATGAAGACAAAAGTCCTCTCCTCGAGTAGAGAATTAAACTCTTTAGGCCTTCTCTTTGCTTCTCTCTCTCTCTTTTAGCAATCTTAGTAGTCCCGGCATCTTTTGTTTACCTACCAATTTTAATGTTAGTGGAAGAGAATCTGTGAGCATAATCCCATATTTTGCTTCTTTTTTAAATTGAATTCCTTGGCCACGACGAGTGCTTGTACAATGTGTTTGTGATGCCAAACGATGTTATTATCACCTTGTCAACAATGATGGTGGTCCGGGCCACATGAATTTTAGCATATATTATACTAATCCCATTATGACTAATAGAGAAGTGATTATGAAAGTACCTTTTAACGGCAAAGTGCTTTAACTTTAAGCGTTATTGCAAGTGCTTACTAAAAAAGTAATTTTTACTTCACGGAAAATTAATTTAAAAACAATTTATTATAAGTCATAGTTAAAAGTTAGTGCTTTTTTTTAATTTTCCAATAAATACTGTATGTATGTCAATAATGCGAAAGAGCTGTTTCAATTGATCAAACAAAAGGGGGCTATCAGGTCCACCTTAAGACATTTACCACAACACGGGCCGTTAGCATAATTTGCTAGAATTATTTTTCAAAATTGAGGACTAGCAAACAGCATATAAATATAAATATATAAATTCAATACCATAGGGTTAGGACAAAGTGGGTCGGAAGGTAGATGTGTGATAGGGTGGAAATGTGGTCCTTAAAAACCATTTACCATGCTGAAAAACACAGGCTTAGGACAAAGACAGCTTGGCCTAGTTACTCTGCGACCACCCTGCATTCAAATGCAATCTGCTTGCTTGAATGTTTGTTTTCTTTTATATATATATATATATATCCTTTTATACATTTCAATATAAATATTATATATTTTTTATTAAACATGTTATGGTTTTGACATTGTTACGGTATAAAATTTTCATTGTTGGCAAAGGCTTACTGACTGTTGAGTACAAAATTTTCATTCTGTAATGGTACTCTGATGAAGGGATTAAAAAACTACCCCAAAATCTCCACCTTCTTCATGGCTAACGACCGTTTGTGTCCTAAAACAGAATTCCAAACAAATACTAACTCGTGCGTAGAGAACAGAAAACAGAAACGAGGAGAAAGCAACTACTCTGTCTGTTCTGATATATAGTTATGGAGTCTCTTATTTTTCTTTTTCCTTCTCTTTTGCACGTAGAGACTCGACCAAGGACACTTTTATCTTTTCATCTAGTTCCTCTGTTTTTCATCACAGTGAGACCTTAGTCATGATATTGTAATCCATATGAAGGCAAGACCTTCATATTGGAAAATATGAGCCTGACTGCCTGAGTACGTGGAGATGGGCTATGCCTATCAGGGGCTACATAGATGAGAGGATTAACTTATAAAGCATTGTGGAATTCATAAAAAAAAAAAAAAAAAAAAACAAAGTCATGAAAACCTAGCACAACCCGAAAGTTGTAATGTGCATATATAATTTGTCTTCACAAAATATCAGCATTTAAAAGAAAGTGGCCAAATTTTATCAATAATCAAGCATAGCTCTCTTAAGGATTCAGAGATTGAAAGAAGATGTGCAAACTGTATTTCCTTAATAATAAATCATTCGCAAAATAAGGCTTCGACATCTAACATGTGTAACACAAGTTGATTCTTGGGCAGGCCCATGATACACGGGATTTTGGCTGATCGCATACATAAATGTCAGAGTTGTCATGAAATGGGAATTGAATAGAACATCTGGCTTACAAAGAATGCACCTGCAACCATTTACGCCCAATGGCCTGTACAGAAATGCAGACCTTACCTGGGGGAACACAACTGCGGTGCTTGGCACTACAGCCGAACCCAACGTCAATATAATGCACCAGCTCTGCAAACAGTGGGAAAACAAAATTTGGTCAGATAATTTGAAATCACCAAGATGAAGAAATGAGCCTTCAAAATTTCAATTAATATTAATGAGTTAACCAGTTCTTTGCACAGTAATTGAGCATCACACATGACACTCTGTAGTCTGGACTATTAACATATGTACATCCTGTCAATCAGTAGCAGAGTCTAAGACCATCATAAAAGATACATATACAAGTGGATAAGCTAGGAAGAGTGAGTGGGACCACATACAAAAACTTATTGGCAAGAACTGCATTCATTGGCACAAGTGAGACAACCAAAAATACTGAATCATGATTCAACTTCTATGATTTAGGAAAGGAGGAATAAAAGCCAAAAGAGGTTAAAAGACAATAATATAAGCAACAAGAGAACAAAAGAAACTAAAAGAAAATAATGTAGGCAACAATGGAACAGCATTTAATCATAGATTCCAGGAAATTCCAACGGTGAAGCCAAATAAAATAGGAGTCCACAACATACAGAGGAGCAATGACAATGAGATGGATGGTCTATACATGGTATCTCGAGCAGATACACGATCATGGCCAGGCCAAGGAAATCCATCTCATGGCCAAGACAAATAAAATGATGATAGTACAAACATGGCTCTTAAGTATATAAAATATCAAGGTTGTGAAAGTCCATAGCATGACCAATTTATGGCAATGATGGTGTTTGAGAAAGAAGTTCATTGTCAGCAAGCAGAATATGAAGGATGTAGAAATTTTTCTTTTGCCTTCGGAAGGTGGTTTACAATGTACCAAAAATGATAAAAATCTCATATATTAAAAATCAAATACAACTATACAAATAATATTATTGGTAACAATCATCTCTGGGGAAAACAAAGGGCCTGTTTGATTCAAGATGTCCAAATAGTTCTCAAAAGCAATTTTTTTTAACCTAGATTTTAGAGTTTGATTTCAGAAAATAATGAAACAACAAAAAATTGTTTTTCTTGCCTTCTTCACAAATTTTTAAACTGTATTCAAAATCCGTTTTTGAAATTAAAAAAAAAAAACCTACAACACACAAACCCAAGGAATCTTGGTTTTAAAAACAAAAGGCAGTTTTAATTCTATACCAGACAACGCCTAAGTCAGCAATCATTTCCTGTATTATGTATCAAATTACTTTTGAAATATTACACATCTTACTTCTCAACAATCTCATGGTCGCTAGACAAAAAAAGTATACCCAGTGCAAAAGACTCTCAACGTTGCAAGGTCTATAGACAAGGATGATGTACGCAATCAACAAACTTAACCCCACATTACAAAGAGGTTGTTCCCAGATTCAGACCTGTGATCTCTAGCTATATCCCTTGCTCATATGATTCCAGAAGTTAAACTGTCCTATTACCATGCACTGAGCTTGAAAATTGTAAAATTATCTAATTTTGCAAAGGTAGCATGATTGACGTAACTTGATGCCTTGTACTTTGTCAAATATATTAAATATGATCAATGAAAAAATGTGGATGAAACATGTTTTTGAGTCGAGGAGTTGATATTATAATACAAGACTGTAGAAAATTTGTAGACATGCCTAGAAATCTATGTTGGATCAAACTAAGGGTCTTTTTGACGGCCACTTTTCGTTATAGCCCTATAAACCTCCTCACAACTTAGACTTAATTTTCGACCTACTTAAAATCCAAACCACCACATATGCTATAGAAAAAGGATATTGAAAAGTAATAAATGATACTAGAATGTTGCATTCATCATCCCTTCTCCAAACCCTACAATGGCGGGAGCCTCATGCATCAAGTATGCGACATACACCATTTTTAATAAATGATACTAGAAGGTTGAAGGAATAAACATGGGAACTCCTTATCTAATTGTAGTTATCATTATCATCAAAGAATGTGATATGAAAAACAAAATGTCAAGTAAAGTAACCACTTCATCCACCACAAAATCTCAAGCTCCTCCTATAGCTAGAGAGCCCCACAACTCAAATTAAAGCTGAAAATTAGTACCTCATAATTTTTCATTCCCTATTAGCCTCTTAGAGATAATTGCTAGGATAACTGATATTTAAAAACATTTTTTCCTTGTAGAAAATCATCCTCATAAAACTTTGTTTACAATGTAAATCACTTCATAGTAACTCAAATAATCAATACCTCAAAAAATTTCATTTCCTATCCAAATCAAACTCTTACAAATCATGCCTTAAAATCCTAATAAATATATATATATATATATATATATATTGAGAAGAAGTTCTAATAAATAGCTGCTACATATTTCATTGATTTCATAACACATTTGAAGTAATTGAATATGAAAGTTAAACATGATACTTTAAGCCTATAATATAAAATAATTCCATATATTCATTTTTACTAAAATTATTATGAATCAATCAGATCTTAATATTCGAATCGTGAATCATAAGATTCTATTATTTTTATAAAATGATACAACACTATTCTACACAATCAATAGCAAATGAAAAACGCTTATTTAAATAAACAAATAACATTTAGTTTGAAGACTGGCATAGTCAGCAATAATGCAAACTTTTGTACCTAAGGGTGTGTTTGGTTAATGAGAAATAGAAATTTTCTCGGAAAAATTGTGATTTTCTTGAGAAAATTCTATTTTTCAATGTTTGGTTGGCAAAAGAGGTGAGAAAAAAAAATTAAAAATTTTCTCAACCCCTCTTTTTTCTCACCATAATTTTTCCAACTAGGGGGGTAAGAAAAAAAAATCTCATGAGAAAAAAAATTTACACTAAATTTGAAGAAGTTACAGTTATCTTATTGAATAACTAGCTAATAAGTAATAACCAACAATGAGAAAAAATTTTCAAGTACATTTTCTCAAAAAAAATATTATTTTCTCAAGAAAAACTTTTTTAGCTACCAAGCACACCCTAAGATATCATGTTCCAAGGACTACATCTACAATACCCCAAGTAGGCTTTTTGTGTTAGCCACAAGGCCATCGTCCTTGCAAATGCTACTTCGTCTTCCAAATGGATTTCCGTAAAACAATTTAACCTAATATGAACAAATGCTTTTTATTTAAAGATGGGTGAACACAGTAGAACTAGAGCTACTCTGGCAGAGTACAAGGAGGATATGCCCCCATGTAGTTGGAAAAAGGCTTAGTTGAGTTAAATATTCTTCGTAAAACAATAAGATATCATGTTCCAAGGACTACATCTACAATACCCCAAGTAGGCATTTTGTGTTAGCCACACAAGGCTATTGTCCTTGCAAATGCTACTTCATCTTCCAAATGGATTTCCGTAAAACAATTTAACCTAATATGAACAAATGCTTTTTATGTAAAGATGGGTGAACACAATAGAACTAGAGCTACTCTGGCAGAGTACAAGGAGGATATGCCCCAATGTAGTTGGGAAAAGACCTAGTTGAGTTGAATATTCTCCTTTCCTTCTCTCTTTCTCTTTTCATCAGTCTTTTAAATCTCCTTATCCTTAAAGATATGCCCCACATGAAAACATTTATTCCCACAAAATACATAGTCAAGCAACCAATAATTGACCATATCTTCTAAATAATAGACATCAACTTTTAAGCTTGCATATGCCAAGGGAGAGAATATGTCAGCACGTCTGATGTAAGGCAGATGACTCTCAATGATAATAAAGATCAATATTTTTGCTTTACTTTTTTCCTTCACTTCCTTGTGCTTAAAGTTCAATAATCTATGATGACTGCAAGGAAAAGTTAATTAAAATATTCAAATTATTAACTTACATCATCATGGAATATGAGATATTGCTTAACAATCTAGAAAGTATGCACAGCCAAATGCACTAGGTCTTCACATTTCGGACATTTCCTTTTTCTAAAAGTTACTTGATTAAATGAAAAATTAAAATTCCTCACCTTGAAGAGCCAATAATTTTTCAACATTTGTTCACAAATAAAGGAGAGGATAATGAACTTTAAGATTAGAGGAAATCCATAATGTCAAATCCAGGATCTACTCTATGGCTGAAATCTAACAAGATCATGAGAAAGCAAAAAAAAAAGTAAAGAATTTTAAAGTGAGAAGCATTTAGGGCAACTGTCAAGCAGACGGATGAAACAACAATGAAATGCAAATGAATCTGACATACAATGCTAAAGCCTAAACAAAGAGAAAGTATAAGCTGGAGCATACTCACATTCCACTAACCCTGCAGATAGTATGACCCAGTCACAGCTCACTATAATTGCGCCAAACTGCACGAAACTCTTCACGAAACGTGTTCAGGCGTGCCTTAAGATTAGGAGTTCTAAAGCTTGCATGAAGCATAGTGGCTGGAGAAATGAAGAAAATTAGCAAACAAAAACATGTCAAAAGGATTACAAAGTAAGCTATGGAAAATTACCAAGAAGACCAATAACAAGTGCCCAGAGGACAGTAAGAAGACGACAAGAAGTAAACCAGAGGGTGGCACTTGCTGCATAGAAGAAGTGGAATGTTTCAATTAGTTCCAATAAGAAAAGAAAAAAAGCAAGTGAATGAATCAGAAAAGGGGGGGCAGGATGAGCAAAAATAACTTTACTGATCAATCAAGAGTAATAATAGATATTCAGTTATAACACATGAAAGCTTTGAGCTCAGTTTCCACGATGAAGTATATAAAGCAGTGACTTTAAAATCAGCATTTACCGACTGAAAACACCAGAACGAACATCCAACGAGGCTTCCCACAAATATGAATAGCTCTTTTAGCTGAAGGACGTCCACGAATAACCGGACTGCAAATTATAGGGTGTGACATGAGCAGCACATCATCTCCTTCTAAATCACAACAAAGAAAAAAAAAGGTAATTCACTTACACTATAGGAGGCCTCAACTTTGCAGCCAAATGGGGAGAAAATTGTCTCACGGTCCGTGTCACCTTCTCATTGAAAGTAACTGCGAAGCTGTAAAGGAAATCATCAGACACAAGATCAAAACAGCAATACAAGTACAGAAGTGAATATAAACAAGTTCTAAAAATGTCAAAATTGAATCTACAAATCAAAGATAATTTTAACACAAAATTTACCTATCATTCAAAATAGCGATGCTTAGTGCAGTTAACATAGCAGCAACAATAGCAAGTGGCCTCCTAAGAAATCCCATTCCTGCACGGTAACCCATATTAAGCAATTCTTCAATTCCACATTCTCCGACAGTTAATCAGGGTTTTTTTTCCAACTTACCTAGGATGAAAATTATCAAAATGAAATAGTTGGTCCGGTAGCTGCAATTACACAAATATGACAAGATTTAGAAAGTTTCCACAAACCATAGTATAATACAAATTTGAGGGTTAAAAATAAAAAAACCGAAAAAAAAATATGATCCAATCAGTAATCACAACTAAAGCAATCAGAAATATCCGATCCGTGACGCAATTGCGTCAATTCACAGACATAATCAGGAATATTTATACAAAATCTCTGAAGAATCATCGCAATCGAAAAAGCGAACAAACGGAGGATTATGAACCGAATTTAGAAGGAACGAAAAGGATCGTACTAGTAGAGATTGCATTTGAGGCGGCTGTTCCACTTAGAATAGGATCTAGGGACGGTGAATCTGGAGAAGAATTCGGTGAGAGGGCGAGGAGGTGACGACCACTCGACTTCGCGAAGAGCGTCCATCAGATCTTCTGCAGTTACACTTCCCCAATCCATTGCTTCGCTCTCAGCGCGAAAAAACCCAGACGAAGAGAAATAATAACCGAAGAAACCCTAGACAAAGCTAGAAAAAACTGATGAGACGAAACGCGCGGATTGGAAGAGAATTCCGAATCGATTAGGTCTCTTCTTTGCTGTTGTCGATTTGAGCGTGCAGAAAGATATGCTTAGAAGGGATTGGAATTCGCGTTCTTCAAAAAAAACTGGACAGCTTTGGGTTTCTTAACACGGAAGTCAGAACAAGCGCAGCTTAACGAAGGAAAATCCCGTTGTGTGATCGGTTGTCTCGCGCTATTTATTAATGTTATTTATTTTGGTTATTTAAGAGATTACGAATATGCCCCTACTTCTTCAGTGCATTGGGTCGGTCTCATAGCCGCTGAAAGTGAGGTTATATTGGGGAGAAAAAAAAGTGACAAATAAATCATTAAAAAGTTTTTAACATTCGAACCATCCGATGGCTACCATATGTTTTTTTTTTTTTTTTTTAATATAAGGAAAAGTTTGCATTTTTAATTATAAAGTTTTTAAAACTAAATTTCAGTTCTTTACGTTTAACCAACATTAACTCAATTATGGCAGCATTGGAACTATGTGCTATTATGATATAACAAATACAATGCTTTAATGAAGCCGTATATGTATACAAATTTGGAACAATACAAATAAAGATATGCATTTGTTAACTCTATTTAACCCCGACTTTTATTTTAATTGAACCTCTATTTGAAGTAGAGGTTTAAGTTCTAATAA
Organism: Paratinospora sagittata; assembly: GCA_035771175.1. Lineage (NCBI taxonomy): Eukaryota > Viridiplantae > Streptophyta > Magnoliopsida > Ranunculales > Menispermaceae > Paratinospora > Paratinospora sagittata. The sequence goes on along the minus strand of CM069606.1, from coordinate 5,951,109 downwards.
GATAAACCAAATTTTCTTGCTTATTCTTGTAGGGGTATAAAGCTCTACGTCAAGTCGAGGTAGAAAAAATCAAAGTACTAACCAACAGAGGATTTATTTTAAGTGTCAATATCACCTTCAAGATACACAGTTCAAGTTTTGGGAAGAAAACCAGAGCAGGTGAACAGCATAATCAAAGATACAGTTACAACAAATACAACATAAGACCTTAACTTAGAATCCCTCTCCATCCCATACACCCACGCAATGCCAAACAAGAATGCACATGTGAGGGATACGAGTTAACATTTACATACCAAAGGATAGAAAACTATAAAAGAGGCCTAGGCAACAGGAGGCCTGAGTATGTGATCTAGTGAAGTGTCAAGAGATGCTGGTGGAATCCATTGCCACATTGTCGTTGGTGGCAAGTAATTCATGTGGTAGGGGATGGCTTTATTGTTGGCAGCAAAACCATTTCCAAATGCATGATATACGGGATGTGGTATGAAAGGCGATGGCATGCTCATTGCCTTCACTGTTCGTTCCATCTTCTCTTTCTCGGCCTTAAGCTTTACCTTTTCCTCCCTTAGCTCCATCTTCTCTGCCTGCCAAATATATCAAATAATACAAAGATACCGGAGTTCAGGTGTACATAGACATATGGCCACTATGCGTATGTGCCAAGTTCACACACATTGTCTCCACATTGGTGCCTCTGGTGTTAGAATACAAATGCAAGCATGTGTGTGAAAAGTGCCTCTGAACAGCAGAGACACACATGGATGCATAAACATATAATAAAAAGTGCAAAATTAATCATTTACGAGAACCAAAAAGCTCTGGATATAAAATCGAGAAATATGAGATGGAAAGGATTCCTATCAAAACAAACAAAGGATTGCTGGAACAAGCTTCACTTGTAGCAGAGCTAGAAAAAATAAAGAAGGAAGGAAGGAAGATAAAACAAAATTCACCTTGAGATTTTTTATTGTATCTTGGAGTGCTTCATTTGTTTCTTTAAGCTTCTGTGCTTCACGGCGAAGATGACTCAAAAGACGAGTTGCATCAGTTAGAACACCAATCTTGTCAGTCTTTGGAAGCCTTCCTGGCTCCAAAATGGAGCACAATTCTAAGAACCTGGTGAGTTTGATTCATTTTTGAGGGGATATACATATTCACTGTGCATAAGAAAACGTGTATGCATCCATCTGAAACAGCCAACAATCATACCTATCATTAAGCTTGTCCCTTCTCATCTTTTCACGGCAAGCTTTGGACCCTGTTGTAGAACAAGATTTGACCTGACCTCTGTCAAACAATGACTAGCAAATTATCAGTGAGATGATCGTGAGTCAAAGGCTCGTATATGCCAATTCTCTTTTAGAAGATAATTAACCATGCCGTAGAATAGCTGAATCTTTTTATCTTACAAGAACCAGAGAGAATGAGAGAAAATGTGGGAGCTACTAATAGAAGAATTGTCCATGAACAGGGTGATGATGGCCAATCTTCACATAGGTCAGTAGACAAGGAACAAACTAAGGTGGTTGTGAGCCTTGTGGCATACCACTGTATTGGTTCTTAAAGGAAACCTTGTAGATAAAAAAATTGCTAACAGATGTGCAGTTCCTTCTCTTTTTTTTCACGAGTGGAAGCAACCACATATGCTAAATGAATTATGACAAGGAGGTCAATTATACATTAGACATTACTTTTCACAAGCACTATATAATATATCTTATGGTACCATAAAAAGAAAGTTCTCCTTCAGTCTAAGATAAAGATAAAACTTGTGAGCATATGGCAGAATATGAGGCAGCCACAATCTCTCCCCTGTAATAAGCTCAACAAGTTGTTCACTTAAAAAACCAAACACAAATAAACAACTGCTCATCCAAGAACTTTAACAGTCATTCTCAAGTTTACTTGCCATTCACGTTGACTTCAACATGACCCTTTTTTTTTTTTTTTTTCTTTTCAAATTTAGTAATTTACTCATTTTTAGAGTACTTGATTTTTTCTGCAATTTTTGGTTTGATACTGCTATAACAGAGCTTCCAAACTTGGATATCGCACACAGCTAATTCACTTCACTGCAATTCAGTAGTAATCAAAGGCTTATCCTACCATTGACACTGAAAACTCAATCCATCTCTTAGATGATATGCATCTCCAACAAGAAAGATGCACATTGCTAGAGAGTTCCCTATATTCAAGATGCACATGTTTTGCATCATCACAGGGAGGCAAAACAACAAATACTCGGATCAAAACCAGCGTGTAGTCAAATAAAAAACACACTGATTCTAATTGAAAATATAAAGGGCATGCAAGTAGTGCAAAGCTAGCAATAGTAAAGTCACCTTTTCTTTGAGCATGAATTTTCAAAGAGATCCTCCCCCCTCGGTGCCATGCCATGTCCAAGATCGTTGCTGTTCCAAAGAAATTGCAAAATAACAGTAATAATGAATTCAATTGTGCCCAATTTCCGAATAGGATAATATTTCGACGTCAATTCAACCTTTCATCAATAAGAGAATGGGCAAACTTATCATCAATACAATTAGGATTGGCCCAACGCCATAAAAAACAATGTTATCAAAGGCGTCAAAATCATTCAAAAAACCCAGCAATTAAGCCATTTAAAATGGAAAAGGAAGGGAAAAAAAAAAAGAATGTTAAAAAAATAAGAAATAAAATGAAACAGAAATTGGGAGAAAACATCATATATATTAATCACCACAGTTTCAGAGCCAGTCATTCAACCCACGCTCAAGAACTCCGCTATATAAAAAACAGCAAACGATGACGTAAAACAACTCAATCAATCTACTGAAACCCAAGAAACCAAACCACCACAGTTCAATTTCCTAGCTATGTAAAGCTCAACAAGTAACAACAAATCACAATAAACACAACAAATGAAAAACAGAAAATCTCCAACAAAAACCAAACCAATTGCCTTGAAACCGTTTCGTCGCTAAGAATCTGAGGCCATAGAAGCCCGGTGGCTTGAATCTCATCCATGTAATCCATAAGCCAACCCCCACTCGGCACCGAACCCATCATCATCTCCTTAATTAAGTTCTTCAACGATCTTCACTCCGAACTATAAAAAAATTTATAAAACAGCTCATCAAGAGATGCCTTAAAGTTGCACGCAATCAAAAGGAAGGAATGAAGGAAGAAATAGTGAAGAGATAATGACGAATTAATGGTTCGCAGAGAAGTGGGCAGAGACGAGACGCTTTGAGCAATTTGACAAAGAAAGAAAAAGAGAAAACGTGTGAGGCAACTGCTACGAATGACTGATTGCTAATGCTAGTTAGCGTCTTCAAACTGCCGCTGTGCCTTCCAAGGGAGAATTTTGTCTCCTGGTACGTAGTAGTGTCGTGGGTCATTGACACCTGGCGTCGAACCCACATGTGTGCGTCAAATCGAGGGAATTTAGACCGTTGGATTGGATCACGTAACTCCGTACTATACGCCGTTGCCCGCTGAATAAGCCTCTTAGTTTTATTACGTAGTCCCGGAGTCCCTTTTTAAAGAAGCTTCTTAGTCCAAAGACGTAGCGCGTGGCTTCGTTTTTCTTTTTATATTTTGGGGAAATGACGAGATCGTATTCGCGTTGATTTGGTGGTTCGAATATTTAACTGCGAAAAATGAGAATCAAATACGTCAGTGTACCAAAGTCAACACTGTGATCAATCTGGACCGCTCATCAGTACGAACTTGTCATCGAAATTAGATTCGATTGAGATTATACCTTTTATCTCCCCTTTTTTTTTTGGGGGCTGCGGTTAATATTTTTTCGAGTGAATTTTATCAAGATAAATTTCTCGTGATTTCTTTGATTTACAGGAGTACTAGATGTAGACACTCATTTGATATAAAAACTATAACATCATCAAAACAGCTCGTCAAGGTTTAAATAAGAAAACACGTGGGAGATTGTTATAGAGACATTGATATTTTCTCAAGATAATACAAAAATATAGAGTAACCAATAAACAATAGTGTCGGGAGGTTATACTAAGCAAGTTTAGTTACATGCCAACTATATGCTCACCACAGTTAAAACTAGTATCTTAAAAAAAAAAAAAAAAGGTTAAAACTCCGGTAAGTCTCATCCTCTTATTATTAACAAACGCTTTTTTTAAGGAGATAAATAAAACCCTCGAGGCTTGTCTTTTAAGGCACGTGTAGGGTGCGCCCCGCCCCCATAAGCCCTATGGATTGACTTATGTGGTTTGTCCATAGGGACTGACATTGGCTATGGAAATCGACATCGATACACCTGTGTGAAATGTTAAGCTTAAGGGCCTATTATTGGTAAGATCTACTTTTAAAATTTAGGCTAAGTTTGGTATTTAATTTAAATATAGTTTTTTGATTTTGAAGCAAAGATTCTTTGAAAACTTGTTTGGTAAAGTTATTTTTGAAAATAAATTTTAAATGCATCTTCAAGATTTGTGAAGAAAACAATAAAATAACTTTTTGTTGTTTTCCTTGTTTTATGAAAAAAGTACTTTAAAAGTAGTTTTAAAAAAAGTATGTTTTGAAAAACTATTTTTAAATACTAAACCAAATAGACTCTTAGTTTCATATTGACTATTTGGCTCTTCTAGTTAAAACTTATATATAACCACATCCCCTCAAACTAGCCCATATTGACTATGGCTTTTTCATGGATAGTCGAATTAAAATTCATAAAAAGGTTCACTCTTTATACTAACAAGAGGTTTTTATTATTTATTTATATCTAATGAAAAAAAATAGCCTTTCTTGGGACTTAAGGCACGTGTTAGCGTGTGCCAATAGACCCGATAGCTAGCTTAAGGGCTATAGAAGGAACAATATCTTATAATGTACAGAATAATCAAAAAGAGCTTCACCAAATAGATTAATTTTCTAATCATGTCTTTCCTTGATAGTGTATGCTTTGTATTATTTTAATATCATGTGTTATAAAACATCTGTACATCAATCGGGGTTGTAAGCTCGTTAAATGAAATGCACACAAAAATATAATGTTGCATTTGATTTGTTATCTAAAAATTAAAATACAATCTAAAATATAAAAACTCATAAAATAATATTTTATTATTTTTTGAAAATAATATATTTTTTTATAAATTTTAAAAAATTTACTTAACTACACATATTTACCGTGTTTCCAAATTTTTGGATACAAAAATGTATTTGAATTATAAACCCAAAACAAATGTTTTTGGTGGCACATGAGAAAAATAAAGTAATATGGTTCTAATGACTAATTTATGCATAAGAGGAAAAAAAAGATTTAATAGCATGTGTTCTTTTGATAAATGAATGTGATAACCACACGATCAACCGGGGTAAAGCAGAAAAAAAAGAAAAAGAAAAAGAGAAAACCTAGGGTAAATCACAAATAGAAAGGGAATCTCCATAACCGAGCTTAATTGTGGTGTATTGCTTAAAAAACACGGGAATAACTGACGACTCACGAAATAATTACAAAACCACCACCATCGGACAAGCCACTCGTTGAGAGGGGCGTTACCAGTCGACAATGGCTCGGTGGTCATCAGCCTTATCTTACTCCTCACGCCACTTGATCTCTTGCACCGTTTATTCCGAATTATTTTAAGAAACAGCAGCATATACCGTGGAATCCGATCGATCTACTCTCCTCTCTTCTCACCCATCAAATTCCAATCGGTTCTTTTATCATCATTTTCTTCAAGAACGTCAACGTGGCCCTCGTGGCGTTCATCTTACCTCTACTGTAAACTATCGCAGAACCGAGAGATTTACAACGGCGACCCTCTCGTCGTCTTCCTTCCATCGCTTGCAATCATCGGCGCCGAACCAACCTTGAGCGAGCTCCTGCGTCCGATAGTCACCACGGTAAGTAGATTGGTTTCTCCTTTTTGTAGTCCAATCCGTTTATTCAGCTCTGTTTGGATTTCTTCTTAATTCTTTGACGCGATCGATTTCTTTTGTTTTGTTTTTTTAAAGTTTAGTTTAGGTTGATTCGTCACCTGCATTAATTTCACAGAGCATTATCGCCGTATCGACATGTCAGGAGGTATTATTTCCCGTTCTCTCCTTGTCTCTCACATTCGAAGGTTAAATTCGTGAACCATTGCGGAGATTGATGGATTTGTTGATTCGTAATGAAGCTGGAAGAGATTTTGTTCAATCTCTTCGAGTTGATTTTGAGCAGAAATGTGTTTGGCGGGATATTAATTTATTGTAAATTGTTGAAATTACAGATGATGCTGGATCGCCTGCGAGGAGTAGTGCAGTTTCTCCGTATCAGGAAGCGTTGGATGCCTTATCTTCTTTGATTACTAAACGTTCTCGTGCCGATAAATCCAACAAAGGCGATCACTTCGACGTGATGTTTGATTATATAAAGGTATACTTTGTGCCTTTCGCGCCTCAGATGGATTTGAGTTAAGCTTCTGAAAATCATTCAATTAGGTTACCTATTGCTGCAATTTTACTGCTTCGTAGACTCAATTTGCTTTGAGTTTTTAAAACTGTAGATACTTGGGCTGGAGGATGATATTTCACGTATGAAGATTATCCATGTAGCTGGCACCAAAGGAAAGGTTATAACTAATCATTTTTTTTACTGTAAGAAGGGTTCAGCTCTGGTCTACTTGTTAAGTACGTTTCTAAAAGAATTCATTTTTGTGAATTTGAAGGGATCAACTTGCACGCTTACAGAATCAATATTACGTAACTGTGGATTTCATACCGGGCTTTTCACATCTCCTCATTTGATTGACATCAGAGAAAGATTCCGACTAGATGGGTTGGTTTACACCATTAGTTCTGGGAATTTCACTAGTTTGCTATCGTTTTTATTTGACATTAGTTTGCTGCTTTAATGATCCACATCTCAACAAGCTCTGTTCTCTGTGTTCTCATTTATCCAAAGCTCAAACTGGAGTTTGAACTGCAAAAAGAAGCTTGGTTGAGCCTTTCATATGTAGGCTTTCAAGTGTGATTTTCGCTCATTCTGGTTACAGTTTGAACGTCAAACCTCTTAATCCAGCTTTAGCATTCAAACATTATTACTGTTTTTATAAAGTCATGTACTTATTATAGACTCAATCCTTTGTGGATGAGATTTTTGCATCAGTTATTTGTTATGAAGTGCAGGGGTAGTATCTTTACTACCCTGTAGTCTTTTCTTATAATCTGAGAAGATATGTAATATTTTTCTTATCTTACTTTCTTTCTTAATTCTTTCTTTTTTATGGTTGGGCTTTGTAGAGTGGAAATATGCGAAGAGAAGTTTTTGGCGTACTTTTGGTGGTGTTTTGATAGACTCAAGGTGCATGCTGTACTGCTGTTTTTCTTTTCCTGGATAAATTTTATTGTTGTTAAATTCTCAAAATGTTATCTGAATCATTGTATTTTGATTTCAGGGGTCAATTTTGTTTGTCACCCCTCTATCTTGCACTAGGAATGAATTTCCTTGATTCAGATAACCTTGCTTTTGGACATACATGTACTTGTAAAAATGATTCACCCAATCACACACCAATTCTATGTTTTGTAGTTCAATGCCTATTGTTTAATACAATACTATAGATAAGCATGAATGGCTTGTGATTGTCACATCCTTATTTATTTACTTTTCAAACCAGGGAAACTTGTTTTCACCTTTCATGGTACCAAGGTGACATTCTTTATTCACACATGTTGGAGAACGCCTCATTTAGGATGTCTTGATTGTCTCAAACGGATGATGCTAGATAGGTGTTTCTGTTTTAGAAAACTTTTTCTTTTTTCTCTTTTTTAGGGAGGAAAGGAATAAAGCATTCTGTAGAACGTATTCCTTTTTTTATTTTTTAGGTTTCCCACGAGGTGTTCCCACACCCTTTGGGTATGAGACTAGTCCCTGTTCAAGGCGGGAGCGGTGTGGTAGACCTCTTCTAACTAGGGCACCTCCAAGAATCGAACCTTGGAACTTTTATACAAGGACGGCCTTGGGACTCAACCTGCTTCCACTGAGCCAACCACTCGGTGGTCCACGATTCAAACAAAGCGTAACCCTGTTGAAACTTTGTTACTTTTGTTGTTTGGTGATCTATCAGCAGGGAATTAAATGGAAAACTTCTATTGAAAAAATTAAATTTTAAAGTTTAATCATGTCTACTTGAGTCCAGAACTATGGTAAACTTTTGGTCCACCACCACCATGATTCTATAAATCTAAGATTGTTTAGTATCTTGTTTATAAATGGTCAAACATTCTATTTCAGTTGTTCTTTAGGTCTTATTTTGTAGGAGGATTTGAAGTCTTGCTAGTAATCCTTTCTGATTTATCTAGCTATATTGATTTTATTTTGGGTGGGAATACCTACATTGATCTTTTTACGTGGAGAGAAATTTGAAAATGTTGTTCTTTGTTTCATTTTTATTGGTGTATAACCATTTCTTGGAATGGATGATGGTTTAATATGTTCAGCGCTAATTATTTCTACGGTCTCTTTCTTTTTTGGTATTAACTAGTTTCTATTCTTGATTATGTGCAGGAGAATACCAATGAAGATGTGCCAATGCCTACTTTTTTCCGTTTCATTGCTTTGCTTGCCTTCAAAATATTCTCTGCAGAGCAGGTCTAAAATGTGTCATCTTTATTTGTTTGGCACCTTTATACTTTGTGAGAATATTCTTGTTTTGTAATTTTTTACAATGGGGTTCTATTGGATAATGCTTGATAGTTATGCGATCATATTCTCTATATGATAAATAGTAAATACCATTTATACAATTAAAAGTAAGGCCAAAATCATAACATTTCTGCTGTTTAAATATTGCAGGTAGATGTTACTATTTTGGAGGTTGGTTTAGGTGGAAAGTTTGATGCTACAAATGTGGTACGTGCTAGCTTTGTGTTAGCAAGAAATTTGCAAATTCTTTTTGCATGAAAGATCAGAATATTGTTTCTCTGCCTTGAGATAACACAATTATGTTTAGCATGGCTGATATCTTTAGATATATTTCAGGTACAAGCACCAATTGTGTGTGGAATATCATCCCTGGGGTTTGACCACATGGAAATTCTTGGTAAGCGAACAGTTTTCTGGGTTTTCTATTTACATGTAAATGCCTGCTTTGGTTCCTTTATATTGTTCTACATTTATTGAATGCTGTTGTCAGCAACAAAATATATTGTTGGCTGATGTCTGTTAATCCATCATAATCATCATTATCAGCTTTAGTATTTCATTCTGATATGTCACGCTGTCCAGCTATTATGTCCAGTTATTATTGTTCATTCCTACGAACTTATCTGTTTGAGTAGAAGTATAATGTCCTCCCAATCCATTGGGCATTTCTTGACAGATGAATTGATCCTGTGGTGAGAAATCTCAATATTGGCTGCTTTATTTCCACATGAATATGTGAACTTGTACAAATATGAGATATTAAGAAATACAATGCAGGTTGTTGAACAATGACTTGCTAATCATTCATAAAGAAACATTTTTTTTCTTTTTCTTTTTGGCATTAAGAAAGTAAACTTGTTTTAGCAGGTAACCATTTTTAGGCATTAGAAACTGACATGTTGTTTCAATTTTCATAGCGCATGACTAATTGAGCATTTGGCACGAAATGTCAGACCTGACATCTTTATTTGCTATATTAAGCAGTTATAACTTGTGCAAAATGAGAAATGATAGAACTGAAAGGCAGGTAACTGAAGAATTACTTACTAATCATGCATAAATTTTAAGGAGAACTTGCTTTGCTGCTAACCATGTCTTCACAAAGCTTTTGGAATTTTGGATGATTACATGTAGTTGAAGGCTTTGATAGGTTTTGACATGCTTGTTAGGTTCTTTATTTTATCGCTATATTGCTATGTGAGAATTAATATATGAGAATTACACATGTGATGAATGTGGCTTTCATGAAGGTATAATAGATTTATTTGCTTTGTTTGTTGCTGGTTGCTTTGAGCAGGAAATACCCTTGGAGAAATTGCGGGTGAGAAGGCTGGTATCTTCAAGGTGTTTGTGGAACTATATTTCTTTAGAAATATGCAGTGTATGTAAAATACTTCTTTGCTTGAAGCATTTTCTTTTCACCTTTCTGTCTCAATACAGCATAGAGTTCCAGCCTTTACTGCGCCTCAACCTGATGAAGCAATGGCTGTTCTTGAAAGTAAGGCTTCTCAATTAAATGTAAGTTGTGTTTTCCCAATTAATTAGAAATCCTAAATGTTGTCAAGTACAATTTACAAGTAGTGCTTGGAAGCATATTGAGCATTATTCGGATGCCAAGGATAAGAGCATGTGTTGCTCCATTAATGAACTTTCTTAAGTTGATTCATCCACTCCAGTGATCTTTTTGTTCTTTCCTCTCCCCTCATAAAAAAAGAGCGGGATATGAAATTTTGATAAAAAGATTAAAACAAAAAACAGGTTTGAAGAGAGATGATAAAATTTGGAAGGATGGGTTGACATTATTTGTATTTACTAGTTATGAAGTGTTACAAGTGATTTTTTTTCAAAATGTTTTATTTGTGAAAGTGATAAAGGAAGTTAATATATGTTTCTTAATGTGCTGGTTGGAAGATTAAGATGGTAAACTTCCTGTATGGAAGGGCAATCAAGATTAAGTTTCCCATATGATATGCAAGCTATGAGAAGTTGACTCAATTTCAATCTAGAGAAATAACTAAATCAGTGTCTTCGCCATTCCTGTCAGAGTGGGATTCACCTTCTTGTGTACATGGCATTTCAGATTTTTCAGCTTTTGTTGTGTCAACGGAGCAATCAGTCATGAGTTAAGGAACTGCAATTTACTATGGTTGCAGGTGCCACTCCAAGTTGCACCTCCTTTGGACATCGGCTTGCTGAATGGTGTACAACTTGGGCTTGAAGGTGAGCACCAATACCTGAACGCAGGCCTTGCAATTGCTCTATGTTATACGTGGCTACAAAAGACTGGCCATCTTGAAGGCACTCATTATGACCAGACTGTAAGTTCTAAACTTCTAATATTATTTGGTATTTTAATTTATATATCTATGTACCAAAGTGCTGAAAATTTTCACCTTCTTTGGGTGAAAACAGAGCTCATTGCCTGACCAGTTTATCAATGGGCTTGCAACTGCCAGCTTGCAAGGGCGGGCTCAGATCGTCCCTGATCCAAATATTGATGGCGGCAGCCATGGAGATCTGGTTTTTTACTTGGATGGGGCCCATAGCCCTGAAAGCATGGAAGTTTGTGGAAAATGGTTTTCATTTGCTATAAGAGGAGTCAATCAACAAGAAAGCTCCTTGGAGGGACAGTTGCAGGATTATTCTAGAGATTCTCATGGTTTGTTACAGAAGGACCCAGATGAAGCTTTCAGGAAAAACTCTACACAAGTAAGAAAATTACGTTTTAGCCTTGCCGGATCCCTTTATTGAGATTGATGAGTTTGTTGAATATATTCATTGCATGATTAAAGGAAGGGTGTTGTAATAATATCTGAAATTTCAATCATATATCCATGAAACAAACATAATGAACTACTTTTTTTTTTTTTTGTCAAATAATGAACCACTTTTCAAATTACATTTTTTATTCTTTTAAGGCATTGTGACACCCATTGGAATGCTGCAGTCGGATAATTTATAGCTTGTAAATAGCTGGATAGATTTTAAATTGAGAGCCCATCCTTAGAATTCATAAAATCATTTTGGGTGTTCTTTTAGTAGATGAATTTATGTGGATTTTTCTTGTTTGCGTTAGTAGCTACTTAATTGCTGCAGCACACCTTATTCAATAAATAAATTAAAACTTACTAAATTTGTTGGACAAGCACAGGCATACCCAAGACATTTTCATTCTGATGCCTCTATGATAAAGTCTTGTAGTCATTGTTATAGATAGTGTGCGCATCATACATCTTATCAAATGTGATATTGGAACTCTAATATTTTTTGAATGCCAGAAACCAATTATATGTACAAAGTGGAATTTACTGTAGAATCTTTTCATAGTCAATTTACATGATTGTAGTATTCTCCAATTTTTTTTTAAAAAAAAAGAGAAAAAGAAAAAGCAGAACTGATGTAATTGTACTAAAAATATTGTGGCAATTTACTGCAGATACTCTTATTCAATTGCATGTCAGTACGAGATCCTCAGCTTCTTCTTCCACGTTTAATCAGTGCTTGTGCTCATCATGGTAATTTCTCCGGAAGTGTGATAACTTAATCTTTTTTAATTGTAGTCTGATAGGTGTAAAGGACGGGCATCATTTGTGAATTATCAACAGAACCTTGTTTAATGATTTCGCTAATTATTGTATTATTCAAAAAATGTAGGGGAAAATAGAATGACTGCAGGGAAAAAAATCTTCAAAAATTTGGAGTGAATGGTTACAATCAGTGTTTTCAAGGCTTCGCCTAGGCGTTACGCCTAGGCTCTGTGCTAGGTAGGCAGTGGGGGTTTGTGCAAATATTTAAAAAGTTTTGGGGGGTCTCTCTAATTTAAAATAAAGCTTAAAAACATAAACGCCCCCTTTCTATAGTAAACCCTCGAATCTTTCTATCTTTTCCATTTGCTCTGACCAAGAAACGTCGTCGAAATTTCCAACAACCGTCGACGACCCTCCGGCAATAGATATTTTATTTTTGTACTTTTGAACCTTTTGGATAATACGTATTATGACATGAATTAATGTTTTGTGGACATGATTTTAATTAATATGAAGTGTTTTTTATTATTTTATGAAAATTTAACATTTATTATAGAATATAGTTAGATATATATAATTTTGTATATGAACTGTTCAGGGACTTGTAAATAAATAAATAATTATCTAGGGACCTATAAATAAATATTTTTCTTATCACCTAGGCCACGTTTGGGCTTCACCTCGCCTAGACATCGCCTTGGTGCCTTGAAAACACTGGCTACAATTTCATGCTCTATAGAAGGAAACCCCAAAGATTTTAGCTGCTGTCATTAGATGCTTACTGAAACTCATTTAGTGGGTGGTTTTATAGATAAGAATGAAGTTTGAGGATAGAAATAATTTAGTTACCAAGCTATTAAGCTATTGTTGCCTTGTTACATTACAAATACCTCAGAGAAGGTTAATTTGTTTTGTTAGTCTAATGGTAGGTGGGTGACAATTACAGTTGAGGTGGAGATGGGTGAGGATGGACTAGATGATATTGAGTTTGAGAAAAGTGGTGTTGCAATGGCCAAAATCTCCATTTATAAATTCAGAAAACACAACAGAAGGGATTTTGGAACAGCATAAATGCATGCTAATATATCTATCTAAATATTTATAGTTGTTGATATAAGGAAAAGCAATTGATTCAATCTACCAATCTACTTAATTGTTCAAACCTCCTCTGTTACTATACTTCATTTGAACGTGCTTCTCTACATGTATCCATAGTCCCTATAAAATAAATTAGCCGAAAAGAAAGGCTTTTCAAGTTTCTTTTTTCTTGTAGCATTTATGAAGAAATGTTATTCTCTCATCAGATTGATAATTGGCTATTTAAAATTTCAGGAGTTTACTTCCAGAAGGCCCTTTTTGTACCAAATCAGTCACTATATTACAAGGTTGGCTCTCATGCTGTACCCCAAGCCGATCCTCAAATTGATCTAACCTGGCAGTTGGCACTTCAAAGAGTGTGGGAGAGCCTTGTCCATGGTGGCAAAGGTATTAAAGGTTAGGGACCTTGGTACTCTGCTATATTTCTCCCAGTATGCTGTAGTTTTTGGACATGACCACATGCTAGGAAGTAGACAATTTTTGTTTCTCCTTGAGGTTGCTGATGTTTTTTTTTTTGATACATCAATGAATTTTCTTGCAGATTTTACCGTAAATTCTCATTCTTTTTCATGATGCATTTTATTAGAAATATGTATCTGATTCACTTTTGAAATTACCTGGTTCTATTTGGCCTTATTACTGACAAAAATAGACGAAAAAAGAAAAATGAAAATAGGGAGGTTTTGATGGACACATTTGCTTAACAGGAGGTGATGACAACAAAGCAGGAGATGTGACCTGTGGAGAAGATACCGAACAAAGTGTCGGGACCAGGGAAGGCAGTTTGGTCTTTCCTTCACTACCTTTAGCTATAAATTGGCTTAGGGACAGTGTCCAACAGAACCGATCCATCCGTTTTCAGGTAATTCTATGAACAAGCGCAACCAGGAGAATCAAGTCCCATTAGATCCTGGATACTTGATTGTGTCATTTACTGTCTTTTGCCTCTAATGTGATTTCCCATCCCTGAGAAATCTTCTGCATGCCACTTTTGCAGGTCCTGGTAACTGGTTCATTGCACCTTGTCGGGGATGTATTGAGATTAATTCGAAAGTGAGGCGTAGAACTGAACATGTTCCTTAATCAGAGCTTATATCAGCAAAAGGCCACCAGTACTAAGTGACAGCTTAAATATTCCGGAATGGCGGTTTATGTACACTTCCATTACTTTGCTGTATTTGCAGGGCATGAGACGCAGTTCACCAAGTTCAACAATGAATTATAAAAATGGCCATGTCAACCTTCTGCAAGCTTTGAAGAGCAACATTTTTTCAATAGACTTCTTTTACAAGAAGCTGTATACTGCCATAACAGTTGTTCAACAGTCAGGTTCAATTTTCCTGTAGCTTTTCTGAGGTATACCCCATGTAATCTTGTACTTGTACGCTTTTGTTTGCGTGTTGTATTTGCAAGGCAATAATAGGCAAATCCTTCAGCCTCCCTGATGGTGCAACAACCCTTTAATTCTTTGATTATTCACTCTTTTTTTAATATATATATATATATTCAATACTATGCTCCTTTAAGACTATCCAACCACACGCCACCGTGCTAAATTAACAATTTTTTTGGTCTGCTTTGGCTGCATGGAAAAGTTGAATTAGAAACAACTTAATTACAGTATCAAGATGTTTTTTTTTTTAATTTTTTGGGTGTGCAGCTGTCTTAATTATTGCACATAAATCTTCTTGGCCTCTTAACATGCAATTCACGTGCAATTTCAAGTAGAATCATATCCAACATAATGTCGACACAGTCGATGGTTACTTTAATTTAAATTTAGACTAAGACTCAATTTTTGTTAGCTGTGCTATGCGACAAAAAGGTGAATAATTTCTTCACATTCCATATTTATTATTATTTATTTAATTTTTAATTTTATTAAATTCCTTTTTTTCAATGAATAAAATTGTATTAAATTTTATGAAGCTATATTTTAAAAAAGTTATTTACATTTTATTTTTTATTAATTACGAATTAAACTTCAAACCATCTTCTTATTTTATCTTTATTTTAATTAAAAAAAAATTTAATAAATTTCCATAAACATTATAGTATAGAATTATGAGTTCCCTTGTGAAGGTATAGAATTATGAGTTAGCAATTGTTTTATGGTACTTGCACTTAAATCATTGAATCCCCTGTAATCTTCTCACCTTCCCCTTCTATTTCATCATACTCGAGATTAATATAAATCTTACTCGACTGCTTCGATATTATCTTCCATTACATGCTAGCTGTAACACGTCATCAGATAATCACAAGTAAACAGATATACTAATCTCCTTCAAGTCTCCCACTAATTAAAATCTTCAAATCATCCATTCTTCAGGTTTCCCTACGAAGCGATCTCTCTTCGTCTTCGTCTTCCTCTTCCTCTTCTCTCTGTTTCAGATTGAAGTACCATCGTTTCCGAATAAGCTAGAATTAGGGCTTCTCTTCCGATTCCACAGACGCTTCCTAGGGTTTTCAGTGAAGTTTTCGAATCGTATTTCTTGATTAAAGGATTTTTTGTTCATCTTTGATTTTCTTGTGAAGGTTTTGGGAGATAGTTAAGGAGGAGGGCTAGTAGCTTCGGTAGGAGAAGTTCAAATACTGCGAGCATTGTTTGCTCGATTAATGAAGTCGCAGGAGTTGCTGGGGAGAGCTTGAAGGAGGATCGTCTTTGAATCGGTGGATTCTGTTGTCATTCTTTTCTACCGGTTTCTTTAAGGGATCTGTTATCATTTTTGTTTCGTTAGATAGTGATGGCGCAATCGACGAGCAGAGCTAGGGTTGTTGGGGATTACATCATTGGTCGGCAGATCGGATCGGGTTCGTTCTCGGTAGTTTGGCATGCAAGGCACCGAGAGAGTGGAATGGAGTTTGCAATTAAGGAGATCGTTATGAATCGGTTGAGCAAGAAATTGCAGGAGAGCCTCATGTCGGAGATCGTAATCCTGCGGAATATTAACCATCCTAATATCATTGGTTTGCACGACATAATCGAGGTTGGTATTTTTTACTTTTCTCCTGTTTTTGTTCTTCATTTATTGTTTCAATAGCTTTGGCGTCGTCTGGTAACGACTTGAGTTATCGCAAAAAAGCTAAAAAACCAGCCCTTTTGTAACTTCTTGTTGTCCTGTGCGAGCAAAGTAGAAAGAGCCGACGTTTTGAATGATGTTGTATTCCATTAAACGTTGTGTCAACTTGTATGACTTTGAGCAAATCAAGGCTTCACTCTGAAGCAGTTAAAGAGCATCTTGAATTTGGAAATTTTAATAGTCTACTTTGTTGATTGATGTTGAAAATGACCAGCATTAAAGCATCGAAGAATGGATTTGAGGGCGTTTTGTTTGAATTCTGATGCCTGCCATTAGCCTAGAGAAGATTTTGAGTGAAGTGTTAATGTGAAGACATATCTATTGGTTCTTCAACTCCTATTAGCGTAGAGAGGTATTGAAACATATTTCTATGTCAAGGCTTGCTTACAAGTAGTTGGCATACTGTAGGAATTGGTTTCATCTTTGTTTGGAGGAAGGTGAATTCTGAGAGATTCTCAACTAGCACATTCTTGGCATTGCTCTTGATCTGTAGTGCGGTTGATGCATGATAGACTGCTAATCTTTTGAATGCTATTATAAACGTTCTGTGAAAAAGATTGCTTTTGGTAGATTAACTGTGATGCCCTTCATTCTATGGTTTGATCGTGAAATCTTGCTTACTTAAAGGTTTATGTAAAGGTTTATTATGATCTTCAAAAATATCATTGAATGTAAATACGTGAAATACAATGAATGGTGTTGTTCAAGGCATTATGTCAGGCAACTCATTCCATGTTGAACATAACACAATCATCATTTTCAATTTTCTTATGTATTTTTTCGTGTTTCATAAAAATGTATTAATTTTTTCCCCAAAGGTTTGATCTAATAGAGTTGGATGTTGTCTAGGCTCCAACAAGAGTACATCTTGTATTGGACTACTGTAGAGGAGGAGATCTTTCTGTATATATTCAGAATCATGGAAGAGTTCCTGAAGCAACTGCAAAGTACTTCATGTCCCAGCTAGGTACAAGTTTTGTTTTGTGACGTGCTTGATTTTCATTCGATTGTCTTGTCTTCACTTCGTGGCCTTGTCTATTCAATAAGTGCATGTTCTAATAGTGTACGTTCCCTCTTCTTCAGCTGATGGTCTGCAAGTCCTTCGAAGAAACAATCTTATCCATAGAGATCTGAAGCCTCAGGTTCTTATATTCCTCCTTGTTAAACATAGTTGCTCATTCTTAGATCATATATCATGTTGGCTGCTGCTTTAACTTGCTTGGTTCCATATCTATTGTGCCACGAAACTAGAGGCATATTTTACATTGGAAATTGTATTCTCTCTGTTTAACTGAATGAAGCATGAATCTTAATGTTGGATTGGAGCTCCTTGGTAGAGGTGAGTTTGAAACCTGCCAACTTGCAGAATTTGCCCAAACCCAAATAGGTTTGGTTGGATCAAAAACCTCTAAGGAATCACAAAATTTGGTATGTTACAAATTATTCGTAATATAGTTGTGGATCATCCTCTACAAGAAAAAGCGATTTTTTTTTGCTTTTTATTTTAGAGGGTTTACCTATACTATTTGTCAACCTCTATTTTATTTAGAGGTTGACAAATTATTACCAAACACTCTAATTTTGTACAACCTCTATTTCAAATAGAGCTTGGAGAAATTAGAGGTTAGAATTGGAGTTGCCAAATGCTACTTAAAAGTTATGCCAATGTTTCAACAATACAATTGCATTTATAATAATATGAAGAAAAAAGCTCATGCTTCATATATTTATACTGACCCCCTTAAATTTTTAAACTTTTTGAAAGAGCCCCTTTATGTGCCTTGGCAATGGAACGCATGTCTGGAGATCATATCATGGGATTTGTCTCATCTCCAAATATGCATTCCATTGCCAAGGATTGGCTTCTTCCATGCCTGAGAATTTTCTTTTGACTGAATGTATCCTCTCTTTGTATAAGTTGAGAGTTTGCTTTTGCTTCCCGTCATATTCACAAATATGCAATGGCATCAAGGTCAAATTATACTGCCAATTTGTTACTAGCATAAATGTTATATGCTTTTAGGCTTATGTGTTGGTAGAAATCTCAAAATTTGTTACTTGTTTCTATTGGGAATATGTTGGATTTCCATTTATGCTTCATGTGGTACATTGCAGATCTAGCCATTCATAGGCCCATCTTCATGAAATATGATGTTTTTACAATATGCTTCAATGATATTGTATATGCTCTGACATCTGCTGTTCCTGGAACAGAATCTCCTCCTAACAACAAACGATGACAATGCCGTATTGAAAATTGCGGATTTTGGCTTTGCAAGGTGAGATTTATGGAACAGAGCTATCAATTTTGTTTCCATTTTGGATTTTTTGCCAAAAGCAACAAAAGATGTTTCGCAGGCTATATTTTCTGAATGGAACAATGATTTGTCTTCTAGACCTTAAACTTTTAGTTGTTCAGCATTCTTGATTGAACAACTTTGTGAATCTGTGCCAAGGATGTTGAAAGATGCTTCATTGCCCAAAAATCCGATGACGGATGGTGAGGTGGATGCTCTAAAATAAAAAATTAAAAACTTTTAGCTTATTTTTTTTTTATAGGTTCTACCTCTACTTCTGATTAATATAGAGGTATTTAGTATGTGTAGTAGACAAGCGAATTAGTTTTAGCGGTTAACAGTCGAGTTACCAAACACTAACTAAAACTTTTCTTTGACAGGTCTCTACAACCAAGAGGCTTAGCAGAAACATTGTGTGGCTCACCGCTGTACATGGCTCCAGAAATAATGCAATTTCAGAAGTATGATGCAAAGGTGACCGCTAGTTATCTGTATGAGAATTCGCATTTATTTTATTGCTCAAGCATACTGCTATTCACCTTGAATTAGTTATGCAGGCAGATCTCTGGAGTGTTGGAACTATTCTATTTCAGCTTGTAACTGGAAGGACTCCATTCACTGGAAATAGTCAAATTCAGGTTGAATGTGCCTCCATTAATATATTCTCTGAAGAGTAATTGTGAATCTGTGATGGATTTTTGAAGTTTGTCTTGTCCTTGCAATTTCATGGTTATCATGGCCTAGTAATAATCCTGTCCCCTGTCATGCAGTTGCTGCATAACATTACGAGGTCAAATGAGTTGCGCTTCCCTTCAGATTGTAAGGACTTGAGTTCTCAGTGCTTTGATTTATGTCAGAAGTTGTTGCGCCGTGACCCAGGTAGTCTATTTATATTGTTTAGTACAAGACAAAGGTTGTGGTGGGTTAAAAGTGCTATAAATGATTTTTGTAACTGCAGGTTGTGATTTGTCATTTATCAGGGGAAGCATTAATATTTTGTGTGATTAAATTGTTTAGCCAGTATAAACAAATTATACCAAAGCTTATTACAGCTAATTATTATACTGGAAAGAAGCAAATTTATATAATACTTCTTGATGATTTCCTTTATTTCTTGTACATTGTCCCTCCATGTAATTGGAATTAAGCGCCTTCCTACCTCCCCACTCTATGACATAGAGGACTATGAAACTTGTTGAAACACCCATTTTAGTTTGATGTAACTAACATATAACTTCAACCAGGGGTATCTATTTCTCCCCTAGCAGCATCGTAGCAGAAGACAGCCAATTGGCACTGATGGACCATACTTTATTTTGACTTCTAGCTAGGGATTTTAGCTTGGTTGCTAGGCCATGCTCGACTGTGTTGGAGTGGGAGGAGATGGGACCACTTAATCATCGTTCTCACCGATTATTCAGTCTAATGTTCCAAAATTGGATAAAAGTTTGTTCTGGTTGACATCTCTATTTTGAGGTCCATATGCTCCAGACTAGTTTGAGCTTGCTTGAAATAGCTTTTGTTTATAACTTGTTTAGAAGTGATCATGAAAAATTGCTTATAGAAAAGCTGATAAAAACTAATTGCATAGGCAATTTTAGAACTGTTTGCTAGAGTATTTAAACATTTTTTTTAATTGAAGAACTGGGATTACTACAAACCTCTGCTAAGAAAAAAAAGCCAATTGTTTATTCTAGCCTGGCGAATGTTTATCCTTCTAGTGCTTCGTCTAGGAATTGGGTGGTTCTAATGTAATAATTTCTTGCCGTGGGCAAGTCTTGCTTCCTAGCCGGGTTGAGTGCCTCTGGTGTTCTGTATCTTTTCTTTTGTCATATTAATATTATCTCTTGTTTCCTCTCAAAAAAGATAAAAAAGGCCGAAAGTGCTTCCAATTGTTAAAAGAATTATGCCCGATATACAACTTCCCATTTTTCTTTACTCAAAATTAGCATATTTTTTTGCTAATGATCACTAATTTATTTTCTCATTATTTTTCTTTGCTCATTTTGGACGAGGATGGATATCTTGCGTTCTTATTTTCTTTATCAATAGTAGTGAAAAGGTGTGAGCATGTAGGAAGGTGCTATATTTTTGGGATTGAGTGTACCTGTGCATTGACGTGGAAACTAACATGTAAAGAGGTGTGAGCATGAAGTACAATTGTTACTACATCATAAAATGTGATGGTAGAAATCAACCCATTTGGTGGACACTAGACAATGATATATAGGAATGTTGCGCCTACTTATTTGCCTACTTTGCTTGATATGATCTAAATGTGAACGAACAATCCATCACAATATATATGCCCAAGAAGTTATGAATATGCCATAATGTAGTTATCTATTTTCTATGATGCCTCATGCCTATGCTCCAAGGATTTGTCATATTGATGATAATGATGACACCTTCTTTCTAATTTGCTTTCCTGAATGTCCACAGTTCAGAGGTTGACATTTGAGGAATTTTTTAACCATCAGTTTTTTACCAGAAACCAATCATGTGGATCATTGAGGTAAGGAAGATAAGTGTCCAATGTCCATAATCTTTTATTTGCCACTGTCTTTTCATTCTAAGTTTAAAGATTCTTTGTTACATGCAGCCGGATGGCTTCAAGGGCGACATGTGGTTTTTCACCAGCTGAATCCAGTGCTGGGAAGCAGAAAGGGGAAAGTTCTCAAGATGAATGTCTACCCTCTGTTTCGAACGATGATCCCAGCAATCCATATAGGAGCCAATCACTTCCTGTGAATCGGGGCTCTGTGAAGTCCAGTGGATTTTTTCTGAATAAAATTGTTCATACAAACGAGGTGGATATTTCTAGATGCAGTAAAGAAACACATGCGGTGGAAAGTAGTTTCAAACACCACCATAGATCTTCTGATCTCAGTGAACCCATTATCTCCTTAGATCAAAGAACAGCAAAGTCTTCTTGCCCTGGTAACTAGATTATCTACCATTTTTTGGTCTCAATAATGTTTTCCTTGTTTAGTTGTGGTGTTATTTGTTTGTATATTTAATTTCTTATTTGCATGTATTCTACAGTTGTGGATTCATTGGAGTTCATTGATCAGGATTATGTCCTTGTGTCTGGGCCCCCACTGGACGTGTCATCTTCATCAGTAGGTGAATCCAGACCACACCATACACCATACAAACCAGATGGTTCCCTGGTAGTAGCTGAAAATAAAAGCAGTGCAGTAAGTGCACCGGTGCCAATTATTGGAGCAGCAATTAATAATGCTTATGGGTTTGGAAGCTTGGAAAGTCACAGCTCTGTACCGTCTGGGACTTCACAGGGATCCATGGATATGGGAGATCCTTTAGATCAGCCGTCAGCTCACAGTTTCACAAGGATCAGGTCATTGCAGCAGTGTGCATGTGCCATCAAGGAATTAGTGACTGAAAAGGTGAGCTACATCACCCAATTTCTGCAAGTTAACTAGTATCTTTTGTTTTGTTCATAAAAAATATGTTGTTTCAATCTATAAACAGATGTAGATCACATCAATCCTCTTCCAATGATGCTATGTGATTGTAGTGTCAGGGGCATACATAATGGATTTCAAATTTGGAGTTCCTATATTACAGGAGGCCATGTCAAATGAAAAACCTGGCAAAGCCAAATTTCAGGGAAACTTTTATCTCATGTGTAGGGTTTGGTATTAATATAATATTTTGGATTATATAGAACCTTTTATAAATTGCAGTTCTGTTCATCCTAACTTGATGTTTTGAAGTCCAGGCTTAATTTTTCCATGGGCTAATCCCTAGGACATTGTCAATGGCATGTCTAAAAACTTAATGGAAATTCAATGTTGAGGTCCAAGTTTTGTTTATTGTGTCACTGTGAATGATTAATTGACTACGCTCTGGGGAAAAGCTTTTAGATTCTTTTATTTGAAAAATTGATAGATAAAAAAAGGTTTGGACTTTAGATACTTGCATCAAGGTTCTGTACATGATAGGTTTCTAGAAACTTGGCAGTGTTTGCAATCCAGTTGTTGTCAACTGGCCCTGGAAAGTGACTAATTGACATATTCCTTTCCAATGATAGAACATGCTATCACCAATTCCAGGGGAAAGTTTGATAGGTTAGATCTTTATTTTAGAAATTGTTTGAAAAAAATATTTAATGGATAATTTTTAGAAACTTACTACCTAGGTTTTAGCTCAGCTTCCTAGTTCTAACCATTTTGTCCGTCAAGTGCAAGAATACTGCTGGCTGTAGATACACTCATTATGATTCTGCATTATGCTCTCTACTGGCTTTAGATACTCTCATTATGATCTCTACCAATGTTCCTTACTGCAATACCTTTTTAATTCTACTTTGGTTTCTTTTTCTAAAGACTGCATCGGGAAGGAAATTAGAAGCCTTCTCAATTCAGCTGGTTATTCTGGCAATTTGGAAGCAAGCATTACATATTTGCCATACATTGGCTGCCTCAGCTAGTGATGATATTTCTACCCCAGAGACAGTTCGAGTCAGGGGAAGCATCAACAAGAAGCAAAGTAATCCTAGCATCCAAGAATGTCATAGTGTTATGGATGGACGAGGGCCAGATGCTGTTTGCTCACATATTAAGAAAGAATTTCTCCTTGAAATTGGGCTTGCTGAGGACCTTGCCAGGTGTCTTGAGCCAATTGATGGTATGTAGCCTTTTGTGTTTATATTGATAACTTTACCTGTGGATAATACATACATAGGATTTCCTACGTGTGGCCTTATGGGAGTAGTCTAAACTAACAGAGGGTCTCAAAATACAGAGACATTTATGTGTATTTATATATAATTTGATATTATGCTTCTTGAAGGGGAGCTTGGCAGCAACGGTAAGAGTTGCTGCCGTGTGACCATGTGGTCATGGGTTCGAGTCCTAAAAAGAATCTCTTGCGATGCAAGGTAAGGTTGCGTACAATAGACCCTTCTGTAGGACCCCTCGTATAGGCAGGAGCTTCATGCACCGAGCTGCCATTTTTTATGTTATGCTTGTTGTAGCTGATACTGATGGTAGGCATCAAATACACCCTTTCTTTATCATAGTATGTAGTTTCAGTTTTGACTCTCAAGATTATATCTAATTCGTGATCATCTGATGTACATGTGCTTGACCCCCCAAGCAGGAGCCCACAGGCAAACCAATGTTTAGTTTTCCCTGCCTTTAGATGTTATTCATGGACTGATCTGTACACCTTTCAGCTCTTATTGCTAGATTCATCTGGGGGTGTTACCTTTTTTATTGTTCAAATATAACTGTGTTAAATAGAACATTGAAGAAGAATCCACCATAATATTCAGCAAATGTAAGATTGATTTGTTCTTGCATGTATTGTTGGCTATGCACATATGGTCTCCATTGTTTTAGATCCCATAAGACTTCTTTGGAGGACGCTAGAATAATTAATAAAATATGGCCTGTCAACTCTCAAATACTATTTAACACCATTGTTTGAGATCTTCAACCTTTTTGTCAACTAATCCGGTCAATGTTTTTAAACCATCTTCCCAACAAGTTTGTCGTCAGTTTCAAATTGGCATATAGTTGGTGTAAACCGTGTAATGGTGTTTATAATTGTATAGGCACAATAGAGTGCGTATTTTCTCAATAACACAAACATACTAAAAGGCAAAGAGCTAAAGAGATTAACAATATCATTATCACCATTTCTCCTTCCTTTTTTGAACACACATTGTTTAATCATATGACCACAGGAGGTACAGCAATGTTGCTGCCTGATGCAATGGAGACTATATTTCAATCTGCCCTAGGACTGGGCAGACGTGGTGCGGTATGTATATTTCTCTTGTTTCCAGATGAGAGCTTGGTATCCATTTTTTATTTTTTTTTCTTCTTGATTTGAGATAAATGCATTTCCTAGAACACACATATATCTCAAAGATATTTGGAAGAATTAAAAAGGTGTTTCTTTTGGCACAATGGTTCTAATAATGTGCCTGAGGTCTGGCTGCGGCTGTGAGAATTGTTGGAGAGAGAAAATCTCAACAATATTGTTGGATTTAAAAAAGAAAAATTTCAATTTTTTTGTGCATTATATATATATATATAGGTTGACAATGGTCTCGTCCCCAAAATGATTGACTTTCTACTGATTTGGCTGCAGGTTGAGGAGATGATGGGTGACATGGAGAATTCAGCTTGCCTCTACTCAAAAGCCGTATGCCTGCTACTTTTCCTTCTTGTAGAAGCGCCCTCTCTCATCATAAACCCTCCTTTTTCACTAACAAGTTCAGATCGTTATCGTCTTCGCACATATATTGACATACTGAACGACAGACAAAGCCAAACCAGATCTCAGAGAATGGCCCTCAAATGTGAGGATCAACTCTGTACACCTTGAATTAGATGATGTTCTTTCATTATCTTGTTGAATGGGCTGCCCTTTTGTTGGCCATTTCAGATCATTTATTTGTACAGCATTCTTTTGACCAACATGTGAATGACAATACAGATGTAATTATATTGCTAGAAAACTCTCTTTATTTTGTGCAAGCTGGTGTTTACAGAGAAAGCAAGACGAATTCTTAAGCAGTAGCTTGAGACTGTTGGCTTGTTATATGCTCTGGAAATTTGGGGTGCCTCTTTTTTATTTGCTAAAGGTATTGTATTTTATATATATCTTATAGGATACTTTTGTTGCATTTTTAAAGGTAGAAACTGAAAAGGAATCTGGGCCGTTTGGGACATTAGATTCAAGATAATATAGCAGTAGCGTACTTAAGTAACTAACCAAAAAATAAAATAAAATGGTGTACTCACGTTGAACTTGAATTGTACTAATAAAAATCTTAAGATTTATTTATTTTATATATAAGTTCAAGGGAAATATTTTCCGTTTTTCGTAAAAGTACGTAAGGTAAAAAGTTAAGAAAACAACAGTTTTGTGCGAGGCAAGCTTTTTTGGTGAATGGTTTTCTTGTTAGAAAGAACAAGATTGAGCTTACTCATTTACAACATGCAGATGACACATTGTTCCTCTTGCAAGGGGAATATGAAAATGTGATCAACGTCATCAGGGTGCTCCAATGCTTCAGTGAGCTCTCTAGCCTGAGGGTGAATATCTCCAAAAGTCAGATGGTGGGTATCCACATGTGCCCGGAGTCACTTTCAACCCTAGCAAACAAGGTAGGCTGCTTGGTTGGGATGTGGCCTATGAAATACCTTGGTCTCTTCTTAGGTGGAAATCTGTTGTCCACAGAGTTTTGGGAACCAATCATGGCTAAAATCTCCAAAAGACTTAATGGATGGAAACGAGCCTTTTTATCTAAGGGTGGGCGATTTGCTTTAGCTTGTTTGTCCTCATGACGCTCCCTTCATACTACATGTTTCTCTTCAAGCTCCCAACATCGGTGGGGACTTAGATTGAGAAGAAAATTAAAAACTTTTTATGGGAGGCCAAACAAAACAATGGTGTCACCAAATTGATAAAATGGGAAGTGGTTTAGAGACCGGTGGAGAACGGAGGTCTTGGCATTGGGAACCTCGCACTCAGAAATGTTGTGTTATGTAGTAAATGAATCCGGAGATTCATCAGGGATCTATAGGCACTATAGACACAAGTGATTTTTAGTAGACACACGTCACTCAAGCTTGACAGTTCGGTAGGAGGGCGAAATCCACTTATAGAAGCCCATGGAAATTCATCTCCTCCCTTGTGCCCCAATTCTCATCTTTTCATCTTTTCTGCAGTTTAGAGTTGGCAATGGACAATCATTCAATTTTTGGGAGGACAGGTGGTTGGAGAATTCTACATTGGCTACCATGTTCCCACACCTTTTTCGCCTTTCCTCCCTTCATAACCATCCTATTACCTCCTTCACTGACCCAACCCAAGACATACCTTCCCACACTGTATCTTGGAATCTACACCTCCCCATAGCTTTAACTGGCCGAGAGATCTTAGAGGTAGGTTCACTCCTAAACAAACTACAAAATAATTCATTATCAACGGATCCGAATACGATTATCTGGTCTCCTGACCAATCTAAGGCGTATTCATGTAAATCCTTCTTCACTGCCTTCGCAATCACACCACACATTACACCATTTCCTTGTTCTATTCACATTTGGCAGGCATATGTACCATCCAAGGTAAAAATATTTGGGTGGATTCTGGCTCACAGACGTCTTAACACATCATATATGTTGCAACACGTGTCTATCTCCTCATTGTTGCTCGTTATGCCAACAAGAGGGAGATTGCATTGACCACATCTTCTTCAACTGTGCCTTTGCAAAGAAGATTTGAGGGAATTGGTATACATTCTCTAGTAACAGGTTTATTGCTCCTCATTATGTGGAGGAGGGCTTGTCTCTAAGCCACGTTCCTTCACTATCGGGTGAGGAAAGAGGAGTAGGTTTAATCGCCTTCTATGTGAGTCTTTGGTTGATTTGGCTTGAGCATAACAATAGGATTTTCCACAATCATGCCAAACCAGAATCACAACTGTGGGAAGAAATTAAACTTCAAGCTAGTACATAGGTTTTTGCTTCACCTCTAGCCAAGAGCTTTACAATTTCAGATTGGTTACTCAATTGGGATAATTGTATGTTTGTGGGTAGGGTCTAGTTACTAAAAGAGGCTTAGTTATTAAAAGAGGCTTTGTTGGTGGAATACATGTACTAGGGCGGTTTCTGTAGTTGCTATTTTTGTAGCAGATGCATACTGTTGACCATTTCTTATGCTCATAACATCTCTACCTTTTTATTATTAATACATTGTTATCTTGTTTCTTCTCAAAAAAGAAAAAAAAAAAAAAAAAAACACAACAGTTACAAAGGTAAAACTAAGTACTTATTAATTTGATTTTGCAAATGAAGGTACTTAGGAAAGAGTTGTAGAAAAAGTTATTTGCGTAAATTATTATACTACCTCTTATATCATTAAAAATATATATTTTTCATATTAAAAGTAGCAATAAGGTTCAAGAAGTAGGTTTGGAGGAAGTGCAAAAAGTGAGTTTCTCAACTTTAGGTATTAGAATAGTATAAATATGTGAAGTTGTAAGCTCATGGTGTGTCTCACCACAGGATGATCTTTGGATCCATGCAATGTGATCATCATCCATAAGTTCATACCATTCAAGGCTCTACCACCTTAATTCTCAGATTTAAAATCAGACACTGACACCATAGAAACCAAACCACACCATATGTAAACCCTGCGGGGAGCTCGTTTTGGACATTCAAACACGATGCACACTGGTGACTGAGATGAACACAGAACTTAAAAAAATGGAACTCATTGGATCACATGATTTTTACATGAAAAGATCTTGAGAAAGGAAGGGCCATGAGGGAGATAATCCCTCTTCTCTACAAATTTCACACCTTGCAACAGATGGGAATTTGAGAACCGACACATCAGCCTGATCCCAAAACAATCCAAAAAACAAGAGTTTGAGATTCAGATGCCAATCTTCTTCTCCAGTAATCATAGCATTTGGCGGAGCTGCTGGTTTTCTTTTCGAAGGGATTGCACTTCCTTCATCAACTCATCCTGCTTTTCCAGGACAGAGTTCAGCAAGCTTGACATCTCCGTCTGCAGAATGATCCCACAAGTGTTAAGAAGTTTTAAAGCGTAGCAAACAAAAGCTCGAGTTCACCTCATCCATACCTCATGTATATGAAATTGCCTTAATAGCTCAATATGAAGGTTTCTCATGTCGTCGTGCATAGACTTTTGGACAGAAGTTAGGGTTTCTTCAAGAGTGCGTTGGACCAGCTGAAGTGTGAAAGAGGAGGTTCCTTGTTGCGCATCTGACTGAACTGGGCCTCTGTGTGGTTGCGATGTTCCACCCTGGTACAGAATTTCCATTAACTAATTGATACATTATAAGGAAACAGTACAGAATTCAGGCATAGATGCAAATAGAAGGAAAGAAATGAGCTAAAACTAAGCATTTGTTATCATACATTCATTGTTGGAAGAGTCCCCATTCCTGTGCTACTTGGCATGTCTGACCTCAACAATGAGCTACTAGTTTCAACTCCTGTTTTCTTTGCTTTTGGTGAACCTGATGCAAGAGCTGTTCCGTCACTGAAGGCAGAGGCCGTACTTATTCTCTCAGCGTAGGTTGAATATCTGCGAGGGAGAGTCAGTGATGATGATAACAGAGACTCATGAGTACCCTGGCCTGTGATGCTTTTTGTTCCAAGTGAATTGGATATGGAACTAAATCGAACATTGTCAGTAAATCCTGCAGAGGTTTCTATATTAGATGAGAGGTCTTTTGTACGCAAGTTTCCGTAGCTCAGACCAGCACTTGTAAGGGCACTCGTGCTCATCTGGCTTATAGAAGAGGATGAACTTTGTGAGCCAGAGATGGAACCAGATATGAGGCCCCCTGCTGCAAACATTCCAAAGCGTGATGGCAAAGTAACTTGCTGGCGGAGGTGGTCAAATTTATCAGAAAAATTCTCACCACCCCAAGCTTCTGGAGGAGTGGGCAAAGAATCTTCACTTTTGGAGGATGCAGGAGGAGTAGCACCAAACTGTGCCAACAAAGTTGGAGGATCATCCTGCATGTGCAAGTGAGCGATGACTAAAAGTTAGGATGCAGTCAGAAAATATAGCTAATTTTCTCAATGGAAGGAAGCAAACACAATCTCAAGGTTCCTAAGCACCAGCCAACCAAGCAGGAGGCCGAATAGCAGTAAGATGGATAACATGATACTTGTACTAAGAGAGTTAAATCTATATACTCTCATTGGGTATTAAAAAAAATGTTTCGATCTGGACCATACTGATACATCCTCTGTATGAATAAGTCTGAACCTATTTCACTTTATGGGCCATATGTTGGAAGGGTCACAGCACCAAATTATCTGTCTGCGAGTTGCTTTTAGAGAAAAATGAGATACAACAGAAAGAAAAGTTTGCATGATGGGGTAAAAAACTTTCATAATCCTTTTGGAGTACCACCTATAGAATGCAATTTAATGATCCAAGGTCCATATTGATCATGGTCCATATTACAGCATAAAGAATTGAAGCTAGTGAGTTTTTCTGATAATAGGTTATGGCCACTAACAGGTACTGAAGGAGAAGAACATGAGCTTCTAGGTTTAAATAAACAATTATGCAAGAATATTTCAGTGGACTTAAAGCAGCAGAGAACCTGTCTGTAGCTCGAATTAGATTTCCAATCAAAAATTGGATGACTGCCACTCGCTTCCTCCGTGAAAGGGAATTTTCGAATTGATGAAGGGAACAAGTGAGATGTAGGTTTCTTATCAATAGATAGATTGTCCTTCTTTGCATCATCATTATCATCCCACAGCTTATCTAGTGATGGTGTGATCGGCTGAACATCCACAAGGGGGGAAAACACTTCCATATCATCCTTGAAATTAGATGTACGAGGAGCATGTAACCTGGACAACGTTCGACCTGTCCAAAGGTGATTCTTGTGTGGTGTTTCCTCCACTGTAGACGAGGACAATGCATTTAATATTGATCCACTGCTGGTTGTTGTAAGAGAAGATGAATCAACTGATACACTGGAACGCCCAGGATTTCGAGAACCAGGCAATGATGAAGGAAGAGAAAGGCTTGATGATGTCACAGAAGGAAGTGGATCTGGCATAAGAATTGAATCTTCCCCAGCACCTCCCAAAAGGGCAGTCTCAGCAGTACAATTATTTTCATTCACAATAATAGGCTTCGATCTTTGCCAGCATAAACTTGTAACAGCCTGATAAAACCAGAAATTTAATAGCACTAACAAAGAATTTTAAATGAAGAATAAGAAGAAAAAGAGGTTTCAAGGTTGTTGGAACAGATGGAAAAGTTGTCTAGAAATAATAAAAGCACAAGGAATAAAAATACAGGGAAAATGCATATATTAAGAGTTCTGATTTAAACAAATAACTGGGTACAATGGCATACATAAAACAAGGTGGTCACTGTAGAACAAATCAAATAGGAGCCTCTCTAAATCTTATTTGGTAAACATAGGCATGTCCCGCTAACTTGTAGATTCAACTTTTGAAATGGAAGATTTTGATGAACTAGACAAGGATTCAACAGCCATAATGTAAAGACATATTTCCCAAATCTATTACTTTTCATGTCAAATTGTCCCTTCAAAATATTGTTCTACATCGTCTTCTTCTCACAGCAATTCTGCACACAAACCATCAACATCCCCCAGCCAATTGAATGGCAGTCTCTTAATATGTCCAGGGAAGAACTATAATTTCCCTAGTTGATACATTTGGACGCCGAGGTTAGAACAGAATTACACTCACTATTAAAAGTTAAAACTGAAATCCAATTGAGTTCTTAATAACTCAAATTCACATATTAAGCTACAGGAGACATTCTTGAATTTATGTACAGCTTGATAGATATCTAGAGAAGATAAATTTACACAAATAATGTAACCTATGCATCGATTTGACCCAGGCAACACACACAATCCAATATAAAAATTTAGAATCTAGTCCATATTGTAGAAGTTGGATAGCAAGAACAGAAAGACAGACAATTATGAAAATAATTGTGTCCACCCACCCCTACCCTGAAAACCAAAAATGGCAACAAAAAAAGGGAAATATGAATCCCCAATATTACTCAAAAACACAAGAGCCCACACGGAAATCTGCAGCAAGTTGCATCGAAATACATGCAAGAGAGTACATATGAGCAAGAAAATTAACATCCAATAAGATAGAAACAGAAATGTATTCTAAGGATAAGGAGTTCTAGAATGAGTATATAAGTCATCTAAGAACATAAATGATTTAGAAAAAAGAAGAATTCCACCTCAGAGTTACTATAAGCACGAAGAGCAGTGATAGGCTGCGGCTTCCCACGAACATCATAGAATACTACTCGACCATTATTTGTTCCAGCAGCTAGGATCCATCCATCATCTCTAAATGCCAACGAAGAGAAAGGTGCTTCATATGGAATGCAAAATACAGGCTTTTTAGTCCCTGAATCCAAAGTGTATAACTTTTTGTCCAGACCCACACTAGCAATAATCTGTGAGAAAGAAAAAAGTAAGATAAGGTATTGCCCTTTTTCTTTATAGGTTACAAAATTTTCTTAAAAGATTAAAGCTTCAAAGCAACACAATAAAAACGAGAAAAACATTTCCTGAACAGAAAGAAAAAAAAGAAAAGAAAAAGAAAAAGAAAAAGAAAAAAATATATATATATATATATATATATAGTGTAACTGTGTAAGACAAGACCTTGTCATTGGATGGTGAGAAGCTAACACCAGTTGTTGGTGCAGAATGTTGCTTCAACCAAGAAACCTACCAAAACAACATCAACTGCATTAATATCATCCACAATAAATATCTCTCTATCAAAAGAAATAAAATGTAGAACATAAACTCATCTTTTACAAAAATGAACATAAAATGACCAACTAGAAATACACCAAAACTATTTGTCAACATTGTGTCTTGGGGCTCTACATAGCTCATTGGCATATCCAACTCCAAGTAATGTTTAAAAATATAGCCATTCCCTTTTTCCACATTTCATGAACGAGCAGAAACAAACCTTAGGATTGCTTCTTGTCGTATCCCATAGGTGAACGGATCCATCATCACCTGCTGTCACCAAAAGATGCCTGCTAATTCGAGAATAATCAAGCACTCTCAAAACCTGGTTTCAGAAATCAACAGTCACACAATCAAGTATTTTATAACCCAGATAATCTGCCACAGGGAAAATTATGTAGGTATATACAGATCATATGCCATAAGCACCCAAGTAGGAACCAACCAAACAACCTGATCATTTGGGTCTTTCAGTTCAGTAGCCCTAGTTCCCGAAGCAAGATAATGAAGAATAAGATCCCCCCTTAGACTGATAGAAGCCAAATGTTCATCTTTGCAATTGTACATTGCACCTGTAATTGTATCCGAATGACCCTTCAGCCATTTGATACACCGCTTTCTCTGCAAATCCCAAATTCTGACAACTTGACCAGTGCCTCCAGAGCAAAGATACCTAGAACCCTTATTGCTGAAGCTGATTGCCAATATAGATTCCTAAATTGCACAAAATCCTCCAAAAAATTACAAACAAAACAACAAGCCTAATCAACTTTTACTCCTAAAAATCTAAACTTTTTGCCAGAAATCGAACCTCGATACCGTCTCCACAGTCGAGGCCGGATATCGGAACGGTTCCCAAACTCTGCCCATTTTTCCTCCACAATGTAATCTTCTTGTCGTCCCCGCCGCTTGCAACTACTAAATCTGCAGCGTTTGGAGACAGAATTGAGTAATAAGAGATTAAGAATTGTGAAATGATGAACCCTAAAATGAGTATCGTAACACTTACTGGTGTGATTCCACTTCACTGCGTTCACTTGAAAGCCCGGAGAAGGCGAGTAGCTCAATGTGCACGGATCTCGATCCGACTCCACGGAGACGTCGAAAAGCTTGACTGTGTCGCCTCCGCAGGCCGCTAAGACGGCCATCGATGGATCTGTAAAGCTTATCATCGCTGTTTCTGAGAGACCTTTTTACGGCTCGTTTTGCTCAGTAATCTGTATTATACTGGATAAAACAGAGAATCATGAAATCATCCAATAAGGAATTTCGCATTAGTGCGGAGATTATCAGGAGATGAAATCGAATGCCCTAAATAAAGAACTTGGATTGAATGCGTTAACCCTACCGGCAAGAGAGAGAGAGAGAAAAGAGACGAATTTGGACCAATTTTGAACTTCATGAGTCGATAGACAAAACGGAAATTCAAAACGAAAACATTTAAAAAATAGAAATCCAAAATCTACTACATGTTCTAATACATACTATAAATTTTTAATTATACGTATAATTAAAATTAATTTCTTTATAAAAGATATAAATATTGGTGATGCACTAGAAGGCTAGACAGTCGAATGATTTTTTTTTTTTCGTTTGAAAAAAAAAGAAGGGAAAAAATATAAAAACATAATGATGAAAAAGAATAAAAAAAAAAAGATATTGAATATAAACTAGACTTAAAAAGGAAAGAAGTGGAGGGAAGTGGACAATTTAAATTATTGTATTAATGATGTATTCTTGCTAGGTCCAGTTCAAAAACTAAACAACTTAGAAATACGAAATGTTGAATGGTTGATCAGTAAAATATGTGAATAATTCAAGTATAAAGTACTCCCTTCAGGTACAAGCAGAGAAAAAATTAGTGTTCTCTCATTAGGTATATAAGTTTTCCCATGATGAATTGTTAATCAGTAAAATATGTGCATAATACAAGTGTAAAGTACACTCGTTAGGGATAAAGCTCCAATGACAGAAGAGAACCGTGTTTTCTTCATGATGCAAAAGATTCTTTTTAAATAAGGAGTCAAACTTTTATCCCACCTGGTAATGAACATGAATTTTAAGGCTTGCCAAGTCGTTTTGGGTACTTTTTTTTTGTAATTAATTTTTAAAAATAATAACATAATTAAAAAAGATTAATTTTGGAACTTAGGCTTGAGGTACTAATTACCCTTTTATGTACATGTAATTAAATATGCATTGTCACGCTGTTGTGCTCAAGAGGCCAGTCCAAGAAAGCGGTCTTGGGCTTCCCACCTTCTAAATTTTACTAATTGGGCTCAAATGAAGACTAAAAGCCAAGTTAGCAAGAGCACCGTGGTACGTACCAAAACCGTGTGAATTGCAAGTCTCAGGTACCGGCCGGAGACACCGGAGGAGAAGCCTTAGGGCAGACCTTCTAATTTCATTTATTACCGGGCGGAAAACTGCCCGTCAGAGCATTTTATACTCGGCCGGCGAACTCTTCTTCCAAGATCTCCTCGTTGTTCGTCGTCCGATTCGACGATGGAGGCACGACACGCATCTCTTGGTCGACGAACGGTACTGATCTCATCGCCGCCGCCACCAACACCGCCGCCGCCGCTTCCTTAATTTTTTTTTTTAATGATTAATGCTTTGTTTTTTGGTTAATCTTTTTTTCCCTTTTTTTTGTGTGTGTAATTGCTAGCTGGAGGAAATCCGGCACAAGAGAGCAGCAGAAAGATTGAGCAAAGCTTCTTCGGTGTCGGATCTCCAGGCCTCGGTTCCTTCAGGTTTGTCCTTTTTTTTTTTTTCCTATCTTTTTTTAAAGAAAATAATGTTAATTTTTTAAGCATTACGTCTCGATTCTTCTATTTTTGATCTTATTGTTTGATCGGTATGGTTTTGTACAGTAGGAATGATTAAATCGGAAAGTGGAAATCGACTTACCGAGGTACGATTGCTTGTTTAGGTTTAATTTACGAATGTAATCAGTGAATCGTATTGTTGTTATTGATTTTGAAGCAAGTCAGAATGATGCATTTTTATGGAACTTTAATTTCAGGGGATAAATTCGGAAATTAGGAAATTGAATTTTGATAAATTGCGTGAAATCCTTACATATTTTGTCTGAAATCCTGAGTTTTTCATCGCATATAATTTGTTTTTGGAACTCTCTCAGATGGATGTTAATGGTTTGGTGTCTCAAATAAAAGAGCTTGAGCGTAAGAACTCGGTGTTAGAAGATGAAAACAAAAATTTAGCATGGAAGGTATGTTTTTCAGCTAAAAGATGTTTTTTGTTTAAGAGTTGGGACTGATAGAAGCTGTGGGTATTGTTTTACTTTCAGCTTCAGTTGATGGAAGCCGAGAACGATACATTGCAGAAGCATCTAAATGATCTGGTAAATGCCACTGATCCCCTCTTTATTACTACTATTTTTATTTCAAATGTCAGGCAATTGTGTGTTGCTTGCACTTGTCACAGACTCGCTGGCATACAATTGAATGGAACTTGTGATCAGATGATCTGGTGCCCTACATGGTAAATGTTAGGAGGATAGTAGCCAAATAAGGATGGCTTTCAGATTTTGTGGAAGTTGCAGGAACTTTCCTGAATGAAATTCATTAAATCATTGATTTCGTCCCCCTTACCAATTCTCTATGTCCTATTCTTGGTAGACATGGTGTATTTGGAATTTGCAAGAAGAAACTGTTGGATCAAGGGTTACATTTTCATCTTTCAAAAAATAAAAAAAAATAAAAATCTAATAGGTTAATTTTCTCATGCTTACGTGCATATAAGTCAAAATCACGCTTGCATGTGTCAGTTTTCCATATCTTTGTTCCTTGAACTTTTCAAATCGCAGGAACAAAACAGTTTGCCCTTGCTAAGAAAAGCTCTTAGGGATGCTGCAATGGAAAAAGATGCTGCAGTTACTGCACGGGTACGAACATCCCATTGTCTTGGTTATTAGTCGTTTACAATTTGTCTCACTTGCTCTTTTTGTGCTTTATCACCAAATTCTGATGTTTTAGTATAGGAGGATATGTCGGCCCAACTTCGAATGGTTAAGAAACGTTTGAAGGAGGCTGAAGAAGAACAATACAAAGTATGCGAGCTACTTCTCTCTTTTAGTTTCTAAAAGAAGGTATATAGGTTTCCTTGTTCTAATATGTTTTCCTGCAAAAGACTGAAGAACAAGCAGAAGCCATGAGAGCAGAATTAAATTCCCTACAGCAACAAGCAATGAGTGGTTATCCTTCCATGGGTAACTCACCTGATCATTTGAAAGCCTTGGAAAAGGAAATAGCTGATTTGAAATCTGAATTACAGGTCTGATTTTTTTACTGCAATTTCCTTATTGTAGTCTTGCAAGACTTCTACTTTTGTGTTTCTCATATTTTTCACAACCATAGCAAGAGTCTATGCTTAGGGAGAAGGACAGACAGAGATTAGCGGAGGAACAAGCTCGAATTTCTGCTCTTGTGGCTGAAAATCAAACGCTAGAAGAAAGGATTGCAGATTTATCAAAAAAGGCTTCAGGTAGCTTTCTTACCTCTTCTAAGCAGGGTTTGAAAATTTTCTCATTCAGCAGCAGTCTTTGAATTATTTAACTCTGATGCAATTTGGTTTTTTGTGATTCTGAAGCCCCAGAAGACACTACTGACAAGCGATTCTCAACAGTAAGTAGCCATTATCCTAAGTTTTAAATTTTTTTTGAGACATTTAATGATAGTTCTGGTCTCTCTATGATGCTTGATGACTTTGTTTTCCTGAGGAAAAATAGGATGCTCATGGTTGGGAGAGATTTGGTTTTGGGTGCCAAGTTCAATTGACACACATAGGATGCTGTCATGCTGTGGCAAGACAGGCCTAATTCAGCCTGATAAATAGTTCAATTGAGTCACACTTGCTTTTCCTGATATTTTGCAGCAAGAAAAGGAAAAACTTGAAAAACAATTGCATGATATGGCAGTCATGATTGAAAGACTGGAAAGTAGTCGCCAAAAGCTTTTGGTGGAGGTACTACTTATGCTTACTTCCGTATATTATGCATATGAAATGTATTCTTTGGGAATTAACCTCATGTTACTTTGAAATCTTGGTGGCAGATTGATTCGCAGTCTTCGGAGATAGAGAATCTTTTTGAGGAAAACTCCAACCTCTTAGCCTCATATAAAGATGCAACAGAAGTTGCACTAAGATGGGAGAACCAGGTATACCTCTAGACTTGAAGTTCTGATACCAAAATGTTGCTTGTGAGTTGTGATTGAATATATGCTTTTATTTTCATGCTAAATATAGGCTGTTTGTTATTTGTTCATGCGTTTATGTTGCCTTTATCCTTTATGGAAATTTTGCAATTTTCATCAGCTTTGTGTTTTGCTTAGAGTTATGAAGAAATTTCAATTATGTTACAAAGTATTTTGTTTGTCAAAGTGGCTCATCTGAGTTGGTGGTGTCATAATATTTCAATTATGTTCTACCTAACAAATGAAACGTGCAGGTTAATGACTGTCTTAAGAAGAATGAAGAACTTCGCAGTTTACTGGAAAAGTTTAGAACTGAGCAGGCTAATATGCTTTGTGCTAATGATGAGTTTCAATCAGGTCTTTCAGAAGATAGGAAAGATAGTGGAAACAAGTCAAGTGCCAAGGAACCTACAGCTGAAATTTTCTTGCTCAAGGTCAGTTCTGGATGAAGATAGGAAAGTTTGTTATCCTTCTTATTCTTTTAACATATTATGAAATATATATTTTCTGAGGGGAATATGAGATTGGGGTGGCAGAAATGGGCATTCTTGTCATGAGAACCTGTAGACATAGGTTTGCCCTTTCCCTCACGTTATTGTCTTGAATGTGATATGCAAAGTCTTCAACTCCCCAAACCCCCCTCCCCTCCCCCGGCAACAACCACCTTTTCATGTTTTCCCATTTAAGTAAGTTGTGTCCATAGATACTTGAATCTCTCCAGGTGTGTCTTGCAATGTCCACTGTTACTCCCTGGATTTCCAGTTTCTGACAAATTAAATGGTTCTGTCAGCCATGTGGTGAAGTTGCTATATATGGGTTACTATTTCCCTTCTTTATTGATGTCCAAGAACATAACAGAAAGAGATTTTCTCCCATTGACAATGTCCCTAGTATGAAAACAACACAGGTCAAATGATGGAACGTTTTCAGTCTTTAGAAGTGTGCCGCATATGGGATTCAGGACTCATGGTTGTATTACCAATACAAAACTATCTCATCTATTGCATTATCTTTTGTGGTAAAAACGATAATCCTGTTGGAGGAAAAAGCTGGATTAAAATGGTTGGGGTGATGAAGTTTTGCTATGTTTTTTGGATTTCTGTTATGTTATATGCCCGGTTTAGAATCACGTCCTGCTATTCGTAACAGGACCACCGTCCTGACTCCTTCCTATTGTTAGCATACTGTTTCTTGAGAACGTGAACATTTATTAATATTATTTTCTTTTAATTAGCAACTTTTATCCACTAGGCTTAAGTTTGAGTTTCTTTTCAGGGGCAACTTGCAAAAGAACAGATCAGAGCAGAGGAACTTTCTGCAGAGATTATGAAGCTTTCCGCTCAACTCCAGCACACTGTTCAAACCTACGATGGCCTTGCACGCCTGTAATATTTTCTCTAAGTTGTTTTCTTCTCTATTTTTCTATAGCTAGTTCGGTGAAACATTGTTGAATATTCACACAAGAGAACTTGGAGATTTACTCACTTCTCTGTTTTTATGTTTAATATGTGAACGTTGCAGCTACAAACCTGTACTTCGGAACATTGAGAGCAGCCTCATGAAAATGAAGCAAGATGGTTCTGTAGCCGTCCAGTGAATGCTAAGATATTGAACTGCCTCCGGCGGTTAGTTGGGTCGTGACATTCTTTTTCATATTTTGTAATTTTTACCGTCCAATTCGTTATTAGCTTTAATGTTTTCACCATTGTTAATTTGTTACAATTGTAAAGTAAAAGTTTCAATGGAGATGTTTTTTCTTTCTTAAAGATGACTTCAATAAATTGTTTGACAGCAATCTGTAAGTAGAGTGTCAGAATTCAACGCATCTGAAATGACCTCGAATCTTTCTGCCAAGTTGTGGCCACTGGTCACAAGACTAACTAAAAATTAAAACCTTTAATTATTTTTATTTTTCTTTAGAAAATCAAAGCCTCTAGCCCTTTACGGGTTTTATTATTATAATGCTGTGGTGGGATTTGATCAGATTTTATTTCTGATTTGTCTCTCTCAACGCCCAATTTTCTTTTTTTGTCGGTTTTGTTTTGTAACCCATCAGTCTAATGGGGAACAACTTTCTTTACTCCATTGGGTGATCCAGTTTGTACATTGTAGATCAGTCGTTATTTCACGTTGAATTCCAACGTTTTGACAGAGACCGGCACGCAAGTCTGTTTTTATCTTCCAAGATCCAAGAAGCAATTAATGAGTCTTCTTATGCAAAGCAAGAAAAATTAAGTACTGGGCACTGTAAAAATGCTCACTATTTCACCTCCTGGTTCACCAAAAACATTGCTGCAAGTGTGAAACCTCAAAACCAGGAAGACCAGTAGAAAGTTTTCTAATGGATTTTAGGATCTTTCTTCTCTTATTAAATCCTCATATTATTACCACCAACAACAGAGCCCAAGAACAAGTTACCACTTTTTTTGCCTTCTCCTCCATGAGAATCCAATCTCTTCCCTTCTTTCTCTTCTTCACAATTCTCATTTCCTTTCACCTTTTTTCTCTTGCATCTTCAACACCCAGAAACTCTTTACATAGAGGCTCTTCCATATCAGTTGAAGATGATTCGGACCTTCTCATCTCTCCAGACAAATCATTTTCATCTGGGTTCAACCCAGTTGGAAAAAACGCTTATTGTTTCTCAATCTGGTTCACCGACACGCTGGACAGAACCGTTGTCTGGATGGCGAACAGAGACTTCCCGGTGAACGGTCGGGGCTCGAGAATTCTGCTGCGCCGAGATGGAGCCATGGTTCTAACAGATGCAGATGGGTCAACTGTTTGGTCCACCAATACTAGCAGCACAAGAGCTGATAGAGCAGAGCTGCTCAATTCTGGGAATTTAGTTCTTAAAGACCCAGAAGGTAAAATTCTATGGGAGAGCTTTGATTCTCCTACTGATACTCTTCTCCCATCACAAACCATCACCAAGAACAAGAAGCTGGTGTCTGTGAAGGCAAAAGGGGCTTATTATTCTGGTTATTTTAGCTTCTATTTCAATAATGATAATACTTTGAGACTCATGTATGACGGGCCTGAGGTTTCTAGTCTGTATTGGCCTAATCCTGATTATAGTGTGTTTGCACTTGGTAGAACAACTTACAACAGTAGCAGAATTGGAGTTCTTGATGAAATGGGCAGGTTTTCTTCCAGTGATAAACTGGAATTTGAGGCTTCTGACATGGGTTTTGGGATTAAGAGGAGGTTAACTATGGATTACGATGGGAATCTTAGGCTATATAGCTTGAACATGTTGAGCAGATCGTGGACAGTCTCATGGGAAGCAGTGGAACAGCCTTGTCTTGTGCACGGTTTGTGTGGAAGAAACGGAATTTGTATTTACACTCCCAAGCATATGTGTTCATGTCCTCCTGGTTATGACAGAAGTGATATAAGAGATTGGAGCAGAGGTTGCAGGCCTAACTATAGCTTTACCTGTAATCAAACCCAAGAGCTAAAATTTGTGGAACTTACTCATGTAGATTTCTATGGTTTTGATCTTGATTTTAAACCACAAATATCATTAGAAGATTGCAAAACGTTATGTTTGGAAGATTGCTCGTGCCAGGCTGTAGGATACAAGACTGTCGGAGAGGGTACATGTTTCATGAAAAGTGCTCTTTTTAATGGGTACCGGTCACCGAGTTTCCCAGGAAGTGTCTATATAAAAGTGCCCAGAAAGGTTGAAACATCAGAAAGCATTGTTCTTGAAGGATTGGAGCCTACCTGCAACTCAGATGAAGTTGAGTTAGCAAGGGTTTCTTTGGATTCATTTACTGCTCGTAGATCAAGGACCAAATGGTTTTATCTTTATAGCTTTGCTGGGGCCATTGGTGTGATCGAGATTCTCTTTATTACTATGGGTTGGTGGTTTCTCTTTAGAAGAAATGGTGTGCGAATATCGGCGGAAAATGGATACCTCGCGATATCCAGTCAGTTCCGGAAGTTTGCTTATCCAGAGCTAAAGAAGGCGACTAAAAATTTCAAGGAAGAGCTCGGAAGGGGAGCCTCGGGGGCTGTTTATAAGGGAGTTTTGGAGGATAATCGTGTGGTCGCAGTGAAGAAACTAGGTGATGTGATTCAAGGAGAAGGAGAATTCTGGGCTGAAGTGAGCACTATAGGCAGAATTAACCACATGAATCTAGTAAGAATGTGGGGATTTTGTTCAGAGAAGAACCACAGACTCCTGGTTTATGAATACTTGGAACTTGGCTCACTGGACAAGCACCTGTTCTCCAATGTCAGTAGTGACAGCCGTAGACTTGCATGGAAGGAGAGATTTAAGATTGCATTAGGGGCAGCCAAGGGTCTTGCATACCTTCACCATGAATGCTTGGAGTGGGTTATCCACTGTGATGTGAAGCCGGAAAACATACTTCTGGACT
Source organism: Paratinospora sagittata (assembly GCA_035771175.1). Lineage (NCBI taxonomy): Eukaryota > Viridiplantae > Streptophyta > Magnoliopsida > Ranunculales > Menispermaceae > Paratinospora > Paratinospora sagittata. The sequence goes on along the minus strand of CM069606.1, from coordinate 5,909,520 downwards.
CGGATTTTGAACCAAAAATAGCAGATTTTGGTCTGGCAAAGCTAGCTCAGAGAGGTGGTTCTGGTTCTGAGTTCTCTCGAATCCGAGGAACAAAGGGATATTTGGCTCCAGAATGGGCCCTGAATCTTCCTATCACTGCTAAAGTAGATGTGTATAGCTTCGGTATAGTACTTTTGGAGATTGTAAAAGGCATTCGGCTTTCGAATTTGGTGGTGGAAAGCAAAGAGGAAGAGGCACCAGTGACATGGTTGGTGAAAATAGTGAAGGCAAAAATTGTGTGCAAGGAAGATTCATGGATTGATGATATTATTGATCCAAGACTCAATGGGAAATTTATCAAGAACGAGGCAATAAAAATGGTGGAGATAGGCTTATCCTGCATTGAAGAGGAAAGAAGTAAAAGACCATCCATGGATTCAGTAGTCCAAGCTCTCCTGGAAGTTGAAGAATTTGAATAGAATGCTTCAACAAAATGATGTAATTTATGCATACAAGACACCGACTTTTGTGTCTTTTACCATAGATTTTGTAATGTGAACATGGAATATGCATTATGATCAACTAGTTCCTCCCTCAAAGTAAAATTTTAATAACATATAGTCCAAGTGAAGGTAGTATATATATTCAAGACTGTAAGTTTCATTACTTCTGTTACTGCCTCGTGAAGAACAATCTATCTAAATAAAAAGTTCCATTAGTTCTTCTCACCATTCTTATATCATCTCTCTTGCTTTGACATTTTCAGCAATTCGAAAACTTATTGCAAGTACGCTCTTGTTTATCAGTAGAAGCTTATTCCAACATCTTAACCCAGGATTTTACCCTAAGCCGCTTCTGTTTATCTTTAAAATGTGACCAAGCCAATGAATTGCAAATAAATAAACGAAGAGGCACAAGGGCATCAATCCAAACCATCAGATATAGGCAGATCATTTATCAAGAGGCAATATTTAACAAAATTGCAGTAATAGGATATTGACACACAACAATATTCAATCTCATGCATACAGGAAGTTGATTAGAGATTTAAAAGCATATATTTTTTCTTTAAAAGCATATCTTTTTAGAGATTTAAAAGCATGTCATTAATAATATTTTCTTTCTTTATTTTTTCAATTTTTTTTTTTTTGTTTCTTGTTAGGACAGCACAAAAGAGCTGGAAAAATTATTAATTCCGGAATCAATATATGACTGAAGTAAAAGGGCAGCCAAACAATGCTGGAGACTATTATCAAATGATCAATAAGGGGCTATCACTTAATTTCCACAATATAATTGGACAAAGAAGAATACAAGATTTCACAGTAGAATTATTGCTATTAGAAGATGAATTTCACTTTACATTACAACTGAGAGTTAAAAACTGTACATTACCAAAAATTTCTCTCCTCCCATTGTTAAATCAGAAGGGAGAAGCTTTTGAAATATAAACAATGATTGAATATTGACTGAAGTCACCAATAGTCATCACAAGAACAAATCCCATTTCTGAAATGATGAAACCGGTTCACATCTCGAACAACAATCTCTCTGTTTGTAAACTTGGAAATGAACTTTGTGACAGAGTGGCAGTCTTGGCATAACCTGAGATTCTTGGTAATACGGATGGTTTCACCACTACTACTATTTATAAGTCCAAAAGCTACAGCCAGCTTCTCACTATGGCCTAATATGATTTGTTCTTTCTCTACCTGATCAAGCTCATAAAGTATGACCTTAGTGTTAGGAACATAACCTTTCTCCTTCATCTCCATTGAAAATTGCACTAACAAGGCATGAAGTTGTTCAATCCGCGGATTCAACTCATCAACAGACATAAATGAGTAGATCTTCCCCTTCACTTCAATCCAACTGCAACCAGGGACTTTCTGCAGTCCCCTAGATTCAAGAAGTTTCTTTACCCTATTAACCTCCTCCCACATCTTAGCCTCTGTATAGATATCAGCCAAAAGCACATAATTTCCAGCATTTGTGGGCTCAAGGTCAAAAAGCCGAACACTTGCTCTCTCTGCAAGCTCAATATTGCAGTGAATCCTACATGCACCTAGAAGTGATCCCCAAACAGTGGGTCCTGGTTCAATCCGCATGTCTTCTACGACCTTCACCGCTTCATCTAATCTACCAGCGCGACCTAGGAGATCCACTATACAAGCATAGTGCTCCACATTTGGAATAATATGGTATTCAGAGGCCATAGAGTAGAAAAATCTCTTTCCCTCATCAACAAGCCCAGCATGACTACAAGCCCCAAAAACACTCACAAAAGTTATGGCATTGGGTGACATCCCACTACATATCATCTCTTTGAAAACCTGAATTGCTTCCTTGCCAAAACCATGAACCCCATAACCCGAAATCATAGAATTCCAAGACACAATATCTCTCTTACCCATTCGATCAAAAACTCGACGCCCCATCTCTAAACTACCACACTTCGAATACATAGTCACAAGACTATTGATCACTGGCAGAATCGAGTCAAGATTCCTTCTGAGGACATAACAATGTATCAACTTCCCTTGTCCCAAAGCAGCCAGAGCCGCACAAGCTTGAAGAACACTAACCATTGTAATCGAATTGGGAATGGCGTCGGGGTTCCCCGCCATCATCTCCCAAAACAGCTGCAATGCTTCAAAGGGTCTCCCATTTTTGGCAAAACAAGCAATCATAGCACTCCAAGAAACAACATTTCTCTCAGGCATATCATCAAACACGTGTCCTGCATACGAAACAAACCCAAATCTCGCATAAAAGTCCACCAAAGTCGTCACAACATGAACATTACACTCAAACCCACGTCTTAAAACATTGGCATGAATTTCTTTCCCCTTACGGACGAGCAAAGTTGTCGACGAGGACAACGAAGAGGAAGAAGAAGAAGAAGCGACACAAGCTTTGAGAGCGTACGTGTAAGTAAACCTATCAAAGGCAATCCCACTTAAGCACATCTGACGACAAACATCCAGCGCCTCTTCACCATGACCCGCCAACGCTAGCGCTCTAATAATAGCGTTCCACACAAAGATGGTTCTGTCACGCATTTTATCAAACACATAGCGTGCATTGTCAATGGAGTCGAGTTGGGAGTACAAATTGATGAGTTTGGTGGCAAGATAGGGATCTTGATCGAACCCATTATCGATGAGATGACGATGAACCGTAAGGGCGTCGGAGAAATGCGAGCAAGAACGGATTAGAAGCTCGTAGGTGAGTTGGGTGGGGTTGGGCTCAGTAGAGAGGAGTTGAAGGGCGTGGTTGATGTTGCCTTGGTTGCACAAGGATTGGATAAAACGGTTGGTGTTGGAGCGCGGTGAAGTGCTGTGAAGAGAGTTGGATATGGATGTTTTGGAAGGAAGATTTTTTTGGTTGGAGTTTTTGGGTTGGAGACGAAGCTGCAGTGGGGAGAGAGTACCGTTGAGTGGGAACATGAGATACGGTTTCCGCTTTTTGTTTCAAATTGGAGGAAGCAGAAGCTCAAATTCGACCACCACAATGTCTGTATCGAGAACCAAGTTTCTTAGCTTGAGAAAGGAAAAGGACACTGTTAGACTGATTTTTTTACACACACACACACACACACACATATATATATATATATAATATTTTTTAAAAAAATAATTTCTTAATAATTTCTCGATCAAACTTTCCGTAGGGAATTTCATATTTTTTTCTGTAAATTAAAATATACATTAACTTGGTTTAAAGAAAAGAAAGGGTTTCATTGAACATGGGCCAAAAAAAAATAAAAGTTAAAAAAAAAGGAAGAAGAAGAGGAGGAATAAAGAAAAGATTTAATTGAACATGAACTTGAAAACTATTAACGATATCAAACCAACCCAATCAAAATCAAATCTTTGAAAAACTTATCCAACTAGACACAAGTGTGACATTGTTGAACAAATAGTCATTTTCTACATTGCTCCCGTCCCCGGTATATGTAGTAGAGCTAAGCAATTATCAGAATGCTCCTTTGGTGTCGTGAACAAAAGGTTTCATTTAGAGTACATAGAAGTTCATGGAACCTGAGACTTAAGTTACTAAATGGATTTATATGTTTCTACTTATTAATAAAAATTTAACAATACAAGAAAACAAAATATGGGCCATACTCCGAAAACCCTGCTTTAATTTAATCAATCTGGAACAAACCAACTTGACATTTTGATATCTCAATCCAGATATATGTTGAACACCATTTGCGAAGGCGCCAACGAGCAATGTTGCAACCCCTTCAACCTGTATCTTAAGAAAGACAAGACACATGCGTGGAAGCACTTCAGTCCTATAGAAACAGAGTGTGTATACACGAAAGGAACTAGTAAATTGCATCCCACATTGCTGCAGCTACATTGCACATAAAGGTTTTACCAGAGGTTCCACTAAGAGGTTGCACCAGGATCATTGATGACACCCAGGAAATCATCTTTAATGGTGCCAATGCAAAACTGCAAAGAAAAACCAAAATCTCAAATGAAAGACATAAAATTCCTCCAATTTTAGAATTTCGGTAGCCCTAATTGAAGATAAATAGAGAGAGAAAACCGATTAAGGAGGTTTGGGCACATGCAAGAAAGACCTCTAGATTTTTCAGTTAGGAAGATTGACCTGTTATCAACTGTGCTAATAATAGAAGTAGAGGAAGACCTAGAATAACATTTACAAAAATAATTAAGAAAGATATAAGTATATAACTAGTAATTTATAGAGCAGAGTAGCGAAAGCAGATTCATGTAGCCAACCTTATGGTTGGGAGAAGGTTTGGTTAAGTTGAGTTGTATATATAACTATTTGTAATTTAGATATCAATTTCGCACTTGATAGATCGGAGTAGAGAAAGTGAATTCATGTAGCCAACTCCATCTAGTTGGAAAAAGGGTTAGTTGAGTTGTATAAATTAACCATATGCAGGATAACACAGTTTCACAAGAAGCATGTTCAAATACCACAAGGGCTGTACATTAACAAGGCTCTACTTTGCCAAGAGGGGAGTTTAGAGGACTGAGTACTAAAATACAAGCCATTATAGACTAAACTAAATAATTGTGGTTCCTCAATCTATTATATTATAATTCGTAAGATTCATACTGTTATGTAAAACCCACAACAAAATTACAGACTCATACAGACAATCACAGGCAAGAACAAAATCAGCCAAAAGCAAACAAATTACTCAAGGTTTGCTCACTTACGTCCATGGGACATGAGAATTAAATTCAACTAATAGAAATCAACAGGTGCAATGCTATGCTCACTCTATTTTCAGACTCAGCCAAACACTCCAGTTTGCATGTTTTTATACAAGCTCCAGTACAAACTAAGAAACTAACCCAGACAAGATGAGGAAGGAGAAGGAGAAGAAGGAGAAGAAGACATACTCCCGAATTTACTGCTTAAGGGTCAAGATGTAGACCAAAAATTACATGCATCAGGGGGATTTTCACTCCAAAATTAAAACACAGCCATGCTAATTTGTGATAGTGGCTAAACCCTAAACTTAATTTGTGATAGTAGCTGAAGCTCAAGGTTTTAGAAGCTAAACAGATGCCCATTCACAGCGAAGTTTAAACATGACAAATTGTGGCATTTTTGGGCCACCGTCAGTTTGCAACACAAGAGAGGTGCACTACAATCGCATTTTGATAGTTATTTTTTTCCCACTTTGATCATTATAATAAACACATTTCTTTGATGGAAATAGAATAAAGAAGCGATATTGAGTTTGAAAGGCAAGAAGAAAAATAAGAGGACATACAATTTCTGTAGCATCTACACGAGTTCCAATAATCTTTAACCGCACTTCACTTTCCTTTTGGATCTTAACCTACAATCAGTGCAAATATTGATATCAACATCAAACTCACAGTTCTTATGAAAAAAAAAAAACTCACAGGAAAAAAAAGAAAGAACTATTGCAATTGAAATATTTTTTCATATCAAGACCTACCGACCCATCTGAGGTTGTATAGTTTGGCACATCTCCAGATTGGAACTCCATATCATCGGGTATTAGCTAAAAAAACACGATGATAGAAGTATTACAACAATGACAGAGAACAATTCATCAGTGCTTAGCATTAAGTGCAGGCCCAGCCCAGAGGGCGACCACCCCGACCTCCGAATATGCACTAAAATATATTATACGTTATTATTATAATGTTGATAAACTCACCACAGCTCAACACGTTTCAATTCATAATTTAAAAAGTGACTACTCCATAAATTCTCTGACTATTTATTAACTGTTTTACGTGCTATGTTTTTCAAGATTCTGACAAATATAAATTTCTTATTTCCTGGGACTTTTTTTTTTGGAAATTTTCTGGACTTCTATTTTGTTACAATATTGTAAACTAATTATTATATTTTTATAATATATTTATTATTATATAGTTTACTACAAGTTGCTTAATTTATTATCTCATAATTATATTGTATATGAATAATTTAATAGATTTTGTTAAATTATATTAATAAATTTTTAATATTAAAGTTTAAAAACAAGTTATTTAATATAAAATATTTAATATTATTTAAATTTATGGTATAAAAAGTATTTTTGAAAAAAAAACTAATGTACCTCTAAAATTTAAATCTTATTTTGGTATAGATAATATTAAAATATTTTATTTATTATTAATAACTAATTTATATGAGCCTGTGCATTCCATGGGTTTGTCATATGAGTTTGTAAACCAGTTTGTGTGTATATATATAATTTTTTATATTTATTTTTAATATCATTTTTAACTCATTTGAAAAAAAATTATTAAATCATTTTTTTATTTATTGTTCACGCCTAAAATATTATCACAATCTAAAACCTTAAAGTGAGAGAGAACTTTGATTTCGAAAAAAAAAATCTGGCGATGACAATCTCATTACTAGATTATTTATAAAACTGTCTTTGTAATGTATATTTATATTAAAAAAAAGGGTCCATTTTATGTACTTTGCCCTGACCCCAAATAGTCGGGACCGGCCCTAATTAAGTGATAGGTAATCTTTAGATTGCAAATTGTGAAAAAAAATGAATCAAATATGACCATCTTCTACTCTTTTCCGTTTAAACTACAGTAGGAAGGATGATGCCGGCCCAAATTTACCTATAATCTTTCTCAAATTTCTATTATCTTAAAAAACCCTTCTTTTATAAATTTCACCCCAAATCCCTAGTTCTCTTCTCTAACAACAAAGGTCATCCATCTCAGTTTCTATTTCTTCAAACACAAAAAGGGGAAAACTGCAGCAATAGAACTCACATGGTTTGATACAAATATCTGAACAGGTCCAGCTTCAGCGAAAAACCCCATCTGCAAGTATTACAGAAATTCCCACCATTATCAAATCAAACTCAAATAAAAAAATAAAAAATAAAAAATTTTGGAGAACATTTAACCTTATTGACCATGGAAACCACAGCTTCTAAAATCTCCCCTTTGAAAGGCCGGAAAACCACGCATTGGTACTTAACGGGGAACGTCACGAACCCTGTGCCATCCCTAATTAGCCCTTTCCCAATGCTATCCACACCCGTAATCGCCACCACAAATCCATGCCGTCCACTTCAATTTCAATAAGAAAATTGTAATAATAATAATAAACCTTTTAATCCGAGTCCATGAAATTAGGATCTAAAAGAGGGGGTGAAGAAGGGAAGAACCTGCAAGTGCCCTCGACGTCTTTCATGAGCTTAGCGACGAGCTTGTCACGCAGATGAGGGCCGAAGTGGCGAGGATGCAATTGCATGTTTCGTTCCAACTCTATGTGGAAGAACATCTTCTTCACTTGCTCTTATTCCTCTCGACTCCTCCAAGGTTTTCTTTCTTTCTTTTTTGGCTTAGCGAAAAGGGTTAAAGAGTTCGAAGCGGAGCAAAACACCTAGGTCTTTAATATTGACAGAGATCACAGCTCTGCTGGGCTTGCTCTGATCTCTGTGAACTTCTGAATAATGAGAAAGGGAGGAAAAGAAGAAACTGTGACTGCTCCGCGCGTAGTCGTCTGGATCATGAAACGGGACGTGCAATAAAAGAAACGAAAGGATCGGATCGTCGCGGACGAATCAGTTTCGAATCGCGATTATTAGGTTAAAAATAAACCTCGCTTCTTCTTCCTCTTCTTATTCTTCTTCTTTTTTTTATTCTTTTTTTTTTTTTTTCGAGTGCCGGCAGAAGTCAGAAAAAGAAAGTGGGTACTTTTAAAATATATATATATTTTTTTATCGTTGCTTTCTAAAGCCGCTAGCTGCTCTTAACTCAGGTTGGAAGAGTTTTTTTTAAATGTATTTTTACTAAAAATATTTTAAAATACTTATTTTTAACGAAAATGTGATAAAAAATATATTTTTATAAAAAGTTAAAAGAGACTAATTTTTAAAAAAAATGTTTTTTTTAAAATGTTTTTTAAAAAATATTTAAAAAAAAAGTTCTCTTGGTCATAATGTAATATAACACATTTTAAAAATTTTGAAAATACTGGCTTTAGATTTTTTTCCTTCTTTTTTTAATTTAGTGGTAATATATTGTTTTTAGTAGCTTGAATGCACAATGAACTAATTTATTTCTTAAGTTGAAGAAACAATAACTAAATAAAAAAAAAGGCGGATGAAATAGAAAGAAATTGCCGTCCCTTTTTTTCCCAAAAAATAAAAATAAAAGTTTTGCCCCACTGTCACCACTTAGAAATTAAAGTGTCAATCGCTTTGCCAACAAGTATTTCTTAGTCTTACTATAATTTTCTCTGCTTTTTATTTTCATTTCTTATCAAAAATTTTCATGTAACTAATTCTTGTTTCAATAACTTTTTATTCACTCTTTCAAAGAAAAGAAAAAAAAAATCTCTATTTACGTTTATTATTAAGATTAAAATATTTAATATCATATTGTGCTTTCTTTTTCTACTGATTAGAATTCTATAATCACATATATGATTATTGTAACCAAACAAATAGTATGTAACTCTTACAATTCTATCAAAATAAATAAGTAAAAATGTATAAAATTTAAGAAAAATAATTAGTTGATACATTTTTTGACACACAAAATTTTTGACATCAATATGTGATACGAAATATTGTATAATTTAAGGTAATTTAATTATTCTTATTTATAATATCAAAAATATATGTAAAAAAAGTATGCGCCTTGTAATATTAACTAAAATTTAATTTAATTTTCACAACTCCGTTTGGAAAGAAACTTGTACAGATGAAAAAGGCATGATTCGCACAATCGAGCTGGCCATTTTCACGACCATATTCGATGAATAGAGTCAACCGGCTACTGCAGAGAGTGAGTTTCAAATCTGACACCCCAGCTACGTTTCCGCCACGTTTGACGATGACCCAAATACCAGGTGATCTCGGCTACGCGTTAAAAATATAAAGAAAGAACAGGGTTATATCCAAACTTATTAGAACAGACCATTTTTGCTTCGTGCGTGCGTTTGCGGAACCCTACACGTACATGGGTGGCGATGCGGAAACGTTGATTCGCAAACGGCTGAATATATAAAACGCAGCCAAACACGACGATTTAAAGAAGAGAAGCAGAGACCGGACGACTCAGCTATCTTTCACTCTGCTCCTTCGCCGTTTCTCCGCATCGTTGGCATAAACTCGTAAATGCCCTCCCGAGAACTTCTGTGAATCGTGTAGACAAAACTTTTCTTTTGAATCTTTCTGACTTGATTTACAGCTTTTCTCGCTCGTTAATCTGAGTTCTGAAATCTTGAATTTCAGTGACGAAACAGCAGCAGCTGGCTCAAGAAGTCTCTCTTGAAGAGATTGGTTGCTTCTCTTAGCTTAAGAAATCTAGATTTTCATTTTTTTGGTTCCTTAATCATTCTAACGAGTTTGAAGTTCTGGATTCTTGTTTTGACTCAAATTAGTTTTAAGACGTAGCTAGCTTTGATTCGATTGCGACAGTTAGTGAACTAGGGTTTATTGTTTCTGAACAAAAAATAAAAAAAATAAAACTTATTATTAGTCGACTTTTCGAGAGTTTGGAGTGGGAGAGACGGAGATGGCTGCTTCTTCGAGCATTGGGTTAAATAAATTTAGTAACTTGTTGAGTGAGGTCGATTCGAGGAGGCTATGGAGAGGAAATCTTATGGACGAAGCTAGGGCGTTGGGATCTCCGAAGAGCCATAAGATCGAATTCAGGGGTTTTGTGAGATTAGCGGGTTTGCGAGTCTCTTGCTGTTATAAGAGAAGTAGTCATATTGTGCGGTGTCAAGAACAGAGTTTTGGGGTCAATAACGTGTTGGAGCAGCAGCAGACAGGAGTAGAATCAGGTGAACTGGCGGTCGTTGTTAAGCAAGAAGCTGGGGATGCTAGGACTTTTGAGACGAGTTCCAGTCCAGAAATTGACAGTGGTGATGGTGGTGGTGGTTCTTTTGATGGGAGTGATGGTAATGGAAAGTTCCCATCTGGAGGAGGAGGAGGTGATGGTGGTGGTGATCACGAAGGGGAAGGGGAAGAAGAAGAGGAGTTTGGGCCATTATTGAAGTTTGAGGAGGTGATGAAAGAGGCTGAAGCGAGGGGAGCTAGTCTTCCTTCAGATATGATAGAGGCTGCTAAGGCTAGTGGGATCCGCAAAGTTCTTCTTGATAGATATTTGGATTTGCAGGTGAGAGTGCGTGGTAACTGAAGAATAGTCGAACTGGCAATTTTGTTTCTGCAATTCTTTTATTTGTGTTTTTTTTTGTCTTGATTTTTCATTTTTGGAATCCGATTGTAGGGGTCGGCCTGGCCTTTAGGCTTTATGATGAGGTCGTGCTCTTTGCTCCGCAACCGAATGCTTGCTGATCCTGCTTTCCTCTTTAAAGTTGGAACGGAGGTTTGTTCTTTGTTCTTTTTTTTAATCTTTTCTTTTCCTAGTATTATGATTACTGCAAAGTGCCTTAGTTATTGTTTTGGCCTTGTGACGCTGTTAATTAACAGTGTACATGTCTATTACTTCTCACTAGTGCCTCTTTCGAAAGAATTGCTGCAGATAGAAATGTGTATTAATCCTTGTTGATATTAGAACTCAGAACTGTGTTACTAGAAAGTTCTACTGGGTTCTTCCATTCAACATACCAGTAAGACTATTTTGTGTAGATGATTCTTGCCTAAAAAAGGTGCCCGGTTGGTTGAATTCTGTTGTCTGTAAAATGTTTGTGTAATCTTCTAGGCATTGAACATTGTCTTCACTTCTTTTCTTTTTTTTCTTTTTTCTTTTTTTTCTTTTTTCTTTTTTTTTTTTTTTTTTTGTTTCGGGTACCTTTTTCACAGGCCTGATAATATTTGTCTTGGTCATAAAATCTCACACCACCTTTTGACATGTTGCAGATTGTCATTGATTCTTGTTGTGCAACCTTTGCTGAAGTCCAAAAGAGAGGAGAGGACTTTTGGGCGGAATTTGAGTTGTATGTCGCTGATCTTTTAGTTGGAGTGGTTGTTAACATTGCTTTAGTTGGTCTATTAGCACCCTACGTTCGAATTGGACAACCATCTACATCAAAAGGATTACTTGGACGTATGCAGCGTGGTTATGGAGCTCTGCCTAGCAGGTTAGTATTTCATGCCAAAAGGATTAATGTACAATTGTAAAAGCTGCCTAGCAGGTAGTCCTAGCTGGGAATTATACTCAGTTTCTTTGCATAATTTTTGTGTTTATTCTGTCACAGTCAATTATTACATGCTTGGACATATGCTCCTGTTATTCCAGTCTAAATTATAATAATTCCATCAAAACTTTCAATTATTTGAATATTTTTTTATGCAGTGTTTTTGAAGCTGAAAGGCCAGGATGTAGGTTTTCGCTACAGCATCGGATTGCTACATACTTCTATAAGGTGACATATTTACATATTTACCTTTTAACATGTTGGATACAATAAAATGTCGTGACCTTCTGGGACACAAGTCTTGAGTGACAACGCTTTTATTTCAGATGTTAGCAGTAGCTTAGTTTTGACTTACATGATACAACTATGTATTTTTTCTCTTCTTTTTCATACCTGGAAAAAATTGTTGTGTTTGAGGTTTTTTTTGCCCCCCTTTTGATGTGTAAAAATTGTAAATACCCAATTCATATATATATTGTACAGTATAATTGACTTGTGCATGATGAATCCCAGGGCGTGTTGTATGGATCAGTTGGTTTTTTCTGTGGTCTTATTGGACAAGGACTTGCAAATCTAATTATGACTGCCAAAAGGTACAGATTGCTCTCACCATGCTCTTTACTTTTTCTCTTTTAACCATTTTACTTAATTTTTTTCTTCCTTTTTATATAGTGCATTGAATATGTTGCGTAATTGAATGATTGAACCGTGTTCCTGATGGGTTTTAGTTAGCTGCTTCTTAGGGAGGGATGTGCTGGTCCCTCATCCTGCACGTATTGGGTAATTATCAGGCTTAGTGGACCCTGGGAGTGGCCCCAAAGGGGAATTATGATACATTTTACATCACAATGCAAATGGAGAACTGATGGGAGTAAAGAAAGGGGGATGTGTTGTTCCCTCTTTCCACCCATCTTGGCTATTTATCAGGTCATAGTGGAACTGTGAGTGACCTCAAGATGAAGTATGTTACATTTTTGTATAGGTCAAATGGACTCGCATTGATTTTTCATGCGGCATTGGAAATGTTCTTAAATTTTGCAGTATTGATGGTTTGGTAGGAAGTCTGGTTATCATTCGTGTAATGACCTTCTACAGAATTTAAGAGTTGGTTGCTTATCTTTTCATCATTGCCCAGATGCTACTAGTTCTATAAAACTATTAGTATTCAACATAGATTGTTGGATTGGAGGGTGGTTGACTAGCTATGTTCTGTTTCCTTTAGATAGTAGTATTGGCAGGGTATATGTGTGTGTATTCATGAACTGTAACAACCAAGGCTGAAATTTACATGTGCAATAAATCCTATTCAATTAGATAATACTCCCTTGTGAGGAAGCTGGACTTCACCATCTTTAGCTGAAGATATTACCCACCAGTAATTCAGTGAGACCAGCATACATTGAATTAGCTGCAGCTTTTTTTTTTTTTTTTTTGGGTTAGCGGGTATTGGAGACTTGTGTCTCTCCTAATCCCTCTGGAGCACGGCCACAAACACTCAAAGACGCCTTTGGCCAACAAGTGGTGAGAGGTGTTTCAAACTTGAGACCTTCAGGGTAGGGTGCACTTGCACCCAACCACTGAATGCTGCTGCTTTTAAAATCAAAATAGTTGCCAACATTGTATAAAGCCTTAATCTGCACATAGATGCAGATTTGGCCAACATTCCCTTTCTTACAAGCCATGTAGCCTTGGATATAGGGGCTTCTCTGAATGATAGAAACCCATGCTTCTTACTTTGGATTAGAAGCGTGTAGAAAACTGTGGAGTTTTCTATATGATCTATTTACTTTTTGAATGATGAGTAGATGCTCATGTTTAATCTTTTAGTATATGTATTTTGTTCAATCTTATTGGTCTCTTCAACCTCTTTAGCGTGTGTTGTTGTTATTCCCATTATAACCTTTTCATTGATCAAAATGGGAAAATATATTTGGAATCTTTGCTTCCAAACTAGGTTTAGCTGAATAGTTGAAAATGTTTCCATAAAATGAGATCCTAATTTTGTGCTTTTGGCTTGTCATGTGTATTCCAAACTGCATCTTATGCTCCACATATGCCTTTCCCTGTGTGGTAGTTTATCAAAAACACATTTGAAAAGTACTTTACTTGCCTCAAATTTTCATTTATTGCTTGAAATGGGATGATTCATGGTGGGTGTCATAGTGCTACCTTATTTAGGCTGTTTCACTAATAAAAACTAAAAGACTTTTCTCTCTAAACATGAGCTACTCTATTAACTATTACCATCATTATGACTATGGTAATCTTTCACTTGTATTTCTTGCTATTCTTCTTCTTGTTTTCTTCTAGTTTATTTAATAGAAATCAAATGACCAAATTTTTTGGCTATTCACGGGCATCTCTATTAACCAAGACTATTCTAGGGCCCACTTTCTTATTTGATTTTCTTTTTTAAGGTGTGATGTCCTAATTATGTTTTCTTTTCATATAATCAGGAGCATAAAGAAATCAGATGAAGACATACCTGTCCCACCTCTTTTGAAAAGTGCAGCTCTCTGGGGTATGTATTTCTGTTTTGACAGTGTTATTGTTAATTGATCAACTTGTTATACAATCAACTATGAATCAGGACTTGACCTAAGTTTCTGATTTGATGTTGTACCAATCTACTTGCTAGCTTTAGAGATAGGTTACTCTTAAATAGCCATTTGAAAAGAACATAGGTGAAAAAAAAAGTTGCCTTCCGTCTTGGATGATAAAGATTTCAGGAATGATACTATTATGCTTATGTTTAAATAATTAAATCAATAGTTAATGTTACTATTTTTCTTAACTAGTGTATCTTATGGTTCTTGTTGTATGTATCTAAGCCACTACAATCAGTTTTCATGCTTTTGATTTCTAATTTGGGTTACTCCTATTATCTTCAGAACATGTTTATATATAATTTCGTCTTTTAATGTTTTACTACTTGTCTAATCTTAATATTTGCTTGTTTAATTGACATATTTGACAAAAATGTAGAATTATAAAGTTAGAATTTTCATAGTATTGGATATTAGCTGTGTTCTGTATTAGCAATTTCAGATTTCTTAAATAAATAATTCATATTTATTCTGTTATAGTGAAATATAGAAGCTTTTGATCATACTATATGCTTCTTTAAAATTTCAACAGTTTCCAAGTACTCAAAGAGGTTATTCGTGCCATTACTTATTGCATGCTTCTCGTTTTAACTTTTTCTTCCCAAGTTGCTCATCAATCTATTCCACAACTAAGTTGTGTTGGTAGCATTGTAAAACATACATTTTCATAAAATAGCAGTAATTCATTGACATGACTTTTTTCATATCTTATAATATTATTAAGTTTGGTATTGGATCTGGTTTTTTTAAAGTTACATCTCGGCCGGTAGAGAAAAAGAACAGGAAAATGAAAAAGAGATTTTGTGAATTTAAACAGTAGAACTTGTATGTTTGGCCAATGGATACTTCAATAGAGATGTTGCTTAATCATATTAGGGATCAATGATTTATTGGTCAGTAGGCGGGGAGTACTTGACTCTTGGTGACAATTTTGTATGGCATTATCTGACCTTGTCCGTGCTGTAAGCAATGGTGTTCTAGTTGGATTCATTGATTGATCTACCTGGAGATTCCAGTAGTTAAATGTGGAGGCAATTAGTTTCAGTTCACCTTTTGGCATTATTTAAGCTGACTTTCTGTCATTAACTATTCAAATCAAGAGTTTCAGTCCTCATCAAATTACAGATTTTTTTTTGTTTAGTTATCAAATTGTTCCATTATCTCGCGCATCTTGTGAGAAGTTGTGCTCTTTTCAAACTTTTAATTACTTATTACTTCATTTCAACTTTCAGGTGTGTTTCTTGGTGTTTCTTCGAATACTCGTTATCAAATTATAAATGGACTGGAACAACTAGTAGAAGCATCACCAGTAGCAAAGCAGTTGCCTCCTGTTGCATTGGCATTCACTGTTGGTGTCCGATTCGCGAATAATATTTATGGTGGAATGCAGTTTGTAGATTGGGCCAGGTGGAGTGGTTGTCAGTAATGGTGGTACGTATGCATATACTTTCAGATGTATTACTTTACAAATTTAACCGCGAAATCATTTAGGAATTGTCTGTTACCTGTATTTGCAGCCTTTCCCTTATTCATGGAGAACTTGCTACATTCTGAACAATGAAGCTATAGACAGTGGAGCTTTCTGGTCAGCAAATGAAGGAAGTTGTAAAGAGATTAGTAGAAATTGTGCACTATTATGAAAATATTTATTGTTTTGTTGATTGATCATGCCATATTTATTATGGGCTTTGTGCTACTAGGACTAGTAAATTAGTATGAACATGAAAAACAAGCCAACTTCATAAACCTACTCTTAACTAGTTAGTTGGGACAGGCCTGCAGAAGCCACAAAATGGCTACTACGTAAACACTCCTTCCCTTTTACCACAGCCCACACCTGTGGCCTAATCTGCTTTAGCTTATTATCTATTTGAGCTGCATTGATTTGGGTACAAGTCAAGTTCATTTTCTACCATGTATTTAAAAAAATAAATGCTTAAAAAGTGAAATCTATTGTGGGTTAAGTACAAATTTTAGTTCTTCATCAATTCCGTGATCTTCTGAGTTAAAAACTCATAAGAAGTTTTCATCTCCTCACAAGCCAGAGGTCTTTTCTGTGCGTGCGTGCAAAACCATAATTGGGTTCAATAATGCAAATTTTGGCATAATTCTGATATATAGACAAATATATATTGCTTGATCATGTTATATATAATGATTCAAGAAAGATGATATGTAATCATTAATCTCAATTTTTGTTTCAATTGATTCTATCGAGTTAGTTGTCAAGCAGAAAAAAGGGCACTTAGGGCTATTTTTTCAAAGAGGAACCGAGGGCTACTGTAAATCTTGTTCAATAGTTTTCTACGGTTATATTTACAAAGAGTTTTTTTTTTTTTTTTTTTTTCTGGGGGGTTGGAAACGATAAAAAATTATTTTCTGAGTTTCGTTCTTGAATTGATTTTCGAGCATTAGCGTGATGGGAGTGGTAAATTAATATGTGATTCATGGTCATCAAATCGAAAAATAAAAATAAAATAAAAAAATCAGTACTCAAAGAGTGTGATTGAAAGTGTGTACGGTGGTGTACCTGTAGGCCTGTCTAATGTTTTGAGTCAGTGAGAGACTGAGAGTCGCGGCGAAATGCTCCTGCGAACGCTTAAAAGGCTATCCTCGTTGCCCTCGATGCGTCGAAATCCTCCAATTCCAGCCTTATGTGTCGTGCAAATCTGTGTCTCCTACGCCGGCCTCGTTGTAGCCGAACTTTTTATACGCTATCAGACAACTCGTGCCTTGTCGCTGTACTTTACTTTTCGGAGGTGTATTAAACATGCTACTTTTGACATTTTTACTCTCTAATTTTGACCTTAGAAACCAAGAAACGCTCATGAATTGCTATCACAATTTTATGGCGTGAAAAAGAATATATATATATATATATATATATACTCGCTCACGTACTTTAGGAGCCACTGGATGCTGCGGGGGTGGACATGGAAGCCATTTATAAGCCACCAGATTAACCAACAAGCATGTAATAGCTCATATTTATTTATTTATAAAAACAAACTTACATTTTATCCATCATGCATGGTGATCAAACTGAAAGTTTCAAACTTCCATATGACCGATGAGTGAAGCTACTTCATACATGTATATATATTATTGATTATTAGACGTTATTATTATTCGATGCCTTTCTATATGGATTTGGTGGTGGCTTCTTCATGCATGGTTACGTAGCTGAGCATGCACTTAGGGCTTGAAGTTTGAGGCTTCCTTACGGGATGCAGTGGTTGGTGGTTTCGTCATCGGTGCTGTAACTCCTGGTACTGGCTTCTTCACTTGTTCTGATACATTTAATTCATGATCCTGATCAGGTGGATTGCCATATTGCGGCGGAGGAGGCTTTCCGTACGTTGGTGGTGGCTTCCCATACTGTGGAGGTGGTTGCTGTCCTTGAGGGGGAGGATGTCCATGAGATGGTGGGCATCCATGAGGTGGTGAACAGTGCCCTCCAGTGGGTGGTGGGTGTCCATGGGGCGGTGGAGGCTTCCCTTGAGATGGTGGTGGATAGTGCCCTCCGGTGGGTGGTGGGGTACCACAAGATGGAGGAGGCTGTCCTTGTTGTGGCGGTGGCTGTGTTTGTGGTGGTGGCTGGCCATATTGCGGCGGCGGAGGCTGGGGTTGTTGCGGCGGTGGTTGTGGTGGCGGCTGTGTTTGTGGTGGTGGCTGGCCATATTGCGGCGGAGGCTGGGGTTGTTGTGGCGGTGGTTGTGGTTGCGGGTAAGATGGTGGGGGGCGGACATGATGAAGAGAAGGATCATAAGGAAAATGGGTCTCTTTCTCTTCAACTGAATCAGCAAGAGAGCCAGTAATAAAGCTTGGTGATACTAATAACAATATTGTTGCCAGTAGCATCAAGAGGAAGGAATGGGAATTAGAAAAATACATGATCTTCATTGTGACTCTTAGACAACTTATCAAGGGGAGAAGAGATAGCTATATGGAGTGGGGAAGGCAAGGCATATTGATACGTATTTATAGGGAGCTAAAGAGAGAGAGGATTAATTGCATGTACAACTACATTTACGCATTGGAGATAGAGTAAGGAAGAAGTTGGATGGATGCGGATGAAAACCCTAAAAACGGCACAAGCAAAGGGGGAAGAAGTTCCAGGTAAGGTAAGGTTTGATGTAGCGGCATGCATGTGTTCTACACTTGTCGTTCGTCTCAGCAATTCGCGTCCCAAATATGTCAAAGTTATTGGAATCAGTGAAGTGGGCCTTTTTGACTTTCAGATACGCCTGCCCTTCTCTCAAATTAAAACCGAGTTTTGGGTGAATTAATTACTCTAGAGAGTTGCTCTGTTCGCTTGTGCGTAATCCTTGCGTGTAGAATTACACAATACTATTACATGGAAGGGTACTTTCAGAGGTTGTCCGGTAATTACTCCGTTTTAAACTCAAGAAAGAATTAAAAATTCATTTGTGATTAAGATAGGGTTACCAACCAGTGTTGGTTTGCTATTGTTCGAGCCCACCCTTGTTCATTTTTATTAAAAAATATGTCTTTGCCCTCGCAAATCTTCGAATATGAAAGAATTAATTTCGTTTCAAAGGGCATGAAAACACCTGTCGAATGCCGAAAAACCGATACCCAAAAAGATTAAGATATAATTTCCTGTATTTGAAAATTTAAAAACAGAAAACAATTTGTAATTAGAAAAGGATGAAAAATAGGTTTTAAACTTTAATGCAGAATCCCTACTGGCCAGGATTGAAATTAAAGATCTAAAATAATCTAATTTCCGTAATCCAATTTTAATTAACCCAAGACCTCTAAAACAAAGATACCATGTTTAATTAAACCACAAAATCAAAAAGTTATAACCGAGATGTAGAAACCTAACAATGCATAAGTTATAACTACTATATATGATAATCAAACAAACACAAAGCATTCAAGTTTTTCGCTAGTGTTTAATTCATAGTATTATTCTCCAAGAGGTCTTCAGAGTAATGCAGGGGAGATCCACTCTTAAATTTCATGCGATGACCAACTTTGGAGTTTTCAATATCAGACTATATATTATAGCATTCATCCAATTATATATAAAACTAGCTAGAAAGCATTCATTCTCTGATCAATAATTAAAAGTTTATTTTTTATCAGTACAAAATTCAATTGTAGTAAATCATTTAAGTTCAAGAATCAGATTTATATATATAGTATTTAAGTTTTAAAAGATCTTTATAGATTTAAATATGATAAATAAAGTTACTAACTAATATTATTAATTATATCATATATATTATTGTTATTATTATTGTTAACAAGGAACATAAGAAGCGACAAATAAGGTAACAAGGAATTGCATCAATTAGACCCTTACACGCTAACAAAAACTAATCTATAATTGTAGCAACAAGAGAGTGGATATGTACATTGATTATTTTAAACATATATATTAAAAGAGTGTTTAAATGACTCGAGATATGTACTTAAATTAGGAATGCTCATGGGTCGATTCGGTTCGATTTTCATTAAAAACCAAAACTGGGCCAAACCTTGTTCAGTTCTATGTTTCAAAAATCAAAACTGAACCAATCAATCAACTAAACCAAACAAAACTTATTCGGTTTGATTTGGTTTGAGTTAATCGATTTATCTAAATTTAAAAAAATTACGAACCATATAACTAATATTAATTTACATATAAAAATATATCCTATATAAGTTAAAATTCAAAACATGATACATATTTAACATAAAAAATGTTAAAAAAATTCAACATTCTTAAGCAAAATTCTACAAATTATATATTACTCATGAGTTCGGTTTGAATCGGTTTAAATCCAGTTTTGTAATATGTAAACCACAAACTGAATGGAACCGATCAGTTTATTGAAAATGAAAACAAAAAACTGAACCAATTATTCGCTTACAAACTGAACCAATTGAACAGATTGCATTGGTTTGGTTTGATTTTTTACTTTCGCCTATTTTCCGTGAACACCCCTAACCCAAATCTATACCCCAAGCTCATGTGGTAATATACTACATTATGAGAAAAAAAAAAAAAACTCTTTACTCACCATACACTACATTAACATGATATGATTTTGAATATAATTTTTAGAACATAAAAATATTTCTCGATTAGAAAAACAATTACTTGATTGAGTTTAATCAAGAAGATTGCAAGCTACATAGATAGTCAATTACTTAATTGAATTTGTGAAATTATGAATTGAAATCAAATAATTCAATCGAAACAACGATCCATTAACAAACTTCAATTATAACTTTTATAGTTATATCTAGTTATAGCAAGATATTTTAAAATATTTCAATTTTAAGAAAAGGTTCGAAATGTTTCATATATACGAATTATATATCAAGGGAACATGAGTTGAATTTTATATTCAACTTAATAGATTTAAATCGAATTGGGTTTACGGGTCCTTCGACTATAGTTTTAATTAATTCCATTTTGAGACCTTAAAAATAGACAAAATTCTTTTACTTACAAAATCCAGAAAATAAAAAAAAACAAAAAAAAACTGAAGGTTCTTAAAATTCGATCATGTTCAACAACAACCTCTTATTACTATATATATTTACAAATTAAATCAATAACAGTTCTGAAGAAACTCTTCATTTCTTGACCACATTAATGATTATATGATCTTTCTCATGTGACTGTAGCTGTTCGTACACAATAATTTAAGTTTATAATATAACAAAATTATTTCTCTCTCCATTTTCTTTCAAATTAGATCAAACGGCTATGAATCTCTGAATCTCTGAATCTTAATTTTATTTTATTTTATATGATCCGCTTGCTTGAAATAAATAAATAGAAATTAAAGCCTAGAACAAGAGCAAACTAGGAAGCGCGCACAACGTTCGGTACGCGCCTGAGCATGACATCGAGCCACGTGGAGATCCCAATTTGAATCGGTGATCCACGTGGCAATTTGGAGGCAATTTTCTATCAATGCGTTGTTACGTCTGTCCGTAACAAGAGGAAAAGTCCTCGAGATGGAGAAATCTTGTGGGCTGAGATGAATTAGAGATAGAGCCCTTTGTGGGCTCAAGGATGGCTGGTTCTGTTCGGCCCATCAAAGCTAACACGTAGAAAATGATTGGAAGATTGATTTGTTGTCGAGCCTTTTTGAAGGCTAAGAGCATTTTCAATGTCTTAATGAATTATAAAAAAATTAAATATCAAATAAGACAAATATATATTAAGTTAAAATATATTTCTTTAATGAAATTATCATCATTCACTATCAAACTGAGGTGACAAAAAAAAATAGAAGTTGTCAATATGATAGCCTATTTTCAGAGGGTCTGTTAGATAATTATTTATTGTTGACTCAGCAAATATTTAAAATTCAAATAGAAACCTCTATTAAGTATTTTAAATTCATTTTCAATATTTATTGCTGACTTATTAAAATGTGTATTTTAAATGGAAGCATTGAAAACTATTTTTTAACTTAATTGTTTATCAAGTAATATTTTATGTCATATAGGATAGGATGCAAATCCCTTGACATTAATGACATGACGTTTTTCTTTTAAACACAATCCATAAGTGCATTGGAGATGCTCTAAGGTATGTTTTTCAATGGAGAAGATAACCGCGTGGCAATTTTTGATTTGATGATCTGAAAATCTAAAGAAAAAAAAAAGAAAAAAAAAGAAATCTATAGGTACACCAATTGTGGTGCTTTTTAATGAAGAAACTAGACCCAATTTTTAGTTTGATGATTGAAAAATCTAAAGAAAAATAGCAATTAAAAAAATTTAGAGTACATTAATTGAAATTCAAGATAGAAACTCAAAACTTCACATCCATTCATTTGCTATACATGTATTGAGCATTTCTCCTATAATCAAACATGTTTAGAGAAATAAGTGTCTATCTTGAGTTTCAAATAATGTAACCCTTACATCACTCAATAAAAAAAAATATTTAATTCAATTAAGCTTTTTCTAATTGCATGTTTATTATATGAATCTACTTCTTCCATTCTATTATATCAAGCCCTACATGAAAAAAAAATTATAATATAAATTCGTTAAAAAAGCACACACAAACATATATAAAAGAGAAAACAAACCAAAATTTGTTGAGTTTCATTAAATTTGATGAAACAAAATTATTAATGTAAACTGGTGGGGAGAGGAACGCGCCACCACCACGAGTCGACCCGTTTCTTCTCATCTTCGAGTTTGCAAATTTCGAACTCGGTTGCCTTTAAAAGCCACCCCCACGCCACAACACTCTTGTCCCATTGCGCCCACTCTTTCTCACTGCTTCCAAACTCGAAACTATTCTCTCCTTTCATCAAGAAACTCATTCAAATCCAAAACCATGACCAAAATCGACTCTCTCCGTCGATTCCTCCTCCCTTGCCTCTCTCCCACCTCCTCCACCAACATGATAGCCCCCGCCACCACCTCCAATGCCAAGGCGGCCACGACGACCACCAAGAAACGCTTAAGCGCCTCTTTGCGAGACGATTACCCAACACAGTATCATCAAGAAGATCACTACTCCTCAACCACAACAGAAGAAAGCGTCAAGAACTACCACTCCTCGTCTTCGATCTCCGTCCCGCCGCGCTCGTCCAAATCAATGGTGATCGGAACTTTCTTCGGTCACCGCCGCGGCCACCTCTGCTTCTCCATCCAACACGACCGTCTCAACCCGAAGCCCCCTCTCCTCCTCCAACTCTCCATTCCGACGTACCTTCTCGTCAAAGAAATGCAGACCGGACTCGTCCGAATAGTCCTCGAATGCGATGGCGGCAGCATCGTCCGTTCTTGTCCGTTGCACTCGATTCCCATGTGGACAATGTGCGTTAATGGCCGGAAAGTCGGGTTCGCCGCGAGACGAAAGGCGAACCAGAAGGACAGGCTTATCTTGAAGACTATGCAGTCGACGACGGTCGGAGCTGGCATGATTCCAGCAGGAATAATGGCTGGTTCTTATAGTAATAATAATAATAATTGTGATGATCATGAAGAAGATCAAGAACAAGGTGGTCGTGATGACGATGATGATAAAGGAGAGCTGATTTACATGAGAGCGAATTACGAGCGAGTTATAGGAAATGCTGACTCGGAGTCGTTTCATCTTATAAACCCAGATGCTTGCCCTGGTCAAGAACTCAGCATTTTCTTGTTGCGGTACCCGTGACGTACGTACGTGATTTCTTGATCATTCCATGGAGGAGCTGGCTTTTTTTTATATATAATGGTGGAAGAATCTTAATTCTCTTCATCATCACTTTATTGAATATGTGGTAATTTTTTGCTTGCTTGATCAATGCAAGATTAATTTGAATTAATTCTTGGAATATTGTGGGTTTGATGGGAAGTTGGTCACTCAATTGTACTATGGTGGGTTTTGGGCAGGAGTTTTTGTGTTGTTGATTCTATATATGTTTCATGTTTCAAAAATAAAAAGAAATAATACAAGTGCAGCAGCAGCTGGTTGGTGATGATAATATATATTATATTTATGTGTATATTAGCTTTCTGTCCCCTCTGGGCTTTTAAGATATTTTTGGCACAAATGAGAATAGGTTAATTACTATACTATTCTTTAAACTTAGATGTACATGTGATAGAATATTTACTATGAATTTGTAATTTTACATATTAATTGTTTTCAAAAGTAGAATGAGACCCATAAGGTCAAATTTCAACATTTTTAATTTATACCATACTGGAGTATATAACTAATTAATTATATCAAAGGAAAATATCTTAGCATTAGTAGAAACACAATAACATAAATATCTAACGTGGACATACATCAATCTTGTTTCAACCAAGATTATTATAAAATAATGTCCAGAGTAATATATATTTTATAATAGTTGTGATCAGTATAAGATAGTTGTGATCCTAACGTTGTTTTTAAAAGAAAATATCTATATGCCAACCCAATAGCTTCGAATAACTAAAGAGTTGCATCTACGAACTCACCCACTCACATGCTTTTTCAATTTTGGGATGACTCATATAGGAATAGAGAATCTTATACTTCCTCTTCATGTGAATTTTAGGGATTGATTTGAGAGGAAGTGGTTTTGTTACAAGTTTCATTTATTATCAATTAATTAAATTTTACAGTTTTGTTAATTTAACAATATATTGATGGATTTTAAGGGTAAAATGACTTTTCTTATCTGAAAATGAGAGTAAAAGTATAAAAAGGTAAAAGAAAAATTGTATAAGAAGGGCAAAATGGAGAAATATTAATTGAAGAAAGATGTAAAAGTAAATGAGGTTTATACATTAAGAACCTGGGAATGGTTAAATACATTGATTGTATCATATTGCCTATAAGCTTATAAAATAATTATAATATAATCTATAAAGATAATATTGAAAGAATGACGAGAGAGATCGATCGAGGGCATTATAATGAGTGTTAATTAAGTATTAATAACTTGACACATTTGAAAAGTCTCAATAGTCAAAATGTTTAATCATATAGTTCTAGGCTTCTTTAATTAATTAATAACCTTTTGAAAAATCTTATTAGAGATCTAATTGAGATTTGGGGGCCGGGGTTGGTTCAATTCCTTCTTATTTTCTTAATCCTAATCAATTAGCACAAGTGTTCTTTAATGATAGTATCTTCTAATTAAACACATTAAATTATATTATTGTTAATTTAAGTAATTAAGCATTTGGTGTTAATTCGAAGGTACCTTCCCCGTAGAGTACAGCTATCGCGTGAGCTAATGGGTCGCCCAGCCAACCGGCAAATGCTCACTGCTCACTGCTCATTGCTCACTCGTACCTAAGTCGATCACAACCACCGGCGATCAAGTCTTTGGGACAAATTTTCTAATAGTATTTTAGGTAATATTTTAATAATTAATATTTTCCTTTTTAAAGAAATACAATGTCATATAAACGCAACATGTCTATATTCATTGTATCATATGTATTAGCTAGCATACCATTACCGGTTTTGATACCACTTTTTTTTTTTTGTTTACTAGTTTTCCGACACTCAAAAAATGTCATATTTTTCTTTGGGCGAAACTAGTTCTCTCGGACTCAGGAATTACAGAGTTTGGATTAGCCCTCCCACCAGAGATAGAATAAATGGAGGCTCGTCCAGGATTGAACTAATACCACTTATTTAATAGATTCTCAACTAATATTAATATTATTGCAAACTAGGCCACTTTTGGTTCCTGTAAAGATTTACTATAAAAAATTTAAAGAGTAATGCTATATCTATATTTACAATGGACGTTAACGTTATTTTTTGACGTTAACACCGAACTTCTCCAAATGTTCGAATGCTGCGCAATACAAACACAGTACATATTGCAAGGAAGCTGGTTGCCAATTTGGCACCCACCGTACATAAAATATTTTTTAAATTTAAATACTAATAAGAGTTAAATTTTAAGTTATATTTGGTGCCATGAACTTCCATGAGTCACGGTTCATGCCTAGCTTCCCAAGAAGACCGACTGATTATGGTTGATGGGGCGGGATCTGTGGAGCAATGGGCTCAGCTTTGGGTTCTAACCAGGCAGGCTTTATTGATAAAACCAAACTAGTCTTCCAATCTTCTTTCCCACCCAGAAAATGAAAGAGTCAAAAATATCTGTGCCACTTGGATTTGCAGCCGTTGGGTACATTCTTCCAACAATCAACTTTGCATGACTTCTCATTTCAGTCACTTCAATCACCCATATTGAACATTTGTAATCCTCAAAAAACCTTAGCACCCATAAATTATATACAATTCCAAAGAGCAAAAAAAAGCCAACCAGAAAATAAAGAAATATCTGCATTTCCTGCTTCATTAATTCTCCACCACCAGTTACCTTCTCTGTTCTCATACAATTTGCTCATATTCTACCTTGAACACATAGTAGCCGATTCATCTTGGGTTGATTTAATTACCAGTTTTTCTGAAGAAGATGTTGGAGGGAAAGGCAGTAGTGCGTGAATCAGACATGCCAGAGGCAATGCAGAGTCATGTATTGGAGTTAGCTTACCAAGCACTTGATCTCCATGAAGTCTCAGACTGCAAATCCATTGCTCAACACATCAAACAGGTTTTTAATTCCCAGCTTCTTTCCTTTCTCAATCTTCTTTGTAATAGAAAACCCATTTTATAAATTCATCATTTTCTATTTACATATCAACATATCAAATTAGTAGTACTATAGGTAGCTATATTGTATGATGCATATGTAATATTATAAGTTTTTATGTAAGCATGTCTTGGAATTGCAGAAATTTGATGAGGCCTATGGACTTTCATGGAATTGTGTAGTTGGTGTTGATTTTGGTTCTTGCATTACACATCTTTCTGGAAGTTTCATCTTCTTCCATGTGGAGATGATGGAGTTTCTGGTCTTCAAGGATGGAACAGATACTGAGAGTGAAATCAAGGATGAGGCAATTGGTGTGCTGCTTAAAGGAGAAAATAATAAGAGCATGTAAGGTGTTCCCTAGATATATCTTATTTATCTAAATTATATATCCTAATTGCAACTTATACAGCTTGGTGTCACAGTATATATTTGACATTTCAAGAATGTAGTGTATAGAAACAATTGAATATATATATATATATATATACATGATTTTTTGAATTCAAAAGGGCTTATTGGGTCTAAATATTCATTCTAGTTTTGATCAGATGAACGAAATTGTCGACATGGAGCTCAAGGGTACTGAGTCAATAACCCCAACATATAGTATCTTATCAATAAATACTGACATGATCAATTATACAAATCCCTTTTTTTACCTACTCTTATCATGTCATTGCATACGCTTTCCCATCTAGCTTTGTCTACAACTCATATATATATATGTTAATATATATTTATCTATTTTAAGATCCTTTCAGAGTGCACATATAAAATAAGACAAGAAGTAATAAAACTATAATGCTAGAACATGGTAAAGCAAATTCATCAAAGTGTAGTTACGTGCATGTGAGATATTCTACATGTTTGAATCATCTGTTGAAAAGCAACAAGTACTAAGTTACGCATGGAAAATAAAAACAGTAAAGTTGCATGTATATATATATCTGTTCTGTTCACCTGTGGAAGATGTGAGCATCCCGAATCGATTAGGAAGAGATAACCTGCATCGCGAGGACTGGATTAAAATCCTGTTGATACAAACCTCAGGATGCAGATTATCCATTCCTAACCCAAAAGAACACTTCAATACAAAACAATACACAAAAAGAAGAAGAAGAAGAAGAAGATAATATGAAGAGTGAAGTAGTACTGATAAATTTGCGAAAATTTATTTGTGTTTCCTCTAGTCATGACTCATGAGGGCATAGTCTTCCAATATTTGTGTTTCCTCTAGTCATGATTCATGAGGGCATAGTCTTCCAAGTTGAGGTTGGTGTGATATAAAGAGGTGCTTAAAGTATCAAAAGCCAAGATAAGATGATACTAATAACACACAGATTCCGTTTCTATTCTGTTCTTTAGCAATCAATGATGGGTGTGCTGAGATCATCTCTTAGACAATGATGCATCACCTTACTAAATATAATCACTAATAATTAATAGAGTAAATTAATTCAGATGCGTCGATGATGACTAAGAAATACTAAATTTACAACTTGCTGCTTGCATAATTCAGAGAATTTAACACATCATTACTGTGCTTGAAGCTCTCTTATCACCATGGAATTGAATTTTTTTTGCTTTGCTATCTGTGTATTCTAGATAGATTCTCTTGTTTTCTCTTTAATGATGAGACTAAATGGAGACATATTTTACTTGTGCCAACTACCAAGTTTGATGGTGATCACCTTCAGCTCATCAATATATATTCTATTCAGCTCACCAAACATATCTCACCTACCACCCTGAATTTTTATTAACAAAAATCTTTCATTCTATTTAGCAGCACATAAATTACTAGCAGCGAGATAGTAGCTCCCTGATTGATCCTAATTTCTATTGGATCTGTTAATTCTGGTTTGCAGTCAGTGGAATTCAAAGATACTAACTTCCCCATTTGTTCCTCCTCTGTTCTCACCTCTGCAGTAAAATGCAAGTCATGAAATCAGCTAATATGATGTTTACACAGGACAAAACTTGAAACTCAAGCTATGTATCTCAAGCTAACATAGTTTTTTCTTCTTCTTTTCAAATAACAAGTTAAAAATGCTAATATTTAACGAAACTATGACACAAAATATTTACTAATCCTGCATTGAGACTTTTTTTTTTTGATAACGGAAGGTATCCGGTCCCGACTAATCCCTTAAGCCCCCGAGCGGGAGATACCCTGAGTGGCCAAGTGAAGAGTTGAACTCGTGACCTCGTTTCCTAAGACGAGCGCCCGAGCCACTTAACCAATCGAAACATTGGTCATCCTTGATTGAAACTTGACTATACAGTCAAGTGAGTTTAGTTTTTATATTTGACATGGTTGAGTAATCCTTTCTGATCTTATATTCCTGAGTTTTTTTAACAGCAAATAAAAAGGTGTAGCATATTCCTGTAAAGGGTATCTACTTGAGAAATGTGTGTAGGACGGATTTCACTCACTTGACTACCTTCAATACTAGTAAGAAAAAGACTTCACCTGATAAGTTGTGAGAAGACGCGGGTTCGATTCCGTTATCCTCTCACGTGAAATAATGTAATAGGAGGGCCGGCCAACGAACACTATTTCCCCAGTTTTCGAAAGGTGGTATTCAAAGTCGGAATTTCGCAGGGCAAATCGAGTCTACTACACTCTTTCTTGGCTTGTGTAGTATATTATATTATGGGTCAGTCCGAAGGGCTCCATATAGTTTTATTTTGGGGCTTAAGGTTGTGATATGAGATTATTATTTTAGTCCCCATGTACTCATTAATATCTCTAAATTTGCACTGAAATAACTATTTATTTATCAAACTTTTCAATGTTTGATTGTACACAAAAAAGAAAGTTGCCCTTCATTCATATAATCAAATAAACCTAAAGACGAAGACTCGTTGTTACATATGCATATGTTAGGTACAATATAAACACTAATCATATGTTATATATGTGCAAACTATATATAAATATATTAAACATTTAAACCTCTTTATAGTAATACTTTATAAATAAATAACTTCTACATAATCATAAAAAATTTTGATCCTAACTTAGACCAATTATAAATAGAAATAATTTTTACATTGTAATAAATTATAATTTTTTTAAGTCTCATCTTAAAGAAATTTACCTTTTCATAGTAATAATTAACTATATATATATGTATAATTTTTTTAGGCCCCATTTTAAAAAAAATTTACTCTACATAATTAGACTTTTAAGATAACTTTTTATACTTTTGTGGATAGAATAATATTTTTTCAAAACATTTATTTAATTACTTCAATAGTTGATGATTAAAATAAAAATACTAAGTAAAATGTGTCCAACAAGGTGGGGTTTTAAAACAGGAGGACAGTGGCCACAAATCATGACAAGGGTTATAACAAGGGTCATATAAGCCCAATATGAATTAAAATATTGAATTGACATTTAACAGATCTCGTCGAAGAATCGGACGGTTGCAAAACGCTGAGTGGTCGTGAACGTTAATTCAGGTTAAGCGGGAGGGCAATTAAGGAAGCGAGGTGGGGGGAGGGAAGAAGAACAGACATTCGAAAGAAAAACAAATAGATGGAGAAGGAAGCTACGCGCGTGCCTGGTTGTCCCGCAGCGCAGATTCTGTGGTTCTCTCAATCGTTCAATTTCATCGCCTTTTGATGTTGTTCCTACTCATCAGATTCTCTGATACCCTCTCCTTTTCTCTGTAATTCTCTCTCAATTTTATTCTCTCCATTTCTTTCTTTTTTCACTTTTCATGATGCCTTTGCTCAAACTTACTTGTCCATTCCAATTTCTCCAATTCCTTTCATCAACTTCTTCTTCTTCTTTTTTGCTTTTCATTTTGAGTACCCTTTTCACACTGGTGATAGCTGATAACGTTATTGATCTTCATGCGTTATGGGTTCTTCAGAAATCAGACATATCTCTAAGCAGTGCACCTCTGGTTCGTTCCTTCCTTCACTTCTTTTCTCTGTTCTTGTTTTTTTTTTTTTTTTTTTTTGTCTTAATTGTATGAATTTTGTGACTTTGATTTTTGATGAAATTCGATGGGTTGCTTTGCTTGTTTGTGGAGTTCTATCTTTTTGGTTTTATTTGTGAAAACTGTTTGGTTTGGTTTGATGTATTTGGTAATGAAAATTAATAATTATAACATCTCATGTGGTGGTTTATTTATTTATTTTTTCTTGGGAATTCAGGGCACTCTGCAGTTGCTTCATCCTCAGGTGAGAAAAATTCTTGTTTTATGGGATGGCTTGATACGATCTTCAAGAGGGATACAAGTGGTAGTGGAACAAGGAATAGAAGGCGTCCACAGCTTCTCAGGGAGGAAAGCATGACTGGCCGTGCACCTCGTCGAGCTGTCGTAAGTTTCTTATTGCTATATATATATATGTATATGTTTTTTTTATCTTGGTTTCGTTTTATAAGTTTCTTATTGTTGTATATGTATGTAGTTGCATATGAGATAATATCAAGTTTTTGCCAGTACTTAAAAAATATGTGGTTTTTTATTTGGTGAATAGAGCTCTTGATTTATAGACTTCTGTTTTTGAAAATTGAGTTATAAAACTGAAACCAGAGTTGTCAAGCATGGAATTAGTTTCATTTACTCATTCCCCCCCTTGCTATTTACTCCCTTTACATATGAATATCTATAAAAAATTATTTACTAATGACTATTAAAATTTTAAATAAAAATGGGACTTTCTAGCTTGGTTTTGTATGGTTGTTTGTGCTTCTTCTTGAGGGATTGACTAGCTTAAACTGCTTTTTAGGACTGTTGCATGACTAAGCTTTGTACATTCAGGACGACCAAACAAGAGCTGAAAACGAGGAATTGGACCGTGCAGTTGCAGTTTCTCTGCGAGAAGATTTAAGGAAACCAAATGGCAAGTATTCAATGACTAATAGGATCTAAAGGAGATAAACCATGGTACTTGTGGGAAATGCTGTCATGTTACCTGGATGTTCCCAGCTTCTTGATGTCATGTAGGACCAATCATTTCCACTTTCTCAGTGGATTTTTGCCAATATTTTGGTGTGCTCCAATTGTTAGGTTCAAACTTTGTAGAGTTGAATGACAGAATCCATATAAATGATCACAAATAGTTGTTATAAGGCTTAATGTAGATGATATTTGGTTTGTCAATGCACCGAATATCTGCCTGGTAGATACTTTCTTGCTGTTTGACTGGAACATTTTATGTTATAAATCATCAGGAGCAGTAGTTAAGAAGAAAAAAAAAAGATGCTGGGGGTTTCTTGACCTTGATTTGAAAGTTCTCTCCTAATGCATAATAATCATCAAACAGTCTGATTTCTACCAAAGGACCAAGGGCCTTATAAATAGACCGCTAAATATTGCAGTCTTTGGGTCATGACAGTATTTCCATTTGTGACCTCTATCTCACTAAGGGTTTTTTTTTTTTTTCCTTTTTTATGCTCAAAGATTCATGTAATAATGCATACATACCAATTATAACATATTCGTGGATTGATGGAATCTGCAGGATTCAGAAGGCCAACAGATAGTGACAAAGATCTTGCTCGAGCACTTCAAGACTACTGGAATTCACCTTCATATTCACCTTATGGTCACACACATATTTTTCCTGGAGAATCCAGGTAACCTTCCATACTCCTCTTTGAGTTTCATTTTATTTTGATCATATTAAGAAATCGTGAAGAGTTGATTTAAAACTTGGTCAGTTGACTCAGCAATTTGGATCATATTTTTGGGCCATCGAATCAAATATTGGACATTTTGTTAGAGTTATTGAATTAAATTTGTGTATCTTACCTTCTGAACTTGATGGTCATTAGACTAGCCATTTCTGAGTCTTACTGAGTTGAATACTTGATGTAAGAATTGGCTTAAATATGAGTTTTACTGACCCAAGATCCCTGAGCTTCTTAGTGATGCATGAGTTGACTCCCCAAAATTAAGCTCTTATAGTCTGGTGAATTGGCTCATTCATGAATATTGCACTTCTATTTCCAATTGATCGAATGATTGTATGTTTGCATATACCTGGCAGATATTGTGCGGGCTGCAAGAATCTTATAGACCATGGAAATTATTTAGCATGTATGGCAACTTTTTGGCACCCAGATTGCTTTTGCTGTCATGCTTGTGCTTTGCCAATCACAGAGAATGAGGTGTCTAATTTTTAATTTTTTTCGATATTCTGTCCGTCTTCTTGAGACTTTGAACTAAATCTATGGAGCAGGGGGATACTTCATGTTAAAATAGTTTGTTCTGAATCATTATTTGTTCAACTCTGATTTGTTTCCCTTGAATCAAGTTTTCTTTGTCAGGGAAGAACCCGTACCACAACACCTGTTTCAAAGAGTTGCATCATCCCAAATGTGAAGTCTGCCATCAATTTGTAAGAAAACGCGAAGCATCTTTGAACACCCCTCTTCCCCCTACTGCAATCGGTTATTTGTTGTATGAAATTATCAGATTTTGAATCTCTTCTCCAAGGTCTTATATGTAGTTGCATTGCTTCAACTGGGCTCCGATTATCTAAACTTTAAAAGCCAACATGGTGCCTAGTTAATTTTTTATAAGAACTGAATTTCTTTGGTATATCATACATACTATCAATTAGCATTCCATAAGCAGAAAAGGATTATGTTATCTCTAACTATATACTGCTTGCAAAATTCAAAGAAGATCAATTTGTAGAAGGCCTGCACCACTTGTTGCAAGTTTAATAATTTCTTTTAGGACCAAAAACTGCTAATTCGTTTAGAGCTATTGAACTTGCCAAACCAGAAACTAGAGTTTTTTTTTTTCTTTTTATTAATAACCAGAAACTAGAGTTGTATGCATTATATTGACAGAAAGCAACCCTCTTTTACTATGAGTTGAAGCACCTAATTTGTGAAAATTCTCATTAATGTCTGTTCTTATAATTATGCATTTTTCCAGATTCCGATGAATGGGGCTGGTCTAATAGAATATAGATTTCACCCATTTTGGGGCCGAAAGTATTGTCCCTCACATGAACACGATGGCACAGCTCGTTGCTGCAGTTGTGAAAGACTTGAGGTATGATTAAACTTATAAGACACGAATTAAGTTGTTTCAGTTAACTTTTCTTATTATTCAAAATATTAGAAAACAACAAATTTCCATGGAGATCTTTATTACCTATTGGCGTAATATGTTTTCTTGTACTCGTTTCTTTTTATGCTGATAGTCACGGACTGCAAGATATGTTTCTCTTGGAGATGGACGGTGTCTATGCTTAGAGTGCTGTGAATCTGCTGTTATGGACACTGGTGAATGCCAACCGCTTTATCACGCCATCAGGGACTTCTATGAGGGAATGAACATGAGACTTGAGCAACAGATTCCCCTTCTTCTTGTTGAACGACAAGGGCTTAATGAAGCTATTGAAGGGGAGAAAAATGTGACTAGATATTCCCTCTTATAAATTTCTTTTTGTGTTTCTTTTATTTTATTTGTGGAAGTTCCATATTGATTCAGATTCACTTCTTGTTTCCAGGGTCATCATCACATGCCTGAGACTAGGGGTTTATGTCTGTCTGAAGAGCAGACTATTACTAGTGTAAGATCAGACATTTATTCCAAGCATTCTCTTTATCCATTACAATTTACTTGATCTTCATGACTAACGTATCATTGATTTATTATTTCTGTTATGATAAATATAGATCTTTAGAAGGCCAAGATTTGGAGGAAACCGACTTATTGGAATGAGAACACATCAACAGAAGCTGACTCGAAAATGCGATGTTACCGCTATTCTTGTCTTGTATGGCCTCCCAAGGTAAAAGTCTAGTAATATACAGAAAGAAGCATTTGATTTTGAACTGTGCGCTGTTTCTTCCCTTAACTGAAGCCATCACAATCGCATGGTACTTCAATTGCATAAATCTAGTGGTTTGTTGATGAATGCAGATTATTGACAGGTTCTATTCTTGCTCATGAATTGATGCATGCATTGTTACGTCTCAGAGGTACTATTACTCATTTACATATACACTAATCCTAGAAGCAATTTTCTTTTTGGAACATCAATTTCTCATTAACTTTCTTTATTACTGATATAGGCTACCGCAATCTAAGCCCGACGGTGGAGGAAGGTATATGTCAGGTGCTATCTCACATGTGGCTCGAATCAGAAGTCCTGCCCAGATTACCAAGTGTGCCATCTACATCAAGAGCTTCACCATCATCATCATCATCATTGCCATCATCATCATCATCTAAAAAGGGTGGAATTTCTGAACGTGAAAAGAAGTTAGGAGAGTTCTTCATGCATCAGATTGCTAATGACACCTCAACAGCCTACGGAGAAGGATTCAAAATAGCCATTAATGCCACCAACAAATATGGATTACGTAGAACTTTGGACCATATTCATCTAACCGGGGCCTGCCCTTCATGATCTCATATACAACTCGTGATCATCAGACAAAACTCTGTCTAATATGTTGTGTTATAAATATGTTGTGCTGAATTTAGCTGATTGCTTATGCTTGATTAGCTGCTTCTTGCTTTTTCTCCTGGATTTTGTTAAGTAAACAGGGTTCAGCTGCCCAATAATGTGCATATTTACAGTCGTGCATTCAAAATTTATATAAGACATTTACCCTTATTTTTAAAACTTTGAAGATGACTCAATATGTATATTGTTTTTCTTCTTCATATTGACTGAAGTCCCTTTGGAGCAAGAGCATCTAGGAAAGCTTTCAAATGACTAGAATGATCAACTTGCACGAGGGCAAGCATCTCGAATACACACAATTATGTTTATACAATCATGCAACAAATTGCAATTATAAATTAATGGGGAAAAAAAATCTATCACCACCTGCCGGCCATTAAGAGAGATATAAGGAAGGTACAATTTGATTGTCACATCGAAGAATCAACATCTCTTTCATCAGTGCTAATAATACAACCATAATAATAATAGTATCGCCCCTTCTTTTTAACCTCGCAGCATTTTTCAAATGAGTAGAAAGAGGATCTCCACGAGAGCTTGAGATGATAAATTCAGCATCCTGGTGCTCCAATGATCAGAAGGGAAAATACCACAAAATAAGAACATGAAAAAAGAGGAACGGGGTGGGGAGGGCAGAGATGTACAACATTAGCCTGAAAAAACACTGATGTGAACAAAATAATCATATTAATCAATACTATGATCTCTGACATGTGCAACAGGTTGGTTACATCAATGTAATTCAATTGCTTCTCTATCTATACATGGGAAATTTTTTGTTTCACGGCAGCAATCACAAAATTTACTACCATGGCAAGCCTATGAGAAACACCATAATAGAAAGAACTCTGCTCTACTTATCTACCTTTTTTCTTTGACAAAGCAAGTATATAAGTTGGGTGGCAAAAGAGGGTGCAAGCTTGATGCCCCAAAGAAGTACCAGACACGCCTGACCAGTAGTAATGACTAGTCAGTTGTAGGAGTATCTGATAGAAGTATCTTAATTGTCTCGTAGGTCATGAAGACGATGCCAACACTTGGGACAACCTTGTAATATTCTGGTAGTATTCCCCTGTAAAGACCACGGAAGCCTTCTGTGTGAACTATGTGACGGAATGTACCAAATAAGCCTGCGTTATACACACGTGCTCGACCGCCTACCCCTTCTAACTGCATCCGTCGCCTCACTAGATCCAGTGGGAATGTTACTGAAAATCATGACAAGCACAAATATACAGCAGTTAAATAACATCCCAATGCTTCAGATAACCAATCATTCATTAGATGTTCACATATAGGGGTGATAATATTAGCACAAGTTTAAACACTCGTCATGTTTGATCAGGTTTGTAAGTTTTGGACCAAATTCCATCCAAGCCAACCTTGCCCAGTGACAAGTTTTGTGACATAAAACAACCCAATAATATTGAAATGATAATGTCACCTGGGTTGATCTGCTGTTGAGTTTAATGTTATCTTCATACAAATAATTCTAGCATTAACCAATAAAGGGTTTCTTTTGTACTTCACACTAAGAAACATGGAGCAAGGATGAAAAGATCAAATTCACCCTAAAGTTTCAGTCCCTAAAAACTTGAAATTTATTGAAAGAAGTCCAATTAGACATGGAGATTTTTTGTAAAAATTAAAAATCTAAGAGAACGGGAGCCTTGAAATAACAGTAAGAATTGTCATTGTGTGACCAGGTGGTCACGGGTTTAAGTCGTGGAAACAACCTATTGTGTTGCGAGGTAAGGCTACGTATAATAGACCCAAAGTGGTCTGACCCTTCCCTAGGATTCCAAATATGAGAGAGCTTCGTGCACCAAGCTGCCCTCTCTTTTGAGAAACATATAAAGAATACGATGTGAATGTCAAAGGTCTATGTTCTGATCTAGAATCTATATGCTAAAACAAGCTATGTTACCTGAACTCGGGTATGGATGTCGGATACAGGTACATATTTAGAGGTCCGACTTGTTCATTTTAAAATTTTGGGATACGGGGACTCAGTTAAAAAAATGTCTCGAAATTTGGATTAGCGTACTTGGACAATGTTATGTTCACTATGAAGCCTATATTATATGTGGCTCTTTCTTTTTTCTTTTTTTCACTTATTTATTGTTATTTTTGTTCTCTCATTCTTTCATAATAGTAATATTTCATAATCTAAAGTGTCGGACACATATCCCATACCCATGTCGTATCATGAAGTGTCGAACACGGGTATGTCGGACTAAAGTAAAGAGTCCGGATAACATAGAAAACAAGTATACTTGCATCCTTAAAATTCATTAAAAGTAAAATATATAGTGATGCACATTGCACAAACGTACGATTTTATGTTTTCTATTCTTAACATAAAGGAGATTTATAGGGTTGAACTACAGATTGATTAAACATAGTTCATAAATTACATTTTTTTTTCTTTTTTAAATTAGAGTTTAGTAAACCTTATTTTCTTTCTTCCTTTAATGATTCTCTAGTACATATGAGATTGAAAGAAATTGTCCTGTAATCTCATATATTTTTAGAATTTAGGATCATATTCTAGCAAAGGTTGGAGTTAACATCAATTTTTTTTATTAATATATTCCCTCTCCTTCCTTTCTTTTATTAATATATTTCGTCTCTTGTTTCTTTTTTAAAGAAAAAACATTGATTTTTTTTTTTAAAACTTTATGTTTGAAAAGTATAATAATAAAAACTCAACTTAAATCAAATTAACTAAGCCTTTTCCCAACAAAATATAAAAATATAAAGATTTTTAAAATTTATTAATTAATCAAACTCAATTCAACTAAGCCTTTTCAGATCAAAGTCCAAAAGTAAAATGATTTTTAAAATTCTAAATATTAGTCTTATATATTAGTTTCGATTCACCTAATTTCAAGGGATTGTTTTTAGTATTTCATTAACATCAATTTGTAATTTGATGATAAAAAAAAAAAATTCAGAAAAGTTGGTAGAATCTTCATTTTGTATGAAGGAAGGAGACGGATACTAGACCCCCCCCCCCCCCCCACCCCCCAAAAAAAAAAAAAAAAAAAAAAAAAAACAGCCTCGTCTACCAATGTGGGGCTAAAGAGGATGAACCCACCTTCATGAAGGTTCCAATGGTTACAGCTACCCTATTTTCCAAACAGTTAACACTGTCAGAGGTCACTAGTATAATGTTTAAGTTCCACATCTAGACGGATATAAAAGTGGGTTTTCCCATTCCTGTTTAAATTAGAAAGTTTCATCAGAGCATTTGTTAACATTTATTTTAAATGGCTGAATTGCAGATGAGATAGTTCATTTCTTGAGGTACCCACAGGAAACAGATCGAGTGGTGATCGGAAGCGGAAGGCTATGAAAGCCCATCCTTGCTCACACACCCCATAGAATTGCTTCCTTTCCGGGCTGCAAATGAAGAATGATAAATTATCAAGCCAAAAAGATGTCCCACAAATGAGAGAAGGTTGGATAACTTAATTATGTAAGATATACACAAGAAACAGATGACTTACTCTCGGATATCATGCCGAATATATCCCAGAATAAAAAATAAGCCCCATCTAAATAAGGAAATATCATAGTACAACTCCAGTTTAAAATCACAATGACAAACATCACTCAGGGTAAAAAAGCATGCTCAATATTAGGAATTCTTTTTTTATGGATACTATGGGTGCTATCCATCTTGATGCGCCATTCAAATGAGTGAGCATCAAATCAAGAACCTGGGAAAATACCTTGTGAACACAGAGCACATAGGGATCGCCTGATCAAGAATAGATTCTAAGTAAAAAGTCGTAAACAAATTATATGTGGCAACGCTGCATCACAGAGAAAAGATTGTGAAAAAATCCTTTTATCTGAAAATCAAAGTGAAAAAATGGATAAAACCAGGGTCTAGGGCAAGAAGGCTGAAATCCTTGCAAAATTAAGGCCACACCAACATCAATTTTCACATGGAGCAAATTAGAAAACTAGTGTGTTTGGTAGCTGAGAAAATGAAGATTTTTTCGAGAAAATTAGTGATTTTCTTGAGAAAATCATAAATTCCAAAGTTTGGTTGGCCAAAGACGGAGAAAAAGATTTTCTCAACCCCCCTTTTCCAACCATAATTTCATGGGGTATAGGTGGGAAAAAGACTTTCTCATGAGAAAATTCCTCTACAACTAAATTTGAAGAGGTTATAGTTATGCTATTGAATAACTAAACAAACATGACAAAATTTTCTCATGTCTAACCAACAACCACGATAATTTTTTCTCAAGATAAGTTTTTTCAAAAAAATATCATATTCTCTAGGGAAATTTTCTCAGCTACAAAACACCTTACGAGAAAATGCTCCGAAGACCAAAGAGAGAATCGTAAAAAATTGTGAAAGCAAACTGAAATAGTCACAAAGTTCCAATTCCTAAAAAAAAAAAAAAAAACATTAAAACAATTTGCACTATGTCTCTGCAATTTAACAAAGCACAGACAAGGTTCGAAACTTCGATTTCGCCCTAAACTTCGACCTTCAAAAATCAGAATTAATTCGAAGAATTTTAATTCGACATGGAGAATTTTTTGTAAAATTTTGCTAAATTAGAGAAGTTTAGAGACTTTTTGCATATATGCTTAAATATCTAAATTTATTGTAGTATAAGCTAAAAACTAATATAAATAGACACTTTTAATACATAAAAATATCAATAAGCGACCTCACAAAATCAATCTTGTTAAGTGAGTTGATGAATTTGAATGACGGCTTTTGGTCTTAATTTGTTTTCTTTATTTTGATATTTAATTTTGTGGTGGCTTGCTTCTCGACCATATACTTTACTAGTTTGAATTCTATCATGCTTAATTTATTAGTTTATTATTTGAATGTGTTGTTTATTAATCTTGTTTCATAAGAGTTAACTAAAAAAAGATGACTTTAGGAAATATTTTAATTTATTTTTAAGTTTTTATCTTATTTCGACTTTAATTATTTATTTATTTTGCTTCTTTTCTTTTTTTTTGGTAAAGCATATCCCATAAACTGCATAATTTGTTAGCATGTTAAACTATTTTTTAAAATTTATATTGCTATGTTGGTTGATGAAGTTGAAAATAATACATAATTATTGGTGTTTTTTTGTTTTTTATTGATGAAATAACATCTTTTTTACTTCTCTGTCTAATTTCATCGAATTTTGTCGAATTTTTGCTCGAATTTTTGCATTTTTTTTTATTGAAAAACTAAACTTTTGTCGAAGTTTATCGAATTATTTCGGTAAATTTTTGCATTTTTTATTTTACAACCACTTAGCACTTCGATGGTAAAAAAAACCAAAAAAAATAGCCGAATTTCAACGAAATTTTAAACCATGAGCACAGAAAGGGCATTAATCATTTCAACCTGAAGACTGATCACTAGTGCACGGCAGAAGGCACTTGTGGAAGGATTCTCACTTGAGCATGAGAAGGTGGAGATTTCCCATCTTCAATTTGTGGATGATGCACTGTTACTCTTAAATGGGGAAGAAAGTCATCATGAATGCCATTCAACTGCTTCATTGTTTTAGCATAAAGTCTGGCCTCAGTGTTAATGTGGCTAAGTGTATCAGATGGTGGGAATTAACATGGAGGCAAATGTGCTTCTTACATTGGCAAACAAGGTTGGCTGCTCTGTTGGTGTATGGCCAATGAATTATCTAGGTCTTCCCTTGGGTGGCAATCCTAATGCAGTACAGTTTTGAGAGCCTGTCATAGCAAAGATTTCTAGGAGATTGGATGGGTGGAAGTGTGCCTTCTTGTCAAAAGGAGGTCGACTGACCCTTATCCGAGCGGTTTTAGCTGCTCTTCCATCCTATTACCTGTCCATGTTCAGAATCCCAGAGGCTATTGTAGGGGTGATTGAGAAGAGGTTTAAATCCTTTTTGTGGAAAG
Organism: Paratinospora sagittata; assembly: GCA_035771175.1. Taxonomy (NCBI): domain Eukaryota; kingdom Viridiplantae; phylum Streptophyta; class Magnoliopsida; order Ranunculales; family Menispermaceae; genus Paratinospora; species Paratinospora sagittata. Next base: position 5,868,839 of record CM069606.1, on the reverse strand, counting down.
GCAAAGAGGGTGCTCGGTCGGCAAGTTTGGTGAAATGGGAGGTGGTTCAAAAGCCAGTGGAAAAAGGAGGCCTAGGCATCGGGATTATTAGGCTGAGGAATTTGGCTTTGTGTGGTAAATGGTTGTGGAGATACTTTTCGGAGCCACTTTCCTTGTGGGCAGTATCTATGGCAAGTGTTCTCCTCTGGATTATAGTTCTTGGAGTGGAAGAATCAAAAGATCATCTTACCGCGGAAGTTTATTTCTACATTGGCTCCCCAATTCCTTCAGCATACTAGGCTTCGGATTGTAAACGGGCTCTCAACTCGATTTTGGGAAGATCCTTGGTTGGGGGGACCTTCATTGGCAGAATCTTTTCCTCACCTTAATCGTCTCTCCTTATCTAAGAACCAACCCATAGCTCACTTTTCTCCCCTTGAATCCTCCCACACGGAGCCACCATCTGGGAATTTTCACTTCTCTAGGGCTCTCACAAACAGAGAATTTAGCGAGATCCCAATCATATTGGATAGGCTATCCTTGGTTGGGTTATCCCCCTCTCCTGATAGATTGCCATGGTCACCCTCCCCTAGCGGTCTTTTCTCTACCAAGTCTTTTTTCGAGCTACTTTGTGAATCCCCCTCCTCTCAGCCTTTCCCACTGTCACAGTTCATATGGCAAGTTAAAGTTCCAACTAAGGTTAGAATTTTTGGATGGTTACCAGCTCTCAGAAGGATCAACACTTGTGATTGGTTGCAGAGGCGCACGCCTAACTGGTGTCTATCCCCACATTGTTGCCTTTTCTGCATGCAAGAGGGGGAAAGCTTGGATCATATTTTCTTTTCATACAGGTTTGCTAGAGGAATATGGAGTAGATGGTTCTCCTTCTCGGGGGGGGGCGTTATAGAGCCCCCT